>CAOLHI010000903.1:0-480841 GCA_948474755.1 Ctenosaura bakeri | reverse complement strand
TGTAAATTACAGACATATACTGTTCTTTCCATGAAGGGTCTGAGCTTTCACCAGTTCTTCTTTTCTTGCCTTCTTCCTGTAGCAAACACTAAGGAATTACAGAGACTTGCCTGGGACCATGCTTGCGAAGTCTCTCAGTCAGCATGATGATTTTTTCTCCCTTGCAGTTTGCTTTGGACTGAACAGACACTCTGCTTGCAAAATTTCTCACTCAACTTGGTGCCTTTTTTGCCCGTTTTTTTGTACAAGCAGCGCACATGGCCTGACGCACCAACCTGATAAAAGATCTGCTCCTGATAATGAAACTGGCTAGAAATGGAATGGATGAATGGACAAAGGGGCAGAAGGAGGGAAGCAGGGAGGCAGGGTAATGATTCATTGAATTACACTCTCTCTGTTGTTGTATCCCTTTAAGTCAGTTCTGACTTATGACAACCTGAAGGCAAAGCTATCATGGTGTTTTCTTGGCAGAATTTGTTCAGAGAGGGTCTGCCTTTGCCTTCCTTTGAGGCTGAGAGAGTGTGACTTGCCCAAGGTCACCAAGTGCGTTTCCATGGCTGAGTGGGAATTCAAACCCTGGCCTCACAGTGTCCTAGTCCAACGCTCAAACTATTACATTACTCTGGATCTCCATATTCTCATTATTAAAGGCAAACCCCCCACAAAAGTCATACATCCTTGTTTCAGGAGACTGAATTATTTTGAAACATTGCTTCCAATCTTGGGTTAAATGTAAATAAAACTTTCCTCTTTCAAGCTCTCTTTTGAAAAGAGGATCGCCTTTTTCTTTCTTGTGTTCTTCCCTCCTTCCTTCCACCCCAAGATGTATGGAGAGCAATTTAAAGGAATCTTAGATGACAGAGAGAATTAAAAATAGGACATGGGACTTTACTCATCTTTCAAACGTGACATCTGATGTACTGTTAGGTACTGTGATCCTCTGTGTGCAAAGGTTTATTTGATATAAGAATGTTCTGCGCCTCCATCAAAGGAACAAGCTCTCTAACATGTCAATACCCCTATAACTGTAACAGAAGCATTCATTGATTTTCTAGGACTGAAATGCACCACACAGAAGAATAATATGAGAAACAAACAACCCTGTCCACTTTTTCCCTATGTGAAGAGCTCATCAGTACTTTTCATTAGGATGTCTATATTTTATTTTGTCTTTAAAGGAAAGAATTCTTTGGCTATCCATCTTACAGTAAACAACACATGTAAACAGATTGTTGCTACCGTGTGTGTGTGTTTGTGTGCATTCATATACATGTGTGTAAAAGAGAATGGGTTCAAGAAGCCATTAATTTTCAATTACAAACTTAAAATTTGGAAAGTTTTTCCGCTAATTTAAATAATTCTGTAAAACTCAAGGAACAAAGGAGTCCAAGGAGGGTCTCTGTAATGATAGCGTCATATACAATTGCTTGAACTTCAGTCTCCCTCCAGAAAACATTTATAATTTAGCCAGCCAGTTCTCTCCTGGCATCTTTGATCAGCCACACTGGGCAAGATGAACAGAACAATCATCTAAGCAAATATTCTGCATTTCTGTCTATTTATCCTGCCTTTCTCCCAGCCTTTCGTTCAAGACTCAAGGTGGCAAACTTATCAAGCTAAACATGCTGAAAATTTTCCCTCATAATCAGATGAACAGATACTCAGGGGATAAATCTATCTCGCTCTTAGTGTAGAGTCAAAAGACCCCTTTACACTACCCTGTTATAGCACTATGACTCCATTTTAGCTACCATGACAAGATTTTATGGAAATATAGGGCTTGTAGTTTGGTGAGGCACTAGTACTCTCTAGCTGAGAATTCTGAGTACCTTCCCAAACTGCAAATCCCAGGATTCCATAGAATGGAAATATTTCTATTAATGGAATCACAATGCTACATTGGTGTAGTGTGAAAGGGCCACTAGTGGGAGCAGGAGCAAGCAATTTTTAAAGACCCTATCTTGGGGGAAAAGGCAGGATACAAAGGTCACACTTGTCTCAACTATGAAGAAGGGCTGAGGGAATGGACACACTATACAACATTTTCCTGGCCCCAAAACAAAAATCACAGTTGAATTTTGGCCCCTGGAGTAACAACATGGAGGATCTGTCAAAGAAGTTCCTGGGACCCTTCTAGTAGTTTTTCCCAGAGAGGAGACCAGTCATGGAAGGGAGAGGGAGCATAACTTACCATCTTGCCCAGTAGCACGGGTCAGCTTGCTCAAAAGTAGCCCTGAATGCTGCCAGTCCATGTCTTTGATCAATCTGGGATTTACAACTTAAAATACATGAAAAAGAAACTTTCTTAGCATAAGACTGCAACTTTTGTTCTGTTTGAACAATTCCTTGCAAGACTCAGGTCATTTTCATACTCAATGCCATTAGCACAACATACCGTTACAATCCCAGCATTGCCACTTGCGCTATGGTAGTAGATTAGGAATGCTGTTTTCTTCACCCTCCCACCTTCAACTGATGAGTAGCGGTATTGCCACTGCTGTTCCTTCTACACTACAGTGTCCTTAGCCACTCCCTTTCTCTGCCTTCACCTCACCCCAGCACCCTGATTGGTTGGGGGGGGGTGTTTTTGCTTTTCTTTGGGAACTGTACTAAGCACGCCAGTACGCAATTGCATTTTCACACTATAATGCCTAAAAATGTATTAAGAAAAAATAAAAAAAGTTTAAACTCAAAGGAGAACTTTAAAATGAACATGAAGAAGTGATAGATTTCAAAGTTGTCAACCATGAGAATCACTGAGGGAGGGATGAGCTGGGCATGCCCACAGCCTGCCCACTGCTGGATCTGTGACCAAAGGAAGCATTATTACGGTTCCACAGTGAGCTGGCTGACGAGTGCTAAAGAAGGCGCTTAACAGATTTTTTTTCTGGAAATAGACTAAGACATTTTGATGATGCTTGGGGATGGGATAGCAGCTTGATAGTGGATGTCATGTGGTAGCATGGCTCCTGAACCAGAAACAACCCCCTGTTATGGCAATATAGTGGACTTGTGCAGAAATGGCCTAAGAGTGACTAACTCTTAAAAATGAAATGAATTTAAACACACTTTTCTCCCTTTGGTTTACTTTTTTTTTTTTTTGCAATTGTATTAAAGATACTATCCTCATAAAAATAAGAGGGGGGAAAAGGAACCAGCCCATAAGAACTGAATTTTATGAGACATAATACAAACTAGGGATTCTTGACTCAGGGTCATTGCGAATATGAGCACATAAGAAGTAAAGACATGGCTTAACAAACATTGGGAAAATAGAAACAGTATTTTTAAAATATAGTTGCCAGAGAAGGACTTATAACACTTTGGAATTGGGACTATAAAAATTACAAAAATCGTAAAAAATTATAAGAGGACAAGGAAGTATTTGTTGAGAGAAGAGCCGGTCCTGGGAATGGGCTTGAGGGTAAAACAAACAGCCCAGCTGCTGAGCAGCGTGAGAAAACACATTGGGAACATTCTTTCAAAGAGAGACTTTAGCAAACAGTGCCATCTGGTGTTCAAAAGAGGTAAAAATAAAACTAAGTAACTTCTAATACAGTGAATAATGAATAATGTGAGTGAATAGTTAATAGTGTTGGAAGAAAATAGAGGATTTAAAGCCTAGTAGTGAGTGATTAAATTACAGGAATGCTTAATTTGAACAATCCCGAGTAAAGGCCTTGGAAACACTGGTTGGCCAACTGTGCATCTATAAAATGGAAGTAAGACCTAGATCTGGAAAAGCGAGGGACAAGCAGGAGAGAAGAGGATATATGGACATGTCTAGCAAGACTTCAGACATGGCTCAGAAATTTACAGAAGAGCTTCAGTTCTTAAAGGAGCAGATGTCACAGATGACAAACCAGATAATGACATTTGGAAATCAGATGGGACAGATGAGGGATTTTAAAAATTTAAAGGAGATTTAAAAAAAAAAGATGAAAGAAGTAAAAGCTGAGATGAAAGATGTAAAGAAATCTGTTTCTCAGATAGCTAAAGAATTAAGCAAAGTGATTTGGACTACACAGATTCTGGAACAGAAATCAGAGGACCTTGACTTGAGAATGGATAGATTGGAGAAGAGTACAAGATTTGGATGCATTTGCTTTAATGGAATTATGAGAAAGAGAAAATTTCTTGAGATTCAGATTGGTACCAGAGAAATCAAATGAGAACATCCAGGATCAAATGATAGATAGTTTGGCAGATCTGCTGGACTTGGAAAGAGAAGAGACAGAGGGCCTTTCCACACGACACTGTTGTAGTGCTATTATTCCACTTTCAACATCCTATGGAATCTTGGGGATTCCATAGTTTAGGGAGCGGTATTTAGAATTCTCAGCCAGAGAGCTCTTTGGCCTCAATAAACTACAAACCCCAGAATTCCACAGGATGTTGAAAATGGCATAATAGCACTTTAACGGTGTAAGGCAGAAAAGCCCAGATTGACAAAGTTTATTGGATTTTTTCAAGAATTTCTAGACAGAAGAATTTACCTGGAGATGTGATAGTGCACTTTTGGTGAAAACAGACAAATAGGTAAGTTCTACAATGCCACTTTTCTCAAAGGTGGAAGATAGTTGGAAATGAAATTGTCTAATTCTAATAAAGATTCATTGTAAGAGGAGAGATTATAAATTTTTAATGGAGAAATTGAGGAAGAATGGGATCCTATTCAGAACCGAAAGACTCAAAGGAATTTTGTTTCAGTTTAAACAAAGGTGAGTTGTAGTGAACAGAAAACAAAAAAACCTAAAGATTTTATGAATAAGTTTAAAGATTTGGAACAAATGAATCCAGAGAAGGAAGGAAGGTAAGAAGAAGAGGAAGAATAAAATGAGGGCAAAGAAGAGGGCAAGGACAATGACAAGGCTTCAGTTAATGAAGAAGTGAGAGGCACTATGATATGGACTACTCTAAATTTGAAGATTAGATTGGATCCTAAATGTTTAACTTGGAACATTAAAGGTCTGAACATTCTTGTTAAACAATCCAAAATATTTTATTGTATAAAAAATAGACACACTATATAGTCTGTCTGCAAGAAACACATGTAAGAAAGAGAGATATTAAATATGTACAATGTTTAAAAATCTCAGCGTCAACAAAGAAAAAAGGGGGTTGTTACGTATGTAAATCCCAATTTATTACAAGAACTGAAGTTTGAATATTGAGAAGGTATATATGAAGGAGTTCAAACTGAGAGCAATGGATCTAAAATTCTTGTTGTAGTTTCTGTTTCTTGTTTTAGTTTCTGCTTCAAAATAAAACAAGCTTCTATGAAAAGCTGTTAGAAAAATTATAGAACCATCTTGTGAAGAATCTAATACTGCTTGGAGATTAGAACTGAGTTATTAAGCAGCAATATGACAGATATTCAGAGAAAGAGATTAAGATTCAACAGGAAAAATTCCTACAATCTTTTTGGAGATGTTAGAATATTTAAGACTCAACTGATGTGCAGAGATTCAAATACGGCAATGCTAAGGATTGCACATTCTTTTCAGATAGTCATAAATCATTTTCAAGTACTGACACGATTCTGATTTCAAAAAACTGGTTATGGACATAAAGAAAGCAGATACTGTATTTGCCGGTGTATAAGGTGCACAGGCGTGTAAGACGCACGCGATTTATATGTCAGCAAATAAGACACAATGGCATATAAGACACATCTCATTTTCAAACAGTATTTTTTGGGGGAAAAGTGAGTCGTATATGCCAGCAAATAGGGTTTTTTACCCAGAGTTTTCTTAGATCATAATCTACTAACCTTAATGTTGAAAGGAAAATAGTCAAGAAGTTGTTGGAGACTTAATGATTTTACTTCAAGATGTAAAGGTGGCACAAGACTAAAAAAAAAATGAACAATTTTTGAAGATAACCTAAAAAAGAGGGCAGAAATTGGAACAATGTGGGATGCCAGTGTGCCATTTATGAGAGGGTACTTAATTCAACAGAACGCTGGAATTAAAAAGAGAAGCCAGGAAAAAATGCACCTGTTATTAGATGAGATAAAGAGAAAAGGAGTTAAAGAAGTCACTTACAGATAAGAAATTATTTAATCAGATTAACATTTAACAAAGACAACAGTGGGAGAAGCAAGAAAAATGTTTTGCAAAACAAAAAAATTGAACCTGCTAACAAACCAGGAAGATGGTTGACATGTAAAGTGAGAAAAGAGCAAGAGAGAGAAAAAATTATATTAAAAACACAAAAAGGAAAAGATGATATCTGTGATGCAGTCAGCATCAGAAGTGAGTTGTATTAATATTATACAAAACTATATAACAAACAAACATCTTAGGAGAAGATTGAAGGGTATTTGGATAAACAAGCTTCACTAGAGATTCCAGAACCAAAAACAAATGATGAATGCACTGATATCAATAAAGGCAATTGTCGAGGATATTAAGAATATTAAACCGTGTAAAGCCAGTTTAGCTGCTGGCTGTTAAGGTGGGCTGGAGAGGTATTTACATAACCTTATAGTAGGAATACATAATGTTACTGAATACAGAACAGTTACAGATCTGTAACTCTAGGTGATGCCAGCCTAGACATGTAAATAAACATTCAAGTTGTTTCAGGAGAATGAATCAGGTGAAGGTAAGCTGCCTTTTTGACCACACTCTACCATTGCTTGGCCCCATGTTTTCTAGTTCTCATCTGTGAAACATTGGAGAGTAGGGAGCCAGCCCCCTGGTTCACTAGGGAGCTAGTGGTGATGAAACAAGTGGGACAAAGACTAGACCATTGATGGCCAAAAACTCAGAGATAGTCTGATCCAACATGAGCTAGAGCCCATTGGAATGCCTACTTTGTGGTGGTGGTGGTGGTGGCAGTGAAGAAGCAATCTTTGTATGCCACCATTGTGTCTGCTCAATGTCATCCAGTGAAGCTGTCTCTAGTGATCAGAGGTGTTTTACATTCTGCCCCACAGGAGCATCATGTAGATCATTTGGCAGCCCACTGTGAAGAATTTGCACAACACTTTGCAGATAAAATTGCTTTGATCCTTTCTGACTTGGACACTGTAGTTGATACAGACCCAGTGTGGATATAATCTTGTCTCCTACTTGTTCTAGGTTAAGGGATATGTTTCAATTTGTTCAACCTGAGGATGTTGACAGGATCCTTGGATTCTTGGAAAGATGAGAGCCACCACATGTGCAATGGATCTTTGCTCTTCCTGATTTATAAAACCAGCCAAAGGGGAACCAGCTGAGTGGGTAAGCGGAGCAGTGAATGCCTCACTGCAGGAAGGGAGAGTTTTATACTACTTGAAAGAAGTTGTGGTGAGGCCTCTACTAATAAAAACCCTCTCTGACCTCGATTATGTTGGATAACTATTTGCCAGTTACCAATATTCCTTCTTGGGGCAAGGTTCTAGAGCACGTGGTGGCCTCCCAGCTCCAGGGCTTCCTGCATGAAATGGGTTATTAGTTCTATTTTAATCTAACTTCAAGCCTCTTTATGGGATAGACAAAGCTTTGGTCACATTAGTGGATGACCTACACAGCCTTTCAGTGGCTTTCAGTACCATTGACCATGGTCTCCTTCCAAGATCCCTCTCTGAGATAGGACTTGGGGCACTGTTCTGCAGTAGTGTCAGTTCTTGAAGGCCAAACTCAGAAGATGAAGCTGGGGAATTTATTTTGAACTCCATGAACATTAGCCTGTGGGGTTGGTCAGGGCTATTTAATACCTACATGAGACCACTGAAAGAGGTTATCTAGACTTTGGGAGTCAGATATCACCAATATGGTGACAACACCCAGCTCTGTCTCTCCATCTGATTCCATGGAAGCTAAACCAACATGTATTGTTGTTAATGGACTGGATAGGGTCAAACAAAATGAAAATAAATCCACATAAGACAGAAATGCTCCTGGTCAGTCAAGCAGAACAGTGTTGGTTGCTGTTACATTCCCCACTCAAATCTTGGCCATGCTTCTGAACTCAGATTGAAGCCTGGATCCCCAGGTTTCAGTGGTGGCCAGGAATGTGTTCGTGTAGCTGAAACTGGTGCACCAGCTCTCTCCTTTCCTCGAGATGTCAGATCTGGCTGTGGTGACACATGCCTTGATACAATCACATTTGGATTATTGTAATGCACTCTATATGGGGCTTCCTTTAGAAATTGTTTGGAAATTTCAACAGGTCCAAAATGCTGCAGCCAGGATGCTGACTGAGCCAGGTTATTTGGATCATATTTTTTTTGCTGAAAAACTCTATCTGCTGATCTATTTCTGGGCAAAATTCAAAGTGCTGGTTATGACCTTTAAAGCTCTACATGGCTTGAGCAGACTATTTGAAAATCTTTCCATATGAGCCTGCCTGAAGGAGAAAGTTTCCTCACAGCCCCACCATCGCCCCAGCAACAAGAAATATCCTTCTTGGTGGCTGCTCCCAAGTTATGAAATTCCCTTCCCCAAGAAGTCCAGTTGGTCCCCTCCCTGCTGTCTTTCCACTAGTAGATGAAGGAAGTTTTTGGTTTTTAGTGTGTTGTGGCAGATAAAGCTTTTAATGGGAGTGTATATTTTTTATTTCATTATGTTTTAAACACATTTTAATGCTGTTTTTAACTTGTGTCTTTAAAATAGAAATTTAATCTAAGCATTTTTAATCGTATTGTGCAACACACACGAACACACAAACAAACATACAAACAGTCTCCTCTTGGAGAAAATAGCACTCTGGTTCTCTACATAGGCACTTAAGGTAAATTTAGCAGGGTCTTTTTCCAACACAATGGTAGTTCTGAAAATTGAAATCCTACTGTTTGTGTGTCTGCTGTTAGACCAAAGGCTGTCATTTGAATGGCAACAGTTTAATACAGAGTGAGATGGGCTGGAGCTCATAGCAATTGATTGCTTCAAATTGAGCTGGGAAACTTCGGTGAGTGTAAGTTCCAACTTTCCTCCCTGGGACTCTCAAAGTGTGCAAAGTATTTGAACTGAAACTGATTTAATCCTATTGACATTAATTACATACAGGCAATTTAAATCATGTGCTTTGATTTTAGTTTTGGGCAGCACTCAGGACTCACTGTTCCCATCTCTAGCATGCAGCAAGTCAAAGCGCATGACTGTAGGCTCGCCATAATCTGTTACATTTTTATTGTCTTTAGAATCATGTTACTTCAGCCTTCACCTCTTCTGACCACATGTACATTTCCTATCTAGTGAGGACTGGCCTTAGTAGAATGCAGAGTGAGGCAAACATCTCAGGGGTCACATCTGGTGTGTGTGTGTATGTGTCCTGAAAGGCCAACAGATTGATAATTCTTTCAGTTATTCTTTTTGCATTGTTACTGACAGCAATGACACTTGTAGGTGGAGGCTTACCTCACATATCAAAATAACTTGGCTGGTTTTAGTTACTATGTGCCTTTGGGTATCAAGACAGGGGATGGGACCTTTGCAGCTGCACATCAAGCACCAAAATGTCTGAGGCCATCTCTGTTTCTGCTGCTTCCCATGTCCAATTTACTTTCCTTCTTGTGTCCTCCAGAGACTCTTGAGCAGATCAATGAGGCTGAGAATCAGGGCCCTTTTACACCATGCAATTAGAGTACTATGATTCCACTTTATTTGCTATGGTTGCATCATGTGGATTCTTGAGGTTTGTATTTTGGTGAGGCTCAAGAGTTTTCTCCCTGAGAATTCTAAATGCACCTCCCTAAACTACATATCCCAGGATCCCATAAATTGTTACTGTGGCAGTTAAACTGGAATTATAGCACTAGAACTGTCTAATGTGAAAAAGACCAAGGTCTTCACTATAAATTATAGCACTTTGATACTACTTTATCTTCATCCAATAGAACTCTCGGATGTATAGTTTGGTGAGGCACTAAAGTTCTGTGCCAGTGAATTCTATATAATTCACAACATTGCATAACTTACAATTAATCCAAGTACTCTATAGAACTGAGCAGTTAAAAGTGATATGAAAGTGATATAATTGTGTAAAGTGAAAGTGACATCAGAATCCAATGACAGCTAGACATTATTCTCACTATTCAGCCCTTCAGTGATAGTCAGGCAGTTGCACCAATCACTGCAAGAGGTTTAAGCAGTATTACCATATAATTTAGCATATTATAAGAAACAGTGGCCCTTTCCACACAGCATTTGCCATGCGAAAGGGCGCCTGGAGCGTTGCGTAATTGTGAGGAGCGATCTGCACAATGCACTCACAATCATGCAACACTCCAGGGGCTGGCAGGGGCCAATCGTGCACCTTTTCATTTTCAGCTGGAAGCCGAAAATGGTGCACAATCGCGCATTGCTCCCGGGAGGCGTGCAGAGCCTCTGGAGCTGCACCGGTCGTGCTTCCTGCCCCAGCGCAGCCTGGGAAATTGGGAAAGGTGCAGAAAGGGCCAGTGTCCAGGTAACATTTCAATTAAAGCAAATGTCGTGTTCAGTTAACTAAACAACAGAGCAGATGACTGAGTCATCTTCATCACCTCAGACGGATGGCAGGAATGTAGCAGGTGATTTCTCCAGTTTCAAGTTGACATAATATGGAGAAAAAGCATGGGAAACCATTTTAACATGTGACTTCTGAACACAAGTTTCCTGCACAACACTTACCACAGGACGAATGAGACTGTAATCCTTGTGGTTTTGTTAAAAGAAGAAATCTTAAGAGTTAGCCATTCAAACATATCTTAAACCGGACTAACATTCTGTGTAAATCTTGGTAAATGGCAGCCAGGTTGGGGAAACAATGTCTGCTCTCGTGGTTATTCCACCACCACTTCCATTGCCCAAATTCAGTTATTTGCCCTGCAAACGGCTGTGCTTTTCTTTGATTCCCAAATCCTATCAGAGAACAGATACACTTCTCTTAATTTCCTCACGGCCTTTTTTTGTTTTTAATGAATTAAACTTGGCACAGCTGTGGCTGCTGCTTCATGATCAAACATTCCAGACAAGGACTGCGGTTCATTTACTACCTCTTGAGCAACCATGTCGAAGTGCATTATACAGACTGGTGGCTGAGGGGGCGTATCTGCTATCTGTGCTTCACAGGCATATTTGCACATTCATGAGCTCCTCTTTGAAATTCATGAGCCCCTTCCCACCTTTTTGAAAAATAAATTATTTTGTTTCCTGCAAAAGTGGATTCAGAAGACTCCATTGTAGTTTTCCCTCTTCCTAAAACACAGTTAGGAACCACCAAAACTAATGAATTCAACAATAGCTAATCTTTTTCCCTTCTCATGAATTTCTTTTGCTTTCCATTGTCTCAGTCTGCTGGTGAAGCCAAGTTCATATACATAAAACATCTCTCAGTTTTATCCCCTCTTATCTATGACTGTCACTTTCTTTAAGGTTATCCATCCCAGGGTATTTTAATTGCTATGACTTGTGGATGGTTGGCATTTTGAGGTGATGATCCTTTTAACTTGTTCCTGAATTGGGGGTAGAATGCTAGGTGTACTGTATGGGGAGCCGTTGTTTTTATTAAAGTAAAATTAATAAATATGAGCTGAGATCCCACATCATCATTATAATTGCAATAATGGAGCTCCAGTGAGGGATGACTGATGATGCCCCCCAAAATACAGCTTGGCAGCATGCTGACTAAAGGATTTTCTGAAGTACTGGAGAGCAGGGTGCTGGAAAATGACATCTGCAGTGTGTCCCCAATTGTCGGCTGCCTTGATAACCAGCAGCTTGAGAAACCCTTCAAGATCCTGCCACAACTGCTTGGCTGGTTCTAGTTAGTTTTACCTGCTTTCAGTTAGTATAGTGCACTGCAGACATTATTTCCCAGTGCCTCGACCTCCATCACCCATTGCTAGGTTGTGAAGATAGGTTTGGGGAGTCACAATTAGTCATTCATTGTTATAAAGATGAATCCTCAGTGATTGTGATATTCTAAGTCCATCTTATGATTTCATAGCAGTTTAACAGAATGCCAGCCATAATTTATCATCCAAACCTGTCAAGGTGGTAGCACATGCAACAAGGCCTCCACTGAAGATCCCAGATTACTGGCAGGCTGATATAGGAGGAGGTTCAAGCCTTAAATCACCTCTCTGATCATGCTGGATGAAGCATTGGACCAAGCATTCAACAGAATTATTTATGTTGGGGAATGCGAGGGATAATAGAGTATCTCACAAACAGAGTATTTAGTAGGCACAAGCAGAACATGGTATATCTGCTGGTAGGTCATAGCCACTCCCTTGATTTGAAGTGAGGTGGGCTCCCCCTTCCCATGTGCAAAACTTGGAAAAATTTATCTTTTTGAACTACATCATCCTGAATCCATAGCCATTGGCCAAAGTAGGCTAGGGGTTATGGGATTTGTGTTCCAAAAATAACTTTTCCCAAGTTTTGCCTATTTGTATAGCAAATGTAGAGTGTAAAACACAATATGACTTCTGCTGTAGGAATGGGCACATGCCAAGGGTTGGGGAGCATTTTTGACACCTCTTGATTCTCAACAGGCTGCATCAGTGGGGGTTCTGGCAACTGCAAATGACATACAGTCACTTTTAGAGGCTGACTTCGCCTGTTTCAGTTAGGTGGGCTAACAGACAAAACTACAATCCTCTAAAGGGGAATCCTTCAAAATCCCACAAGTGCAACTTTCTGGGTATAAATATTAAATAATAAATATTAAACAAATATTAAATAAATATTAAATAATAATGCATTACAGCTTTAGTCCTACACATACATAACTTGGAGCAAGCCCCACTGAATACAGTGACTAAATCTAATTACCCCTAACTAGAGTAGTCCCATTGATCCAAGAGAATGTCCATAATGACTAACTTAACCGTATCAGTTCAATGGGTCTACTCTAGTTGGGACTTAGAATTAGATGTAAGTCACTGGACTTTAGCATTGAGTAGATATGCCTAGGATTGCATAGTAACTGTGCAATTTATAACTGTCTATTCAAAAATAAGATCTGTTGAGTTTCATGGGACTTATTCCTCTGTAAGATGGGCAATGGAAAAATTCATAGCCTAAACAATTAACAATTTTCTGCCTTTTGTAATATCCTCATCACCTACTTTTATAGATCGTCCTCATTCTACTCAGTGGTATGGCAGGCTCTGCAGTAAAGGGACACTATATTAGGTAATTTTAGATGCATTCCATGAAATTGTTGGCTTGCACCATTTTCTATATCTAAGCAAATTGTTCTCTTCAACATGGCTCTGTCTAATTTGGACCTTATAGTCACTTTCTGACTTTTCCTCTTCTTTATACTGAGAGCCAGTGTTGCATAGTGAACTGAGTGATAGGACTCTGGAGACCAGAATTCAAGTCCCTGCTCAGCCATCGAAACCCACTGGGTGACCTTAGGCAAGTTATACTGGCCATTTCCAAAATGGCCAGTATAACTTGGCCAAGGTCACCCAGTGGGTTTCAATGGCTGAGCTATTCCATAGGATGTTGCAAGTGGAATCATAGCGGCTGTTATAGTGCTATGATTTCACTTGCAACATCCTATGGAATCCTGGGGTTTGCAGTTTCAGGAGGGGCCAGCCAGCCCCTCTCGAAACTGCAAACCCCAGGATTCCATAGGATGTTGCAAATGGAATCATAGCGCTATAACAGTCTCGTGCGGAAGCGTCTTATATCAGCCTTAGAAGAAGACCCCCCCCCCACCAACAAAAAAAGAGTCTTGCCAAGCAATTTCCATGTTAGTTTCTCCTTAGTGTCAACATGAGTTGGAAACTACTTGAAGGCATACAACAACAACAGATACACACTTATCTGGGGGCAAATCAGATTGAATTGAAGAAGATCTGATTCTGAGTAATGTGTAAGGTGGCACTGAGAGAACTGAGGAAGAGGAATTGAAAAGGAAGTCACAAATGTGAAGCAAAGCTCCACAAGGATATTTTTAAAAATGTATTTAAAAACTAAGAAAAAAGACTGTTCATGAAAAAAAAAAAACCTGTCCTCTCCACAAAGTTTCTGTGCATCCAGCCAGAAAGAGACAGTGTTCTATATCAGAGGTCAACAGTGGTGCCATTTAATCATGCAGGTTTGCCTTGAATGTCCTGCTACTGCTGTCCTGAAATAAAAGCTGAATTTAAAACTGAAGAAACAAGGTAACCTGAGGAGAGAATTCTTAAATCCCCTTTAAATTTGTAGCGTTTTCAGTGTTCTCAGGGGCAGAGGCTTTTATTTTTAAAGCATTAATATCCAGAACTTTGAACCCAACCACAGCATTCTAACTTTGAAAATATGGTATAGTTGGAAGATAAAAGTATGAGGTGGAGTGAAAAAGCTATGACTCACCAAATAGTGTTAGACTACATCTTCCAGGATCCATGACTAAATGAAATTATGCTGGATTCCAACTACCATCAGGCCACACCTGCGTGGGCAGTAGTCAGAGATGATGGCAGATATAGTCTGACAATCTTTGGTGGGTCATAGCTTTTTCCTACTCCCCAGAATATTGTCTAGGAAAATCTAAGGTAATAAGACATAGGAGGCTGCCTTATACCAGCTCAGATTATTTTCCATCTAGTTCTGACTGACTACACTGTCTGAATGACTGAATGTAGCTCTTCAGGGTCTCAGGAAGTCATATCCATCATCACCTGTGACCTGACCCTTTTAAATGAAGATGCCATCCTGCAAAGCCCATGTTCTACCCCAAAGTATGCTTTATCCCATGGCCATTACCCTGTGCCCTGGTGGCGCAGTGGTTAAATGCCAGTACTGCAAGCCACAAGGTTGTGAGTTCGATCCTGCCGGGCTTCAAGGTTGACTCAGCCTTCCATCCTTTCGCAGGTCGGTAAAATGAGTACCCAGCTTGTTGGGGGCATGTATAGAAATGTTTCGAAATACATGCTATTTGTAAGTTGTTCACTGCCTCGATCCATATGGAGAGGCAGGATACAAATAAATAATAATAATAAAAAATTACACCTGTGATGGATTTTCATACCATTAACCATTGTTTAGCTCCAAATTACAGGCATTCAACATTTCAGTGGGTTTACTCTGGCTAGAACTGCTCACTGGGATTCAAGCCACACTTAGCATTTTCTTCACATTTCCCAGTGCTGTTGTCAGGGGTGCACCATCATGGAAGGCATGGAGCAGATCCATATCTGTCTCTTCATCAAATTCCCATACAGACTCTCCGGCAACTGATGTAGTGTTTTCAACAACACAGTCTTCTTCCACCACTATATTCCAGTAAGTGAGTTGCTGGTTGAACTTCTTCCCTCCAGCACAAGTGGACACGTGCATGGACTAAAGGAGTAGAGCTCTGCTCATGCTCTAGTCACTCTAATCTTCTGGCATACAAGGAAAGCTGGTGGGTCAGAACACATTCCCTGCTTGCCATATAAGGTTATGCTTCCCAAACCTCCAGTTATAGGGGCCTAAAGGGAAACGGTTGTCAAGAAGGACCCCACGACCAGTGAGAAGCAGACTCTTGCACATGTTCATCTCCTTTCCCTCCCACTTCAGCAAACAGTGATGGTGAGATGGACATGTTTCCTTTAAAAAAAAAAATCTAAGCAAAAGCAATACAATTGTGAAGAGCATCCTTCATCATTGGTCTCCTTTTCAGCTGCACTTTTCCTATAGTTTTGCAATTCACAGCAACCTAATCAAGCCTGCTAGAAAATCTCTGTGTGTGCTTTTTTCATTCTGTACAATTGTAGCAATTTGATTCCACTTTAACTGCCATGGCTGCATCCTCCTGGATCTTGGGATTTTTAGTTTGGTGAATACTAAGCAGTCTCTGTCACACCATTCTGAATGCCTCATGAAGCTATAGATACCAGAAATCTATAGAATGCAGCCATGATAATTAGGATATGTAAGTGTGTGAAAGACATACCCTATAATGTGTGCATGTTTGTATGACATGTTGATCAAATTTGCAGATGATACCAAATTGGGAGGGGTTGCTAATACACCAGAGGATAGGATCAAATTTCAAAATGACCTTGACAGATTGGAGAGCTGGACCAAAGCTAACAAAATGAATTTCAACAGAGAGAAATGTAAGGTCCTGCACTTAGGCAGAAAAAATGGAAGGCACAAACATAGGATAAGAGACATGTGGCTGGATAGCAGTACATGTGAAAGGGATCTAGGAGTCTTGGTAGATGACAAGCTAACATGAGTCAGCAGTGTGATGCGGCAGCCAAGAAAGCCAATGTGATTCTTGGTTGCATTAATAGGAGTATGGTGTCCAGATCAAGGGAGGTAATGGTACCACTCTATTCTGTATTGATTAGGCCTCATTTGGAATACTGTGTACAGTTCTGGGCACCTCAATTCAAGAAGGATATCGACAAGCTAGAATGTGTCCAGAGGAGGGCAACCAAAATATGGTGAAGGGTCTGGAAGCCATGCCCTATGAAGAACAGCTTAGGGAGCTGGGTATGTTTAGTCTGCAGAAGAGAAGGTTAAGAGGGGACATGACAGCCATGTTTAAATATTTGAAGGGATGTCATGTTGAGGAGGGAGCAGGCTTGTTCTCTACTGCTCCAGAGACTAGGATAAGGAGCAATGGATTCAAGCTGCAGGAAAGGAGATTCCACTTGAATCTCAGGAAGAACTTTCTGATGGTCAGAGCTGTCCGGCAGTGGAATATGCTGCCTTGGAGTGTGGTAGAGTCTCCTTCTTTGGAGGTTTTTAAGCGGAGGATGGATGGCCATCTGTTGGGAATGCTTTGATGGGTGTTCCTGCATGACAGGGGTTGGACTGGATAGCCCCTGGGGTCTCTTCCAACTCTATGATTCTATGTTTTGGGTATGTGTAGCAGCATGGCCATCAGGCACTGGTCACTTCTTCAGTGCAGACACCAGAGAAATAAGGAATGTAGTTAATAAAATAAAATAATAATTCCCTCAATGTTCTCCCACAAGTAAGGTGCCAAGCAGCTCAAGGTAAAGTAAGGTAAAATAAAATTCAAGCACTGAATGAATAAAACCATTAAAAAATTAAAACACAATTTAAAAATTCATTAGTTTGAAAATTAGTTTTAATTTAAAAACATATAGAAAAAAATTGTCTCTGTGACAACAGTTTTAATGTTAGGATGGAGAGTTGCTAGAATCTAGAGTTGCTAATACACCTATTAGCAACTCTAGAATTTCTGCCATTGATTTGATTTATTCCCCCTGAAGATGGCAAATCAGTTTATGTACACGCCAAAATGAGTTGAGCCCTTCAAGCATGTGGAGTCTACTGCCCTTCTTCTGCTGATTCATTACACATGCTTTTCAGTACTTATTCCTGCTTAATCTTCAGCTGCCACCATTCCTTACCAATGGCTCTGCTGCGAAGGGCTGATTGGAGTTGCCATTCAACATTAGGAGGGCCATACATTTCTTGCCAGTCATGTGGTGGTGGGGGGGGTGATTTGCCCTGGGGCAGCAATGTTTTGGGGGGCGTCCTCACCCATAGCCATGCCCCCACATGCCCTGGCCACACCTCTGTGTGCCCTGGACCTGCCCGATACACACCACAGCCACACCTCCACGCACAGTGGCTACATCTCTCATGCCATAGCCCCGCCATTCCTCCACACACTCCAAGCTCCACCACTATTCCTGCCCCTGTTGTAAGGGATTGGGGGGGGGCACATCCTTTTTCCCAGCTGAGAACCAAAGGTACTGCTCCAAATACTTTTTTTTTCCTTTTCTTGTCTTCCCTTTTTCTTCTTGATCTTAATCCTTTCTCTTTTTTCTTAGCTCTTTCCCAGGCAGAATTTCACTGAGAACAAATGTCTTGCGTAAGGACTAGGATGAAGATTTGGAGAATCAGGGTGGCTGTAAGTGATGGTGGAAGCCACAAGCTTTTCCCCTGCAGTACTGAACGAAACTTGACAACACCCAGCCATTCTAAACTAAGGTTTATGGTAGAATCCTGTTGGGGACACTTGCTGCTAGCATTATAAACTATACCTGTATATGCACATTTTGATCGTTGATCATTGTAAATGGAACATCAACTCTCTTCTCATGCCACTTACCTATCAAAGGGTTGCCTCTCTGTGGCCATGTAGTGGCCAAGGAAGGATGGTGATGGCCAGGTACCATGTGGTACAAGCTAGCTGCAAAAAAACCCAGGCACCCTCCTGGACCACTCAGGGGTACTCGGGAGATGCAGGAGTTTGACATTGTCTTCCTGTGGCTGCGTCTAGGAACAAAGATGGCTCCTACCTGGCCACTCCCACTGCCATCCTGTTCCATTCTCTAAAGCTGTCATGAGGGCAGGCATTTGACAGACAAGTAGGCTGAGTATGTGGGGAGGAGGGAGGACACATAGCTATGCCTGTTGGAGCATTATGTTTCACTTATTTCTTCCACTTTGTCAATTCCATTTTATTTTTAACTGTACATGAAATTGTTGTAAGTGAGGGGAATGGAGAGAACACTGGCTTCAATGGACTTTGCTCATACTTTTCATCCCACCAGTTCCTGGGGGCACCGGTTGCCACTAACCTCTGGTTCTTCCTGTCCCAGACATTTCTAACTCATGCTGGATATGTATCTGTGCTTTCTGAAGTTCAAGGGTGGACTGGTAATCTGCTGGAGAAAACTGCTGGAATGGAAAGTGGAAGAAAAAGCCAGCTGTGTATGCATGCAGCTGTGGAGTGGGATAATTATTTCCTTGCCAGACACTCAACATATATCCTCTCTGTTCAAAACAGATGACTGTTTTCCCTGTACTGTATTGTTCATCTCAAATATACTGAGGCTTACTAGAGGCCACTTTGTTGACAGAAGTTGCTGACATGCATCATTTGCAACTTCAAAGTTGCCAGCATTTGTAAATTGCCAAGATCATCATGGGACAATCATGCCCTACCATGTGTTGCTCATCTTGTACTTTTCTGAGGTAGCTTTGTTATTTACCATACCATAATTAAGTTATAAAATGAACCAAAATGCTGGAAGATTTAAGAGGCTGGATCTTGACTTCATAAGTACACTCTGAAGCTGGTTAGATGTCCATTATGCACGTTCATTCTCTGCCTTGACAATCTCATGAGCAATCTTGAAAGATTTTTGGCAGAAATTGCATAGTCCTACACTGCCTGCTTTTAAATCTGGCTTCTGAAGATCTCCATAATCCAATATTGCTCATGGGTAGATACACTAGGAATCATTATAAAGTAATGGGAAACCATAAATAGAGAAAGAAAGGAAAATAACTACATGCATTGGAAGTTGGGAAGTTGGATTTTTCCCCCTGTCCATCACATTATATGGAAAACCATTTTGGCACATAAGATAGAATTAACACAAATGCATGTTCACTTACCTAGTTGTAAAAATGCAACAGTACCACCTGATATGATTTCGCCCTTTTCTTGGTATTCAAGATCTACTGCCTGAGATAGCTGCTACTATATGCCTAATAGTGTCTGTCTGTCTGTCTATTTAAAACTACAACAAAGAAAAGAAAAGCAGAAAAAGGAAAACAGTGTCAGTTTTCATTAGCATCAATGAGGGTTAAACAATAATAGATGAAGGATATAAAATAATATAAGCAGTCCCTATATCTCAACATATATCCAAAGGCCAAAACAAACAAACAATAGTAGGATACAAGTTCAAAAGAAGACACAGCACTGAGATCTCTAGATCACTGGATGACAGATGGAAGGTTTATATCTAGCCAACCTTAAAACGTATAAGTCTTTTCACCACTGTAAAAGTTGGGAGGACACATTTACACCATCCTTATCTACTCTCCATATTAAGTAATACACTTTAGCAAATAGTTTGGAAGCAAATTACTTAGGGGCATTAGTAAGAGCATAATGATTTTTCTTTTTCAATTTACTAATGACTGGTAATGTTATCACTGTGGTTTGTGAATAAGCAACTCATTCCTTTGGGAGGTAAAAATATTTTCTTGTGAAATTTTGAGGAGATTTTCCTCCCAAATTTGAGTCCATTTGTTTACCTTTTTACATGGATTTCTCCCCTCAAAAGTAAAGAAAAAGTGGCAAGCAATGGGACAAGTAACAAATATAATGAGGTAATAAAAGCTTTGCACTGCTAAATTATTCTATGCTGTGCTTAAGTTTTAAGATCTTTAAGAAAGGGCTTCCCTCAGTCTCACTACTGTCACAGATACTTATGGTGAGGACACAGGAGAGTGTGTGGATGATCCCAGGTTGTAGAAGTCCCTCCCACAGGATTGTTCATGTCTCCAGATTCTGTCTGATCTTGGAAGTTAAGCAGGGTCAGCCCTGCTTAGTACCTGGATGGGAGACTGGCAGTGAATACCGCCTTCTGTGACCTATATTTCAGACGAAGAAACTGGCAAAACCACCTCTGAGTATTCCTTGCCTAAGAAAACCCTAAGAAATTCATGGGGTCTCCCTAAGTCAACAGGTGACTTGAGGACATGTGTATGTACACACACACACACACACACACACTCTCTTTCTGCGGGAGGACAAACATCTTTTTATTTGTGCAGGCTTTTGGCTGTTTGTTGTGGTAGAAGAGTCTTTCAGTGGCATGTATTGTACTTTTGATCTTGTTTGTGATGTTTTAAACACATTTTAAATTACAGTATTTGCTGGGGTATGATATTCACTTTTTCCCCAAAAAAAATGCTGTTTGAAAATATGGTGCATCTTATACACTAGGTGTGTCTTACACACCAACAAATAATATTTGCCAGTGTATAAATAGGGTGTGCCTTTTACATGGGTGCATCTTATATGTTGGCAAATACGGTAGTGCTTTAAATAGGATTGCTTATTTAATGGTTTTAAAAATGTCTTTCCCATTGAGATATACTTTGCTTTAATTTATTTGTTAGCCACCTTGGGTCCCATGCTGTCAGAAAGGTGGGGATATAAATGGCATGTATAAGTAAATATGCATATATACAGGCAGAATAGCATATGGAACTTTTAGTATGTGCCCACATTTGTTCTATTTTAGTGATGTGCCAATGTGAAGAAAGCTGCTATGAAGAAAATCAACTCATCCAAAATGTGGTGCTGGAGAAAAGGTCTATGGATACCCAGGACTGCTAAAAAAGACAAATCCAGCCTGAACTCTCAGTAGAAGTGAAAATGACTAAACTGAGACTGTCATGCTTTGGCCATATCATGAGAAGACATGACTCACTAGAAAAGACAGTAATGCTTCATAAGGTAGAAAGCAGTGGGAAAAGAGGAAGACCACATTACAACCATTTCCACACTACATTGTTATCGTGTTATTATTCCACTTTCAGCATCCTATGGAATCCTGGGGTTTGTAGTTTAGGGAGGGGCACTTAGAATTCTCAGCCAGAGAGCTCTTTGGCCTCAGTAAACTACAAACCTCAGAATTCAACAGGATGTTGAAAGTGGTATAATAGCATTATAACAGAGTAGTGTAGAAATGGTCACAGATGGATAGACTCAACCAAGGAAGACACATCCCTGAATGTGCAAAACTTGAAAAGCTGAGGATAGGAGAACTTGGAGATCTGTCTTCAACAGGGCTGCTGTAAGTCGAAGTTGATTTGACAGCCATTAATAACAACAACTACAGTATAAATTCCAGTTCCTATAATATGAAATAATAATCAAACATAACACATATACAAGCATAGGACAGGCAATATTATACAATGAATTGTGCAATAGCTGAAATATTGGACAACAGAAGAGCAAAGAAAGCACACTGTTCAATGGAAGTACAATAGAAGCATTTCCATTGTCTAATGTGCTTGCATTGTTGAAATGGCTGGAAAATTGTGCAGTATGATAGGATCACATACTGTACAACAGAACCATAACACAAGCCCAGCAGTGGAAGTGCTTTTCTTGTATATTGCTTGAACCCTTGTACTATTCATTATATAATACTGCCTGTCCTGTGCTTTTAGGTGTGATGTCATTTGGTCTGTTATAATAAATGTATTTTATGCTATGTAGTGTACTGGTTAGTACTATGTGGGTATTGCCATCACTATCTTCCAACCTGTCTGTATGATTAACCCCTTTTATATCTTTTATATATTATATATTATATAACCCCTTTTATATATTCCTGTGGCAAATGACACATGGGAGTCAGGCTTTATATCTCCCTGCAGGCTATCACTTTCACTTCTTTCCCATTGTGGTCCAAGAAAATAATAGATTTTGGGTTTTGAGGATAAACACAGGTTCTCATTGTCAACTCTGGCTCCATACAAACACTTATTCCATCTCCTCCCCGTTCATTGTCTGCCTGGCTTTTTAATACAAAAACATTCATTTGCCACAGAAAAATTGAGACAACATTTACAAAGAGTATTGCATTGGATATTTGATTGTAATTATAGGGTTTTGTCTATGAGTTGGGATAATCACACAGGAGATGCTGTATTGCCAAACAGTATGAAAGTATTTCCTATCAGTAAACTTTCCAAATTAGAAAGAAATCTGTGAGCATCATTTCCTTTAAAGGTGCACTTTTTTTTTAATAACACAAGACAGAAAGTCCTCCCCCCATTCTTCAAGCAGTGTCGGAAATTCTGCTGTTTCCAATGCCTGAAGGTGACCTTGAAACAGAAAAGCCAGGGCATGTTGCTGAATCCATTGTTGCCATTATCAAACATTGGCTGCAGCCTGCAGCAGTGTTGAGACTATTGTCATTGCTGGCAGTGGCTGTAATTCTTTGCTTTCTCTTGTAGCCCTGCCTGGAAAAGTTACACAAAGAAAATGAAGAAGACTGAAAACCCAGGAAAACATATTCTTAATTTGTTCAGTTCCCCAGACTCATTAAATTGGCTGAAGGACTGGATTTAAAATATTTGGCCTGATGCAATCAGTGCAACATTTGTTTCTGCAGGGAAAGCTTGTGCCAGCATTCTCGAAGATAACACTTTATATAAATCACCCAGGGATATTTTTTGCTGGGAAATAGTGCCCTCTTGTGCATCTTGTCTCACAGGTCTGAAGACTGAAACCTGTGGCTGGAAGAGAGAGCAAAATATTCCCATTTCAACCCAAAAAAAGTTCACTGGTGTTAAAAAAAGAAGAAGAAGGAAGAAGAGCTTTCAGTGGGAGGAAAAATATAAAGACAAGAATAAATGTGTGAAGGAGAGGGATAATATAAATAGTTATCATGGTTGTGTGCCTTCAAGTTGTTTTGGACTGTAAGGCGAACGTATCATAGGGGTTTCTGGGGCTGAGAGTGTATAAAATGCCCAAGGTCACCTGGTGGGTTTCCATGGCTGAGCAGGGAATCAAACCAGTATTTAGACCACTACACCATGTTGGCTGTTGTACGATAGGCAGAGCCCATCCTAATATATTCCATATTAACCTTCTGAAACTGGTCCCTTTCATACAAAGCAAGTCTAATGCTATGATTCCACTTTAGCTGCCATCATTCCAATCTGTGATTTGCAGTTTAGGAAAGGAAATTGGAATTTTTCAGCTGGAGAGGTCTAGTCCTTCAACAAACTGGAAACTCTGGGTTTTCATAGGATGTAGGATAGGATGTAGGAAACTCTGGGTTTCCATAGGATGTTAAAGTGGATTCATAGTGCTATAACGATGTAGTGTGAATGTCCTTGGGTCCCTACTTGGGCCATTTCCATACTACACTGTTATGGTGCTATTATCCATTTTCAATATCCTATGGAATCCTGGGGTTTGCAGTTTAGGGAGGGGCATTTAGAATTCTCAGCCAGATTGCTCCTTGACCTTAATAAACACCAAAGCCCAGAATTCCACGGGATCTTGAAAGTGGAATAATAGCACTATAACAGTGTAGGGTGGAAATGGTCTTGGTGTCTTCCAGATATTTTAGACCACAGCTCCCAGTGTTTCTGATCATTCTATACTGAAAGCATAATTGATAAAGTTAATCATGAAACAAGGTAAGCTGATTCATAATGCATGGTCATATGTCATAATATTAAAAAATTAGAGCTGACTTCATCATGATGAAGAATGGGGAGAGGAAGTAAAAACTGCCATATACCAAGTCATACCATCAGTACTATCTACATTATTGCACTGGAATGGACCTATCCTGGTCAATTCCAGATGTGTCAGGCTGCCTCTTCCATTCTCCTGTGTTGGAAGTTGCAGTTCAATATATGTAGAGAGCATCAGGCTGGGAAAGAATGATCTATAGTGATCCTGTTACAGGTTTCCAGATGAAAGTATGTCTAGTGGTGCTATGGATGAAACCTGGCATGTACATTGTTCCTAAGCTATAGACTCTTCTCATCTTATATATTTATCAACTTGGGGTCATACTGTCTTTTGAAAAGTGCTGTCTTTGATCCTTAAAGCCTATCACAGCTTGGGATTTAGCTATTTAAAGGGCTGCCTCTTTCCACATCCCCTGAGGTTGTCTTCTGGGTATGCCAAGTGGCAGGGAGTAAAAGGGCCTTCCCAGCACTGATCATTAATTGTGGCATACACTTCTCAGAGAGGCACCTACTTTTATGCCATTCAAGAATAGGCAGGAAAAAAATATTTTTGCATAACTTTTAACTCATGAGGCAAGTCTAAGATTGTTTGAAGCTTGTGGATTTTAATGCTCTGCTCTATGTTCTGGTATAGAGTGCTCTGTGTTTTATTTCTCTGTTCTTTATTTTTACATGCTGGATTTTGTTTAGTATTTGACAAATGAAAAATAATGCAAAGAAATTAATTTGGTAGCAAGTAGCAGTAGATAGGAAGACACAATTACCCCACAAAATGTAAAGAAACATGCATGCAAATAAGCAGATAATGCAAGCATTTGATGCACATATTTATTCTTATTTGATCTGGGCATTTGTAACATGTTCTAAAAATCTCAATAGTCTGGTCTAGACTTACAGTACCAATGAAACTAAGGCCATTTCTGCACTACACTGTTATAGTGCTATTATTCCACTTTCAACATCCTGTGGAATTCTGGGGTCTGTAGTTTACTGAGGCCAAAGAGCTCTCTGACTGAAAATTCTAAATGCCCCCCTAAACTGCAAACCCCAGGATTGCATAGGATGTTGAAAGTGGAAATAATGGCACTACAACAATGTAGTGTGGAAATGGCCTTATTTAGTGAACATAAATAAGTCTTCTTTGTTGGACTAAGTCTAAATCTAGGTCCATATGTGACATTTTTAAGCCAAATGTCATGTAAATTAGACTTCAGTAGTATTAAAACTTGACAGTTTCTTTCACATTTCTTGCAGTACAGGGTTAGAGTCATTTAGCTCAAAGGACTTATTTTTCATTTTATTTTTAAAACAATAAAATAACCATTTTTCAGAGCGTCGTAACTACAGAACTCACTGCACAGTGGTATATTCAGATGACATTTTAACATAAAAACACAATCGAAAAATTACTTTGGGAAAATTACTCTTTCTCTGTGGAAGACGACTTGACGCTCAGAGAGATGCAATTCACAACAGGAGACTATGAAATGTGATTGGGAATGACAGTAGCATACAAATGGAAAATGCAAAGAACCTTAGTTTTTGCTTCTAACCTTTGGTAATAAGAAATGCAAGGGATATTAAAAGTACCTCAACATTTTCATTGGTTTGCTTCAGTTTTTCCCTTTTGTAAGGGCCCTTTCACACTACACAGTAGCACCACTATGATTCCACTTTAACTGGCACAGCAACTTCCTATGGAATCCCGAGATCCAGTTAGGGGTATTCAGAATTCTTATCCAAAGAACACTAGTGCTTTCCAGAGTACAAATCCGAGGATTCCATTGGAGGCAGTCATGACAATTAAAGTAGAATCATAGTACTATAACTATGTAGTGTGAAAGGACCCTGAAACTGCTGTGAGTCTCCCAGGAATTTTTGTTTTCATTTCTAGACATTTCAATAGATATTACACAGGAGAATCACTATGAATTGAGGATGTATAACACCAACCACCAGAGCAGACTGTTCATAGTCTATCTATCTCTTAGTCTATCCAAGACATGTTAAATTCAGTAAAAGTGAGTCATTTCCTTTTTGTAGTTCAAATGTTTTATCTCTACGTTCTAAAATTAAGGATCAGATAGCAGTTTTTTCACCCTGAAATACTACACTTGAATAGCATTGCAAAGGATACAACAGCCCAACACATATTTTTGCACTATTTTTGCATTAGAAGTATCATATTGCAACAAGGTGTGATTTATAGTTTAATTACTCATGCTTAGTTGCAGAAGATGGCATGAGGCTGAGCTTCAGTAAACATGAATAATTACACCATAGCTCACGTCCAGTCATGGCTTGTTGCCTAATTAATGCTGAATTATGGAATTCTTACTAAGGGATCATAAATAAGACTGAGCTCCATATTAACACAGTATTTCACTGTGATATATTTTAGAGCAATAATTTTATTCTAAGTTAAACCTATGGAAGTATTTTAAAAAAACACTCTAGACATCCCATGAACTCTCCAACACATAGAGGTAAACTTGATAGCATTTGATGTTGCTGTGTACCTTCAAGTTGTTTCCAGCTTATGGTGACCCTAAAGTGAACCTACCCACAGAATTTTCTGGGGATTGAGACTGTGTGACATGTCCAAAGTCATCCAGTGGGTTTCCATGGCTGAGCAGGGAATCAAATGCTGGTCTCCAACACTCAAACACTCAAACAAGTACACCACCCCAACTCTCTTCACAGCATTACATAAGACATTATCAGTGAAGTCACCTAGCAGCCTGATAATATATTAACTAAGACTTGTCTATGCTATTGCTGTTTTATCAATCTGATACTACTTGAACTGGTTCTATCCTATAGAATCCTGGGATGTGTAGTTTGGATAAGTAGTTATAATTCTCTGCTAGGGAGTCCTAACGTGTTCCTCTAAACTGCAGAACTTGGAGATTTACAGCAGAGAATTCCAAGTACTGCATCAAAGATCACAGGATTCCATAGGATGGAACTGTGGCAATTAAAATCATACCAGACTACTCTAACTCTGCAGTACATATACATGAACAGCACTAGAAATAAAAGCTCCAACCATCTGAATCAGTCTTCGTGTTACTATCCTACTTCTCCTTCCACACAGTTCACTCTGTGAACAGGCCCTTCTCATATTATCCTTTCAGCCAATTTGGTGATGTGACTCTAGCTTGCCAAAGGTATTTATGGCTACAAAAGGATTGCATTTGTTGTCTACTCTCTGTTGTCCATCTACTGGCAAAAGAAGATTTAATTTTCTTTTCTTTCCCAACTTTCTTGCCGTAAGTACTAGCTTGGTTTTCAATTAATAGTTCACACACTTTCTTTTCCAAGTTAGCAGTTTCCATTGATTCTTCATCACTTTTATCCCCTTGTTCTTTTGTTTTATTGATCTTTCTTTGCAGTTCTTCAAGTTCTATATGTGAAAATAGTTTCTTTGAATAATATGTCATCTTTGGTCACATAATCACTGCTCTGTTACACTAGGGAACATTTCTTTCCAGACTGTATTACATTCTTTTTTAATAACGTCAGGCTAATTGATTTGCTTTATAACAGCATCCTCATTTTTAATCTGTTTGCTGCTTCTCTCCACATCTTCTGCTGGGGCTGGCCTTCCAGTAGCTTCAAAGTATCTTGTCCTGGTTGCCTAGCAAAAGTACTGAGTTTTGTAGATCGTTTCTCTTCTGATGTCCAGGAACTGCAACATCTGTCACACTACTTTTTGACTAGATGATGACTGATCTGGGTAGGATTTGGTTTTAGTTCTTTCTTTCTTTCTTTCTTTCTTTCTTTCTTTCTTTCTTTCTTTCTTTCTTTCTTTCCTTCCTTCCTTCCTTCCTTCCTTCCTTCCTTCCTTCCTTCCTTCCTTCCTTCCTTCTTTTTGCTAGCAAGTTAACTTCAACTTGTGGCAACCCAAGATCCTCCGTCATCAATTATCCTGCTTGGGTCTTGAAACTCAGGTCTGTGGCTTCCTCAATTGAATCAATCCATCTTTAATGCAGACTGCCTTTTTCTTTTTGTCCTACTGCTTTGACTTTACCAAGCATTGTCATCTTTTCAAATTAGTTATATTGTCTCATGATATAGCCAAAGTAAAGCCACCACAATTTAGTCATTTTCGCTTCTAGTGAATGTTCTGGCTGGATTTGCTCTAGGACTCATTTGTTTTGTCTTCTTAGCAATCTATGATATCTGTACGACTTTTTTTCACACCACATTCCAAATGAGTTAATTTTCTTCCTGTCAACTTTCTTCACTGTCCAGTTTTCACAACGATATCTAGAAATGCAGTAGTATGGATGATTCAGACTTTGCTATTTAACAATATGTATTTGCATTTGAGCAGCGCTTTCCAAACTTTTCATGTTGATGACACACTTTTTAAACATGCATCATTTTGCGACACAGTAATTCAGTAGGTGGAGGCAGCCCCTCCACCCGAGCCTGGTCCACCGCTGCCCTTGCCAGGATCTTCTTAGCCCAGGGTGGTGGGAGAGGCAGCCCCTCCACCTGGCCCTGGCCCACTGCCACCCTTGCCAGGGTCTTCCTTGGTCTGGGGCGGCAGCAGCAGAGGCAGCTCCTTCATTTGGGCCTGGCCCACAGTGGCTACAATAATGCTATAATAATGTTAGCCCACAGTCCATGTGTGGAGGAAGGAGGGAGCCCCTCCACCCCTTACATTCACACAACACACCTACACAGTGCAGCCAACTTAATAACATATCACAACACATAGTTTTGAGACCTCTGCAGCTGAGAATCTTATTAGTTCCTTCAGAGGTGTTTTTTCCAAGTTCTAGTCTTCTGATTTCTTGATTGTAGTCTCCATTTTGATTAATGAGGTATAGAAAATCTTTTCTTTCTGAATTACTGGTTACCCACTTTAAAATTATGTAAAACATTTGTTTTACTTATGTTAATCTTCTGTGAGAGCCATTGTAGTGTAGCGATTTGGGTGTTGAACTGTAGAGACCAGGGTTCAAATCTCTGCTTGGCCATGGAAATCCACTGGTGACCTTAGACAAATCACACTTTCTCAATCTCAGTGGGAGGCAAAGGCAAACTCCTCTTTGAACAAATATTACAAGAAAATCCCATGACACATTTGCCTTAGGGTTCCCATGAATCAGAAATGATTTGAAGGCACACAACAACAACAACAACAACAACAACAACAACAACAACAAAAAATCTGTGGCCATTATTTTTGTCTTCTTAATATTCAGTTGTAACCCTGCTTTTGTATTTTAACTTTCCTCAGTAGTTTTTCCAAGTCTGCTTTTTTTTTTTGCAAGTTTTATGGTATCATCTTCATATCTTAAATTGTTGACATATCTCCCCCAACTTGCACTAGTTCTGCTTTCTGTATGATATATTTTGGCTTATAAATTAAACAGATAACATAAGAAAAGGTAACCTTGGCTAATCTCTCTGCTGATAGCAAATCATATTTAATAGGTTTTGTCACCTTTAATCTGAACCTTCAGCAAAAGCCTGCCCAACTTAGGAGAGTCCTACCAGTAGCAACAGTATTGCTAGCACAGCCTTTTGTCTCAGAGAAGGCACAGTGCCAGTGGTTGGGAATGACATTATTTATTAATATTGTCATCATCGTCATCATCAGTTCCCCAGTCTATGAGATTTACTGAGTGGAGTTTTGGACCGTCAATGATTTTGATTCTATCCAAGAATCTAGGAATCAATGAGCTATCATTGGATAATGGTTGCATATTCCAAGCAGTGTCACTTTTTATAATTGTGCTATTGGGATCCCCTTCCTGTTGTGTGTCTTCAAATCATTTCTCACTTATAGAGACCCTAAGGCAAAAATATCATGGGCTTTTCTAGGGCTGAGAGTATGTGATGAACCTAAGGTCACCCAGTGGATTTCCATGGCTGAGTGAGGAATCGAACCCTGGTCTCCAGGCTCATAATCCAATGATCAGCCCACTATACCATGCTGGCAATTTCATTCAGATGTTTTCTTAGTCCATTTGAATTGCTCGCAAAGCATCTATCACTACTTGAACTACAGTTGTGCTTTTCCCCAGTACAACAATAACAACAACAACAATAATAATAATTCAAAGTAACAGATGATGATGAAGAAGAAGATTTTACTTTCTGTTGATTTGAGCCCTTCTATTGCTTTAACTACTTTCCTGTAAGTAGAACCGGAGAAACCAAAAGTCCTGTGCAATATATGTCTATTTATAGTTATAATCAAGCTGTCCTGGAACAGGATGATACTCTACAAGACAAGATTGTTACAAAAGGTAAAATGACATCTTGTCAGAATAGGACTTGTAAATTAGGTGAAATGACCAAAATGATGTTAAGCACGCATTGCATCTCAATAGACCATAGTGTGAAGAATTTCTACCCTGTGTTAAAGAGCCTGTCTGTGAATTTCCATTTTAGGCCTTCATGCCAACATGTAAGCTTGGAGATATCATTAAGAGATGATATTGCTCTCTAAAAACGTGTATTTTCTCTTAGTTGTTAGCAGTGCTGAGAACAGCAGTAAGTCTCACAAAAATGTTTTCCTCATTAGTGAGAACTGGTTCAGCTATGTTAGAAGAACTTACAAGAGTCCCAAGAATGAAAATGTTTGAACAGTTAATAGTTCTGATTGGCTATTTAGGGTTATCTGAACTAAGACCAGCTTCTCCTACAAGACGTATAGTTTTATTGTGTGTGTGTTTGTTTTGTGTGTGTGTCTGTATTGTGATTGTATGTGTGTTTATTCATCTGTCATCTGTCTTTGACTTCATCTTCAAGTCTTCAGGAGTTCATCCATGTATGATAACTGATGGGAATCTATCTGTGTATGTTTTGCCTGGGGTATTCATACTTATTTATGAAACTAAATTTCTTATTTTGCCTGTTTGTATAATTATCTTATGATCTTTTGTGTTTACCTATGTAGAGTTTTTCTTTTAAATTGTTATTATCTAATTCATTCATAAATAAATTTCCTCTATTGAGTTTGGCTTGTGTGTGTGCACGCATGTGTGCATGCATGCGTGTGTGCTTCTGTAGGATTGGTCATTTCCAAACTGAGCAGCTTACTTCTCGGTTTGTGCTTAGGACCTCTCAAAACAGGAGGCAAAGATCTATCTTGATTGGACAGAGACATTGGTTGCTGCCTACCTTGCAGGATTGTGGTTTGATCATGGGTAGTTTTGTTTCTGGGGTAATTTGGATTTGGTTGGTGACACCTTGACTTTGAGTTCCAGCTGCAGTTCTAATAGCTTCCATAATCCTTCAGCAATTAGAATTTCCACATAGACTGAATAATACTGGTCCTGATGAAATCATAGGTGGTCATTCTGTTGTAGAGACTTACAAGGGTATAAGTCTAGCTTGCACTTGTGTAACTCACTATTTTTTGGTCTTTCAATTAATTAATGTCCCTACCTTTCTCCTAACAGGAAGCGAAGACAGCGTACAACAGTGAAAGCTAAAATTCGGCTAAAATCTTATACAAAATTTTAAGAAAATTTACATATTTTCAGTTCTGTTTCTTAAAAATAACATCACTTGTACAGGTTAAAGCAAATTTAAAACATAATTTAAATAGTATGATCTGGAATTCATAATCTCTGTTATGAATGTGTAACCTAGAGATCTACATCTGTAATTGATTCATATTCATGATCCCTATGTATCATGGCAATTGTGTAGGGAATTTGTAAGGATCATAAAACTCCTCCAACCCTACCTTAGTGAGCAGCAGCCACAGCAAGCAACAGAGGCCTATTCTCTTGTCAATCAAGATGTAGCAGCATCTTCTTTCCACCCCTCTCCCAGAGTGACTTCCAGTGCAAGTAGGAATAGTGACAGGGATCTTGTTTCTGACTTTTGCATTGGAGATTGCTGGTAGGAAATGATGGAAATGTCAGTCTGCTGCATGTTGGCTGACAAGAGAATAGACCTGTGTCTCTTGCAGCAACTGCTGCCCAGAAAAGCAGGATTGGAAGGTCAGGACAAGAGAAGCCACATTTTTACAAACAGTTGTTGTAGAATCCCAGCAGTGGCTAGAATTCTGTACCAATCCTGTAATGACCAAATTCTATAGACATTTATTGGCTGGTAGAGCGTGGTGTGTATGTGTGTGTGGCGGGGGGGGGGTTCTCCAGCCATGTTTCCATAGCTGGACATATAGCAATGATATCCTCTGGGATCTCCAGGAAGATTGCAAGGGATGCCTGTCACAGTTTGTCCACCTATGGGAACATGGCTACCTACTACTGCACCACTCTCCACTGGCCAGTAAATTACCATATTGTGGTGGGGCTTAAAAGGTGGTTTGGAGGGGTGAGAGGAAAGCATATTTTAATTCTGCTTGTGTAGAAGCTTATCACACATCTCCCAATCCAGGATCTTGGCCATATATGGGAATTGTTACGTGGTCTTCTATACAGGCTGTAATTAAGGCTATCCCCAAGTTAAGCGGTACCCATGAGATTGTAAGTGAAAAAAATGTGCAGAAGAATCTTTTAATACTTTCTTGAAATTGAAAGATTTCTCTAGAGCAGGGGTAAAGATCCTGTGGCCCTCCAGGCTATGTTGCTGTGCTGCTCCCATCTACCCTAACCAGTGGGTCCACTGGTGGGAAACAAGAAGAATTAAGAGTCCAACAACTTCTGGGGGTACCTGAGCCTCATTATTTATGCAGTGCAAAACTTTCTAGAGGTTTTTCTTAAAATAACCTGTTGTCCTGAGAAAAGGCATGGAGACACACGCCATTTCTGCACTACATTGTTATAGTGCTATTATTCCACTTTCAACATCCTACGGAAGCTTGAGGTTTGCAGTTTAGGGAGGGGCATTTAGAATTCTCAGCCAGAGAGCTCTTTGGCTTCAGTAAACTACAAACCCCAGAATTCCACAGGATGTTGAAAGTGGAATAATACCACTATAACAGCATAGTGCAGAAATGGGCACAGTCACAACTAACAGAAATGTGAATCTGCAGCCAAAATTTCTGGTGAAATCCTCTGTTCAAGGGCTGAAATAAGATTCTTCCCATAGTTTCATAAAAATCTAGTCATAACATCATTTTAAACACTTAACAGAACTTCTCCATGGGCAGTCAGCAGCTGAATAACCCAGCTGAACTGCAGTATTTAGTCTTAAGCTGATTTGATATAATTAAATGCATGTAGGTTGTTCTAGAGGTACAAGGAAGATTAGTGTAATATTGATGGAAGAAGTAACCAAATTAATAATATAACCATGCAGAGAAAGTTAATAATGAAGAAAGACACACTTTAGCTGTACCTTTAGATGTCTGAGTTGGTTGCTGGGTGAATAACAGATGTACTTATTAGTCTACAATTTCAAATATCACAAATCATTCCTATGACAAGCATAGTCTTAAAAAGTCCTTGGTTCAGACTATCTGAATGACTGTATTTCTTGGTATGAGCCTGCTTAGGTTTTAAGATCTTTCAGGGAGGGCTTTCTCTTGGTCTCACCACCATCCCAGGCATATTTGGTAAGGTTATGAAAGAGAACTTTCTCAGTGTCTGGGAGCAGTCTGTAAAATTCTCTCCGCATGAGGGTGAGTTGGCCCCTTCTTTGCTGTCTTTACACTGGCTGGCAAAGACCTTTTTGTTTATCCAGGACTTTGTTGACTAGCCATTGAAGAAACATATCTTGGGTCCCATACCGGCAAAGGATGGGACAGAAATGAGATGAAAAAAGGTCAGGTCAGTGATCTTGTTGGAAAAGCTCCCATGCTACTATGAGTAACAAGAAAAAAAATAAACATTGAGACACATTTATGCATGTTTATTCTGTATGTTAATAATACAACACAAGTGTTGTCATCCTCCAGAAGCATTTTGGAGAGACATTCTATAATGCCCATTAGAATCATAGAGCTGGAAAAGACTACAAGGGCTATCGAGTCCAACCCCGACAGATGGCCATCCAGCCTCACTTTAAAAATCTCCAAAGAAAGAGACTCCATCACACTCCAAGGCAGAATATTCCACTGTCAAATGGCTCTTACCACCAGGAAGTTCTTCCTAATGTGTAGATGGAATCTTTTTTCCTGAAGTTTGGAGGCATTGCTCCATGTCCTAATCTCTGGGACAGCAGAAAACAAGCTTAGTGTATCCTCCATATGACATCCCTTAAAATATTTAAATATAGCTAACATGTCTCCTCTTAACCTCCTCTTCTCCAGATCCCTAAGCCAATCCTTGCAGGTCATGATTTCCAGGCATTCTACCGTTTTGGCTGCTGTCCTCTGGACATGTGCCAGCTTGACAATACCCTTCCTGAATTGTAGTGCCCAGAACTGGACGCAGCATTCTAGGTAGGGTCTGACCAAAGTATAATAGAATGGTACCATCACTTCCCTTGACCTAGACACTACACTCCTGTTGATATAGCCCAGAACCACATTGGCTTTTTTAGCTGCTGCATCACACTGCTGACTCATGTTCATCTTGTAGTCTACTAATTCTCCTAAATCCTTTTCACATGTTCTGTGGTTAAGCCAGGTGTCACCCATCTTATGTCTGTGCATTTCATTTTTAATGCCCTAGTGTAGGGCATTACACTTCTACCAGTTGAAATTTCTTTTGTTAGTTTTGGCCCAGCTCTCTAATCTGTTAAGATCATTTTGAATTCTGATCCTGTTCTCTGGTGTGTTAGCTACCCCTCCTAATTTGGTGTCATCTGCAAATTTGATCAGCGTGCCCTCTATTCCATTATCCAAGTCATAGATAAAGATGTTGAATAGTACTGGGCCTAGGACAGAACCCTGTGGCACCCCACAAGTCACTTCTTTCCAAAATAAAGAGAAGCCATTGGTGAGCATCCTTTGGTTTTCATTGGTCAACCACTTACAAATCCACCTAACAGTAGCATTGCCTAGCCCACATTTTACTAGTTTGTTTGCAAGAATATCATGGGGGACCTGGTCAAAGGCCTTACTGAAGTAAGATATGCTATCTCCACAGCATTCCCTTCATTTACCAAGCTAGTAACTATTTTAAAAAAGAGAGAAAGAAGATTAGTCTGGCATGACTTATCTTTGAGAAACCCATGTTGACTTTTAGTGATCATGACATTCCTTTCTAAGTGCTTACAGACTGTCTGTTTAATTATCTGCTCTAAAATCTTGATGTCAGGCTGACTAGGCAGTAATTGTTTGGGTCTTCTTTTTTCCCCTTTTTGAAGATGGGGACAATATCTGCCCTCCTTTAGTCTCTGGGACTTCTCCCATTCTCCAGGAATTCTCAAAGATTATTGCCAATGGTTCTGAGGCCCTTTTCACACGGGCCTTTTCTCGCGCGACAGCCCCATGAGCCTCGCAGGAGTGGGAGCGTTGCTCCGCACAACGCACTCCCACTTCCGCCGGGCTCACGGGGCTGAAGCGGCGCGAACGCGGGTTTTTTGATTTTCACTTCGAAGCGAAAATCACCCGTGCTCGCGCAACACTCCAGGCGCCCGCAAGCACTTACCTCTCGTGCGGAGCATCCGGGAGCCGGCCGGGTTGCGCTTCCTTCCCTCCGCCCCTGCGGAAGGAAGGGACAGGGCGGGGCGCTAGCGCGACAGATGCGACACGTCCTGCTTCGTGCGCACGCACGTGCGGGGGCGGACGGGACGAGCGCCTTTCTCGCACGTGCGCGCGGGGGGGAAATGGACGGACGCACGAGCCGCCGCCGCCTCCGGGAGGCTGCCGCTTCCCCGCTCGTTCCTTCGCCTGCGGAAGGAAGAAGGGGGAAGCGGCAGCCTCCCGGAGAAGGCTTCTTGCGCGAGCCGCCCTCCCCCGCTTGCGCGAGAAGACTTAATGCGAAAAGGGCCTGAGATTACTTCTGCTAGTTCTTTTAATATCTGTGGATGTAGTTTGTCTGGCTCTAGAGACTTAAATTTATTTAGAGTAGTCAGGTATTTCTTGTACTACCTCTTTACTTATATTGTGCTGCATTTTCCCTACCATGTTACCTGTTCCATTTTCCCCAGGTCAAGCACTGTTTTCCTTTTGGGAAAAGACCAAAGACAAAGAAGGTGTTGAATAGTTCTGCCTTTTCTCTGTTAGCATTTCACCATTCTCTCCACACAGAAGCCTTACCATTTCCTTGTTCTTTCTTTTGCTACAGACATAACTAAAAAAAGCCATTTTTATTGTTTTTAACCTCTCTAGCAATCTTGAGCTTGTTCCCCACTTTAGCTTTTCTGATTTACTCCCTACACTTGCTGGCTATGTTTGAATTCCTCTTTGGTGTTTTCCCCCTTTTCCCATTTCTTCTACATGGCCTTTTTAAATCTTAGCTCCATTGAAAGTTCTTCAAATATCTATCCTGGATTCTTTAGATACCTCTCATTTTTCTTCCTTAATGGAATTGTTTGAAATTGTGCCTTGAACATCTCCCTTTTAAGATTCAGACTATTATCTCCATCACGTGATGAACTCCTGCCCTCAAGAATACTGTCTCCCTCCTGCCATAACTCAGTTTAAAGCCCTCCTGATTAGGTTTGTGAGATGCTTAGCAAAAATGTTCCTGCCAATTGTTGTGGGTGTCTGAGCTTGTTTGGGCTGGCAGCCAGGAGAAGCTGATAACAAACACAGGTCAGAAACTCAGCAGTAGCTTAAGTGGTCAGTTTACTGAAGAAAGGAAACAGCTTGCACATGTGAAGCAATAAGGATCCTAACAACATCCATATATCAAAGAACAAACACAAGTCAAAGGCAGAAACACAGGCAAACAAACAGAAGCATGCATGGGAGAAACGGTCAGTTGATTGCTGACAAAGGCTAGAGGGGAAAGGCTCAGTTCTTATAGACTCCAGGGGCAGCACAGCTGGTGCCTGATTAATTGGTGCTTGGCATAAATTCGCTGGGAGCAACTCAGGAGATCTTTTTGGTGTCTACACTGGGCAAAGGTCGGTACAGCTAGGTCATTCTCTGTGTCAGAGTGAGCAGGGCTCTCTGCTGGGGCTGACATTTCTGTCCTTGGGGTGGGTGGTGGTACTGTCTGCTCTGCAGGTTCTGCTGCAGCAGTCTCTGTGTCAGGGCTCAGAGCAGGTTCTGCTCCCTCAGACTCTGAGTCTGAGTCTAGGTCCTAGAAGCCCATGACAGTGAGATGCAACCCATCACTTGCCAGAAGTCCATGAAGTTGCATGATACTGTAGACCATGATCCAAGAAGCCAACTGTTTCTGGCAGCAGCATCTATGGAACCAGTTGTTCACCTCCACTATTCTTCTCTTCCTGCCTGGACCATGTCCTTCACGTAGTAACGTCCTTACCCAATTGATTGAGCATGGGTGACAACAATCGTCAAATCAGAGTGACATGGCTTTTCATTTGTTGTCTCTGTTTGCCTTGATGTGTGTCATTCTTCAAAAAAGTTAATATACCTTGGAGTTGATGAAAATGTTATGCTGGATAGTATGAAAAAAAATGAAAACATTTTACAAGCTATCTATCAAATACAGAGCAGAACTGGTTTATTTTGGAGCAGCAAGAAATAAATAATTCTCATGAGGAAGAAGTGTAGCTATGGGGGGTGGAGGGAATGAGAGCATTGCTCCACAAATAAGAATCCCAACCACTCTCAAAATATTTTTCTTCCAGTCCCAAATTTCTAGCATTGCAGTAACTTAAAACTTCAAAAATTTAAATATACTGATTAGGCATCCAAAGAAAAGGGGAACTCAAAGTTACCAAAGGAAGATAGACACAGCAAGAATAAGAGTTTTAGGGGGTGAATGATTTTAACTCTCTACAATGCTAGAAATTTGGCAACTGAAGGAAAATTTCATTTTGAGAGGCAGAATTCTTATTTGATGGTCAGTGCCTCCCCCTGGTAACTACATCCTTGTCATGGGGTCCTAATTCAACAATCATAAAGACTCAGTGTTAAGAAGCATGCCATTGAGGCTGTGATACTATACACATTTTCCTAGGAACAAAGTGCCATTGGACTCAATAGGGCGTCCTTCTCAGTTGACATGCAGAGGATTGCACTGTAAGCAAATTCATTAACAATGAATATCATGGGGAAATATTTTAATATAAATAATTGTGCTGATGCATTATGTCAGTTAAAATTCTGGAAAACAGAAGCATTTTTGAACTTAAACACTTCTCCTTTATTGGCTGTTCAACTTGAGAAATACACATAATTATATTACTCTGATTCTCTTTTCTACTTTATTATTTATACACCATTATTGGAAAACATGACTCTAAGAAAAGTAGATCATATTGCCCTGTTCTTCAGAATGCACAAATTGATCATTTTCAAACAAACATCAAAACTAAATGAAAAGGGCAAAGTACAATGAATTTTAAGAGGCTTGGGGCTTTCACCCTATCCCTGACATACACACACACACACACAGCCACACATCTATGGTTAGAGAGGAGAAGACATGAGTGAGAGATGATTTGTTAGCCACATTCAAATATTTGTAGTGTGGTGGTGTGAACCATGAGATGTTGATCCCAGATGAAGTTCTAGGAAAGAAAGAGAAAAAAAATATTGCTATTAGATGCAAATATGGTGCTGGTCCCTGGCACATTGGGGGGAAAACGTTATTGCTGATCCCACACATCAGATAGCCCCAGAAGCACTGGGCTAATGACCCTTGGGATCACTTCCAACTCTACACTTCTATGGTTTGAAAGAAGGATTAGCTTGAATCAAGCAAAGTAGTGACTATTAGTTCCTGGACCACACATAAAGAATGGAAATGGAAACAAATGTGGGAATAAGTGGAGGATCTGTAGGAGATCTGCAGGGCCTCAATTCTCAGAAAGTAGCATACAACCCTCATCATACTACTACTACCCACTACTACTACAATTTGTTGTTGCTGTTGTTGTTGTTGTTATTATTCTCTCTTTTCCCTACCAATGGGAATCGCGGTAGCTTCCAAATCATTAGAACCAGATTAAAACCATGCAAAAATATCAGTGTGTGTGTGTGTGTGTGTGTGTGTATCACCTGATAAAGTTAAAAGAATTTAAAATTTAAAAATGGGACAAAAATAATCAAAATTGCACACCATTAAAAGTCTGTCATAGTCAGTTCCTAAAAGCCTGGCAGAATAACTGGAATGAGAGCCAAGCCTGTGGGGGAAGTCTTTCTCTCAGTTCCGTCACTATAAGAGGCACACTTGGTGAGGACACAAGAGAAAGCCTTCTCTATAGCTGTTCCCAGGCTGTGGAATTTTTTTCCTCTGCAGGTCCAGTGGGACCCCTCCCTTCTGTCTTTCCACCAGCAGGAAAAGACATTTCTATTTAAGGATGTTTTTGGTTCTTAATATGTTCTGAAAGATGGAGCTTTTAATGGGGGGTGTTAATGGGTGTTTCTATTTTATTATGTTTCTTTATGTGTGTGTTTTTTTTAAAAAACCTGCTTTTAACCTGTATTTTTTAACATGTGTTTTTAAACAGAAGTCTACTTTAATTGTGTTTTAACTTTTGTACTGAAAACTTTTTAATTGCATTGTGTTTTAAAAAGTTCCATGCCACCCTGGATACCATATTGGGAGAAAAGCAGGAAATAAGTAGGCATATAAATAAATGAATAAATAGATAAAATATGGAAGAAACCGTTGTAAACTCCACAGGGAAGGAGTTCCAAAGTCTAGCTGAGGTTTGGTTTTCCTTGAATGTGAGAGTACTGTGAGCAGTATCCATGTAATATCTGATTTACTAAAAAGAAAATGGTGGTAGCAGTCTCTTGGAACAAGATTGCCATTTGTAAATCTATGTTTAATGTCATGATAAATTATCATATTGAAATGGTAAGTTGTTGTTGTTGTTAACTGTCATCAAGCTGATTTCAACTTACGATGACCATATGAATGAGAGATTTTCAAGTGCCCCAATCAACAGCTCTGCTCAGGTCTTGCAAACTCAGGACAATTTCTTTCTTCATTGCATCCTTCCATCTGTAGTACAGTCTAGTAGTACAGTCTGTTCCTACTGTCTTCTGTCTTACCATGCATTATTGGCTTTTCTAATGAGTCATATCTTCTCATGATATGGCCAAAGTATGATAATCTCAGCCTAGTTATCTTGGCTTCTAGGAAGAGTTCAGGCTTGATTTGCTCTAAGACCCATTTATTTGTCTTTTTGGCAGCCCATGATATTCAGAGACTTCCCCTCCAGCACTACAGAGGAGCCCTAGTGGCAGTGGTTAAATGCCAGTACTGCAGCCAGAAGGTTGTGAGTTCAATCCTTCCGGGCTCCAGGTTAACTCAGCCTTCCATCCTTCCGCAGGTCAGTAAAATGAGCACCCAGCTTGTTGGAGGCAATTAGCAAAACACATTGTAAACTGCTTAGAGAACACTTAGCCGATAAACAGTATAGAAGTGCACATCCTATTGCTACATTTCAAATAAGATTATTCTCTTCCTATCAGTTTTTTTCACTGTCCAGTTTTCACAACCATACATAGAAACTGGGAATACAATAGTAACGACAATTCTGACTTTAGTATTCAATAAATATCTTCACACTTGAGGGTCTTGTCTAGTTTCTTCATAGTTGCCCTTCCAAGTTCTAGTCTTCTTGACTGCAGTCTCCATTCTGACTAATGACTAAGCCAACATGCAGAAAACCTTTGAGTATCTCAGTGCCTTCACTCTCTGCTTTAATGTTATGTAAATCATGTGTGGGTTTTGTTTATCTGTTTGTTTTGTAAATATTCAACTGTAAACCTGCCTTTACACTTTATCTCTTTACTTTCTTCAGTAGTAATTTCTAGACCGCTATTTTCTGCTAGTAACATGATGTCAACTGCGTATCTCAAATTGTTAATGTACCTGCCTACAATTGTCATACCTCTTTGATTACTGGGAGCTGTTTGCAACAAGGGTGGGAACCAATTTTTATTTTTATTTTGTAGTTTTGTAGTGTTGTTATGTATGTATTCTTTAAACTGTGAGTTTTTTTAAATCTTTTTTTTCTTTTATTGTGTTTTTCTTTTTTTAGTATGGCCTGCATTGTTTGTTTGATTTTGTTGGTTGGTGTTTTGTGTTTTCTGTATACTTTTATGGTTTTATTAGTAACAAAAAAAATAATACTCCCCCAAAAAACCACAATATTTAGCTTCCTCTAATTCCTGTTTCTCACATTCCATGTTCCTGTAATATGGTTGTGCAGCTTTGGATTTCATTTCCACCTCTGAGCAGCTGAATGTTCTTTCAATGTGAGTCTAGTTGTATCAATGTGAGTCTAGTTGTATAATTAGCCATAGCACTACTTGTACTTGCCCTCTATTCTTTCCCAGTAGCCCACTGAACGCTTACCAACCTAGGAATCTCATCTTTTGGTACTATCACTTGTTTCAGTTTGGACTATCTCATCATATGGTTTTCAAAGTAGAAGGCTTCAGAAGTGGTTGGCTATCAGTTTCTTCTGCACAGTACTAACATTTCTCCGCTACAGCCCCATCCCAGTATGGGGACAGATTGAAGCCAGTCCATGAGGCATGTTACTTCATGACATCATTGTAGTCTTGCTCCTGTCACGCCCTCAGCTGTTGCAATCATGTGGTATACTATTACCGGAAAAAAACTGATAATAGGCCCTTTTTGCACAATGAACACATTGACTGTGACCATGTGGAAAGGGCAGAAGTGATATCAAGGTGCTTCCTTCCTCAGTGAGGCATAGGAAGAGGCCAGCTACACTGTGGAAGGAAGGAATGTGTCCCTAATGCTACCGGCTGCCAGTAGCTGGCCAGGTGTGGAGGAGAGCATTTGGAACATGCTCCCATCCTGGCAAAAACACTGCTGGGATGATGCCAGGATATCACAGGAGGTAGGTAAGGTACGGAAAGGACCTTAGGCTGGGTAACATTTGAAATGTTTGCATGTGATTCTACCTAACTTAAGTTCATGCCAGTAGGAGGAACCCCTGTGATTTATGTGATACTTTATATATACAGTGGTCTTTCCACTTTTGCAAGGGTTCAGTTGCAGAACCCTTGTGAAAGTGGAAAAAAACACAAATCCTCCCCCTGCATTCCCCCTCCCATTCTCTGCTGGAGCTCCCCCCTATTCTTTTCCATTTTACCTAGGCATGCCTTCTCAGAAAGCTCATGTGAGCCCTACCACACACATTCCTTTGTATTTTGCCTCACCACACATTCTTCCATCAGGGTCAAATAAATGGGAATGAGAGGGGAGCTCTAGAGGGAAGAACATGTGTGCATATCTCCCTCTCATACCCTTGCCTTTTTCCTAAGTTCTCTTGTCTCGTTTCTCCATGCCCAGCAAAATGCAAGGGAATGGGAGGAGGAGAATGTGGGGAAGGCAATTGTACTTATGAATAGTTAAATTTACAAAGGTCAAACCCACAAATGTGGAGGTAGGACTGTACTTCCAAGAATATGACTGTAACTTTTATTCTACCAACTTCTTTTAAAAGATCATTAAAGATCAAAGCCTTTATCTGCTCAAAGCTGACACCACTATTGCTTCCCACCCAAATCAAAGAATCCCACTGTTCATTTAATGGAATTTAAATGAGATAATTCACCTGCACAATGGATTCTGAGATCAGTGCCCTGCAAATGGGTGTGGAGATGGATGGATGGATGGATGTTTTAGAGTTAGTAAAATGCTATGAAATCTCTTAAAATCCCATCAAAAAATGAGAGAATTGGATGGACTTTAGCTATTCTCTGAAAGGAAATAAGAAGGGCAAGAGGTAAAGATGCCAAGAGAGGGACTTCCACAATATTATCATCACTTGGGAATGGATCCTTCCTGTTATAGCCACCCACCTGAATGGAGAAGGCCAGAGCACACATAGAAGGGATTTTGATGAAGATCTGAACTGACAGGCAGGTTCATGCAGAAGAAAAGCTTTCAGAAACCCATCTTCTAAGCCATTTAGAACTGTAAAGTTTATAACCATAATCTCGAACTGAGTTTCAAAATTAGCCAGCAGCCAATGGACAGGCTGAGTGCTATTTCCCTGAATTGAAGAACCATCCACCACCAGCACCTGGTCCTGTTCATTACCATTGCAAAGAACTACCTTCATTAGACTAAATCAATTCAATTCAGGGCTTGCAATGTTATTTTTTAAATAACTACTTTATTACCCATTACTTTGTTTCAAAAGTAGCTACTAATCTTATCCATGATTTAAAGAGTGGTTTGTTACTAATGTATTACCTCTTAATTACTGGTTCCTATTAAAAATATACATACTATACAAAATATCAGTGATGTAGACTTGAGTCGCTCAGATTCAGGTCAGACTTAAGTCACTTCAGTGACTCAACTCGCACTTGACTCGGCCATAAACGATGCACTGACTCAACTCGACTCTTGTATATTTTTAATGACTGACTTGATGCCCTTGGTTCAGTAACATAACACGTTCATCCAAAAACGTTACAACTTTGAACAATGCCTCCATCTCTTTTTGCCTACTAGTCACATGACAATCTGTCCCAAGCCCAAAGTGTGGGTGCATTTCTCAGAGGGAAGCAGCAAACAGGTTAGGCAATGGCAAGCTTGAGGTCTGCTCAGCAGCCTATCCCTGCTGCATATAGGAGGAGCAATCTAAAACTTTTCCTAAGAGCAGAAGACAAGACTCACTCCTAGAGTGCAGATGCATTTCTTAGAGAGAAACAGCAAATGTGTTAGGCAGTTTCCCTCCAAGAAGAAGGAGGAGGAACGATCCTTCCTTTTAAAGCTTTTGAATCTTTAGTAATGAGGAGTAAGATAAGATCCTATTCCCACTTCTGAAGCTACAGATGACAAAACTGCAAATGTGGAGAGCCGACTCTGGTTAAATTGTTAAAACTGAATTTATTTCACTCTATCCAATAATTCTGGAAGTTTGGTTGGGGTGTAAAGTTGGCTTCCAGACTTGAGACTTGACTTGAAAGTGTCTTCAAGGACTTGAGACTCGACTTGATTGAGACATGAGGTAGAGACTTAGACCTGACTTGAGACTTGGAGTAAAAGACTTAAATACATCGGTGCAAAATACGCCCCATAGTTGTACAAATAATCACCCCCAAAAGCAACATTTTCAGAGTAAAAAGTAAAGTTACTCATTAGACTAAAAGAGTAGCATGAGTTCTGGATTTCGTCAGAGCCCTGGGTTGCTGGCTGCAGGTGAGGCACAGAAGGCATCGGAGTCAACCATCTTCCTTGTGCATGTGCTGTTCCTGGGAGCCCTATCCACAACTGAACACAAGTTCCTAGTGAATCCCTCTCTGCAGCTGGCTGCTCAAGAGCTAACTGGCTGGAAGTAGGTGAGGTGGGCCTAAATACCCTAAAGGTATCAGATCCTGTCTGATCTTGAAAACTAAGCTGGGCCAGCCCTGGTTAACATTTGGATGAGAGATTGCCAAAACACACAAACAGTAGGTGCTGTAGGCTATATTTCAGAGAAAAGGACTGGCCAAACCACTTCTGAGTATTCCTTGTCTAAGAAAACATTATGAAATTCATGGAGTTGCCATAAGTCAACGGTCAACTTGAAGGCACATAAACACAAGCATGCAGGTGAGAAGTGAGGAAAGACGTTTTCTCTCCAGTTTGAGAGTAATATTGTCAGAAAACTTCTCAGAGGATCCGCCTCCACCCCTGTGGCTCCTGCATTTGTCATGTGGACCAGCCAGGCTTGGTGTATGATTTTCTTAAGCTGGTTGTATTGTGTTCATTTTTCTTTGTCATAACTCTTGTGGCTCAAAGTGTTGACACTGGGCTGAATCCATGCAAGGGGAGACAGAACCTATATGGAGGATGAAGTGGGAATATACCTTATGGCCCTAGACAAAATGTCTCCATTTCCTTAGGGTCCATCCCTCAATCTCTGTGTCTGAAATATTGATTAATTGATTGCATTTCCAGGCCACCTTTCTTCCAGAATTGGGACCCAAGGCAGCTTCCAACAATAAGTACACATTAAAAAACATTAAAAACATGAACTACATTAAAAACATTTAAAATATTACACGGATATAAAATTATAAAAACATTTAAAAGGATATTCAGTAGAAAGGTTATCTATCTATCTATCTACCTACTACCTACCTACCTACCTACTCATCATATTTGTATGCTACCTTTTCTACCAGAATGGAACCCAATGTGGCTTCCAAAAATAAGTTAAAAACTTATTTCATTTCATTCAGACAAGAATGGGAGGGGGGATAAACTTTTTTTCCTTTCTGGATGAGCGTAAGAGTGTCATTTTCCAATTATTTTCTCCATTTTGGGAATCTTTTTTTTTTTTTTTTCAAAAAAAAATTGTTTGCACAAAACCATTATTTTTTTGCAAAACTTACCCAAATATTTTGCACAAAAAAATGGAGTGCGGAGCAAACTGTCGTTTTTGTATAAAAACCACCAAGACAGGCTTAATGGGCACATTTCATTGTCCCCGTTATACAATAAGCATGCGTGTATCCATGTGCCCATGAGGAGTTCATTTGAACATATTTATTTAAATTTATATCTAACTGTTTGCTCCACAGTCATGTAGTCATATCAAAACTGCAAGAACATTATCTCTGATTATACGCAAGTATAATGCAAATCAAGTTACAAATGATAACAATCAGTAGTAAATTGCAGCCTGTAGCACAGGTTAATGATGGATATAAACATTCAATATATTTCTTACAGGCAGTATTATTAAAGTTTTTAGGCTCATAAATTTTGCATTTTCTTAGAAAATACTGCAGAGGGCACTAATGGAACATGCAAATGGCTGTGAAAAGAACCAGTCATTTCTCTCCCAAAGATAAACTGAGCAGAAATAGGACAGTGTATGTCCCCAAGTCTATGTTTATTCATTCATTAATAGCAGGGCTGTCCATTGACATGATGAATATGATATGACAACAATACCTGATGAAACAGCCTTTTGGCTTATGCTATGACGTAATGCAATGACTTTATTTTAAAGTACATGAAATAATAATGAAAGCAAAAAAGAGGGTGATGTTTTAAAACTGAAGTGGTGATTTCCTGTTGTCCAGTTCTTACATCAGCTGCATGATGATTCCCTATGCTGTCATCTTTTAATTTTTGAATGATGCAATTACTTGATAAAATTCACAAATATCATGTTTTTTCATACTTATGGCACATAAGGATATTTCTGCACCAGGTGGTATTAAAAAGATAAACTCTCAGACATCTGGAATTTGTTCCATGCGCCAAGTTTTGCCTTTGATTAGGTTTTGGGTGTAAGTTTATAGTTCATCACAAAACTAAGGTCTGAATTCTGTTGCTAGTCCTACCTAAAGTAGACCCATTGAATCAAGGGGATTTACCCATGTGTTGACTTACAATTCAACAAATTAACAAATGGGCCTACTCTAGTTCAGACAAAACAACAGAATTCCAGCCTTGGTTATTAACTGTATAGTAGAGATGCTAACTGTCTGGCTGTGTCACTTGTTATAACCTTTGGGAAACATATCAAAAGAGCTTTTTTCCAACTCCACACTGCACGGTATACCAATTTGATATGTGCAGAAGTGATATCTGCTTTGCATGCCTGAAAGGTGTTGATATAATGCAGCCTAACAGGGCTTTATTTGTATGCTTAGTAGGAGAACATTCTAACTGGTAGTCATGGGAGCTGTCCCAGGCCCTTCTAATTCACTTCAAAGGCTACTTGAGGAATTCAAACCTCATCCTGATCTGTTCCATACTATCTGGATCCAATCCAATCTGATCTGCTTGTCAAATCCAAATCAAGACTTGGAAACTGAATCTTCTGGCTTTCCATGAACTTGCACTGGAAACAAAATGGACAACCAGACCAAGGTCCTGCATCACTGGCTGCAATGTATAACTCTACAGTGAGGGAGCTATGTCACTGACATGATATATGCACATGTTAGAGAATTGCAAGGATGCACAATGGGCCCACACAAGATGCTCATTGTGCAACAGGGGCTCCCACTGAACAACAGGTGGGAAAGGCAAGAGCCATGCATTGTGAAAGGTGGAGACATTTTCCCAGCCAGGCACAGGGCACCTATGACTTCACATTGCCCTCCATACTGAATTACCAATGTCCCATGGCTTCGTTGAGGGCCACTGCATCCTGCCCTTTATATTGTCGTTGCACAGGGGCAGCCTGTCTCACATTATGCAGTGGCCACATTGCTTGACAGTCAATTGAGATGTAATCATGGGATTTTTTTTTAGTTTCATTTTTGTCTGGATCATGGAATCTACTCTGAATTGATCTATCTGATCTGGTGTATTTGGCAAAATCCAAATACAACCTATCTGGATCAGAATTTGGGACTGGGACTGATTTGTAACACATCCCTCCTAAGAACTACATCTGGCTTGCTCACTTTGCTCTGGCTTCCCTCTGGGACCTTAGCCTTATCCACTACTGGAAAGGAGAAAAGCCTTCTCAAATTGAAATTTGGTGCCCAGTCAGAAAAGATTTCCTTCCTGGGGCCATTTCACATCACACAATGAAAGCACTATGATTCCACTTTAACTGCCATAGTTCCATCCTATGGAATCCTGGGATTTGCAGTTTCATGAGATATTTAGAATTCTAGTTGCTTTCTAAGCCACAAAGGCTGGGGACCCATTCATGCTACACAATTATAATGTTATGATTCCATTTAAGCTGCCATGGCAACATCCAGTGGAATCCTGGTATTTGCAGTTTAGGGAAGGGTTTTTAGAATTCTCAGCCAGAGAACTCTAGAGTGTCACCAAACTACAAATCCCAAGACTTCATAAGATGCATTCATGGCGTTTAGAATTGGATCACAGTGCTATGTATAATTGTGTACTGTGAAAAAAGGCCTCTTATTTATTCACAACAGACACATGAATATATTACTTGAGACAAGATGTTTATATCTTCTTCTCTGGATGTGATGCAGCCATAAAATTACTACAAATATCTCAGTGCAAACCCCTTCCTCCACATGTAATATGCCAACAATGACACTGAGCCATCTTACATGGTTATTGTAAAGACTGCTGAGATAATGTGTGTAAACATATCAAAGTGAGCTATATAATGGAAAAGGAAATAGGACTGAAGGTTTTGCTTATAGAGGAAACAGTTCCACTGTAAGCTAGGATTTACAAAGAAAATCTGAACTAAAGGGATGTGGATGTGCTAGATTTATGCTTCTGAATATTCTGAGGTAAATTGACTTCCTGGTAACATCAAGACCTTATAATTCTAGGATCATGAGATTTGCAATCTTTAGCCAGTAGACAATGGCTTTATTTAAACCTATGGTGAGACAACATGAGGAATACTGTGCACAATTCTGATTGCATCTCAGAAAAAATCTTGTACATTGAAGAAGGTCAAGGGGCAAAAAAAATGGCAACTAAATGTCCAAGAGTTTAAAGACACTCCCCAGTGAGAAAGGTTACTTAAATGTGTGAATCTGTTCATTTATGAATGAAAACACAAAGAAGGGCTCATCAAGAAATGAAGTCCTTGGTAGTACTGAGATTTTCCAAGTCTTTTTGTTTTGATTTTATCTGCGTATTCAGCATATTTTGTTATTTTGTGCAGTTTTGGACTTTCATGTCACATCTAAGCACGTCGACAGCTGAGTCCATTTGCATCATTAGCCACAGTGCTACCTGTAGTTGTCCTCTCTCCTCTACCCCAATAGCTTGTTGAATATCATCCAACCTGGGAGTCTCATCTTCTGGAACTATCTCTTGTTTCATTTTGGTTTGTCACATCACAGGGTTCTCGTGGTAAAAGATATCCAAAAGGCATTTACTGAGCCTCCTTCTGCACAGTACTAACAAGTGTTAGGTATAGTGCCACTGTTGTTGTCTCTGAGAGATTTCCACCAGTGTCACCATCACCTCAACTACTGCTGCTGCCCAGTAACTGTTTGGCACAGTTAGTCTGGCTCCTCACCAAAAGTGTGTTTGACATGGGAGACCCTACTAGCAGCATGGCTACATCAACAAAGCCAATTGCCTCACAGGAACACACAATCTTTCCTGTGGGAAATCTGACTGTGAGAGCACCATGAGAAGGTAGTGCCATGGTGAGTTAAATGTATTTACTTGTAATTAATTCCTGCTTCCAATCATGGAAGTATAACTTAACAGCATTATTGTTGTAACTTATTGAGGAATAACCACCCTCCTTTTAATGAAACGGTAGCTTTTCCATCACTTTTATGATTATGAAAGCATGATGAATAGCTGAAGACTGGTTCAAGCTTTGGTACACTTTGTTGTTGAGACTGTAGTAGAAAGGAGAACAATCTATTTTACAAAACAAAACAGTGGCTTGTACTGTCCAGGCATATGTAACTAAGAATAACTACTTTAGTTACTTTTAAACAATGAGTAGAGAGCTGATTTTAAAACATTTAAATGCTAACAACAACTGGTTGCTTTGGGGAGCCTTGGAACTCTTCGTATGTTTTCAAAACAATTTTCCAAACTCTGAATTACATAAATTTACAAGCATTATTAACGGCTCATAGACATGCTGGTTATATTGGAACAAAACTGATATATCCACTGCCATGAGGACAGATTTTACTGCCACACCTCTCATGTCTGCCTTGAGTTGAACAGGAGTTCTATTGATGGTTGACCCTAAGTTGGCACTGAGAGAGCTCTCATTCAGTTCACAGCACCTGTAGAATAAGTGACAGTAAAACCTGACTGAATTTGCTGCCCCACAAGGGCAGATCTTCCGGCCACCTCTGGGCTATAACTGTCTCAAGGATCTCTAGGCAGTCCACAAGTGTAATAGTCAGGGTTGACAACGGGGGACAAAGCTGGTACAAATTACCAGTGCTTAGCACTCTGGAAGGGCATCTGGGACTCAAATATGCAGCATATGTTTATGTCTTTTTGTCTGTTGTTTTGACATCCATTATAAAACTGATAAATATCAAAGAAAATAAAAATGGTGTTGTTTATAAAACATATAACGGAAATATGCAGTCAGCCCTCCACTTTTGCAGGTTTCACTTTTGCAGATTTGATTATTTGTGGGTTATTTGCTGTCACCTATGCTGCCTCCCTATACCATTTTTAATAGGGACTTCAAGCCCTGTGAAACTGAGAAATTGTGAAGGAGACTTGTAAGTTCCTATTAAAAACAGTGTGGAGCAGCAGTGGAGGTGGCAGTAAGCCCCACCTGCCAGCCACTTCTGCCTTGTGAAGGAATGCTGGTGCCTCAAAGGAATCCATGGTGGGTTGAATATGGTGATCATACTTTTTTGTGTGTGTTAAATATGGTTTGGGAGGGCCTAGAATGATTCATGGTTTTTCCACTTTCACAGGGGTCCTGTGGTCCTAGCCCTAGCGAATGTGGAGGGATGACTGTAATTTAACTCTTGCCTAAAGATTTGTAGCTGTTCTGTTGGGATTTCAAAAGTGCCACACAGTGGTCCAGGAAAGAAAGCCACACTCCTTAGGAGTTACTTTTGCAGCTCTGAAACAGCCTGACTATGGGAGCAAAGAAGGAAAGTCTTCCCACCTCCAAAAGTCAGAGAACCTCCCCTGTCCCATCTACACTGCACTAAATGGCTTCGTCATGGCCTCCCCATCCTTGAGCCAGTTATTCTGTAGACACAGCCACTAGGAGGTCCCTTAGGCAGTAAGTCTCCAGAGCCTCTTCCCAGCCTACAGGAAATCAAAGAAGGAGAATGGAGTTCAAGAAAAGAGCCCCTTCCTCAGATCATGTACAGGCAAGAGCCCATTTTCAACTTGACCCAAAACTTCAATCCCAGCCCAGAGACACGTACATGTTCAGCCACCTTTTGGTGGCCCTCACCCCTCACTTTGATTTGATTTGCAAGGGTCCAAACTGTTCTCAGTGTCCACGGGAACATGTGATTATCCACCGAGGGGAATCGGATGCTAGAAAGCCTTCTTTCAACAATGCTCTTCTTATATTCTCACCCATGAACTAATCTTTCTATATTTTCACATGAGATGTAAAGACGTATCATTTTATGCTTCTCTATCAATGGCAGCCCAGAAAGTTTTAAACCCCTTTGCTTCAGTCATTTCAGTGTCAGGTGGTTTTGGATCCTGGCTATGGTTGTCGCCATTCTTTACAAGCTTATGTACAAAGGCAACAATGAATCTTATATAAGATTTGTTTTGTACAGTTGTCTTCTATCTGCCATTCATAAAAGTTACAGCATTTGAGATTCAAATAGCTGCTCACCAGCATCACTATGCCCTCTAGGGTAAGTGTTTGCATTCTGTTCTTGCTCTATTTTCAGACATCATCGGTGGCTGAGAATATTTTCCTGTTAGTTATACTGTTCCTGTACCACTGACAAATTAAGTATGATTTCTCATGTATTTGGAAAGGGGAGACTTAATTAGCAAAACTGAATATATATGTATGTATGTCTATATTTATGTGTATGTATATGTACACACACACACGCACACACATATTTGAATTGTTATTTGTTTTTTATCCCAGTTCACTCAATTTTATCATAAAATCATAGAACCATAGAGTTGGAAGAGACCACAAGGGCTATTCATTCCAATCTCCTGCCATGCAGGAATACGTATCTAGAGCTTTCAGGAAACAAAACTATATTCATGAAATTGTATGTGCTTATTGATTACATGATTCACCTCCACCAATGCTAGAATGGATTCTTAATAGCAGAATAGTTTACACATGTGAGCTTTTTATTTCAGCTTTCAACTTCTTTCAAACAATTTATGATCATGTCTGGTGTGTGTAGAAGAGAAAGCACAGGATCATAATGCTGCAAATTACTAATTTTAAGGTTGCATTGAAACATGAAGGCTCATACATTGTGTAATGTTCCAATAGCATTGTTGAGCTTTGACCATCAAAATACAAGCTGTTTCTGCTTGGTGACTTTAGGTTCACCAGGGTATGTTCAGATTAAATCTCATGGCTTCTTCTTCTTGTTGTTGCTGTTGTTGTTGTTATGTGTCTTATGATGACCCTATTCTAGAGGTTACTCAGGAAGATTTATTTGAAGGAGGTTTGCTATAGCCTTCCTCTTAGGCTGAGAGAGCGTGACTTGCCCAAGGTCACCTAGTGAGTTTCCATGCCTGAGCAGGGATCTGAACCTTCATTTCCTAGAGTCCTAGTCCAACATTCGAACCACTACACCACAATGGCCTTCAGTGGCCAGTAGCTTTGGCCATTATGATCACTCAGACTATTGGTCCACCTAGTCCAGAACTGTCAGTTCTACAAGGTTCTAGGCAGAAGTTTTTCCTGAACTCTCTACCAGAAATTCCTGTGAGCTGAACCTAGGATTTTCTCCAAACAAAGCCTATGGTTTACTACCGAGTTATGGCCCATTTGTCGAGAAAACAAGCAGAGAATGCAGTTAGAACTCTGCACACAAAACATGTAGTGATATCAGCCAAGATTTCTGTCAGGCTTATGAAATGTGCCTAAAAGTAATGGCACCATAATCATTATATCAAAGATATATTAGAGGTGGAGACTGAAAACTGAAGAGGAAAACAATAAGCATTTAAAAACAGATTAAATACTAGGGATGTAACATTACATTAAAACTTTCAAATTTTATTTTGAAATGTGCTTGTAATTTCAGTGTATCTCAGAATTTAAAAGAAAATCAATATAAGTTAATAACAGCCCTGAGATAAGCAAGATCTGAGGTATAAACAAACTGCATATACTATAACTACTGGAAATGTATTTGTACTAAAGTGGGATTTCTTCAGGGCTTCTGAAGCACTTCTACAAATTTTAGATTGAATTTGAGACATTAGTTCCATTGGTAAAAGGACTCAGGACAGCTTCCAGGATAGCTTTTCACAAGATTTATAAAAGATACTACACAGGGCAAGTGCACTTTACTGGGGTGGCAGTGGGAATATTCCCAGGAAACAGATCTTAGTAACAACATATTTTGTAGTGGCTTGATCTTGATTGGGCAATTAAAATTCATTAGCTCTACAAAATATCTGCTCTTGATGAAGATGAAAACAAGTTCTAGCTTGTTGTTGACACGGGCCAACAAAGATACCTGAGTTTTTGGATTGATGTCCAACCCCAAAATAAGAAGACCGGACACATGACATTGGGATAAATAAGGGCCATTTTATTTGACCTAAACTATTTACATTGTGTTGGCCTGGAAACATAGCAAAGGGGGGATCAGTCTGATGCAAGTCCAGCTGAGACCAGGCATCACCCCACTGACTACCTCCTCAGCTTTTCCTTGGACAAAACACCTGAGTCCTGGGGGCAATCCAATTCTTTGCGTTGCTCCCTAGCTGCATGTAATTGGAAAGGAAACCCAATGGGCTTCCCCAAAGTCCTAGAACCCTAAAAATGAAAATCCTACTCCCAGACTAGCCTCAAGGGTAGCTTCCTTCCCTACACCCTGGGTCTCAGGACCTTAAAAAGAAAGCTTCAGAGCCTTATCCTATTCCCAAAGGAAGCTCCATAGGTGTATACCATAGACTTATATGATCCCCCGCTACCTGCCAGGTGATCACCTATTTACTGACACCATCTGCAGCCAATTGCCCAATTCCCTTGGGTACAGTATGGAGTAGGGGGAAAAAAATCTTGGTAAACTAGGGGGAAAAGATCCTGCCCGGCCCCAAAATGACCAGATGAACCTCACATTGCATTAAGGGTTAGAGGTTGGACTGTACTGCAGATCCAAATGAGGACACGCTTAGGGTGAGCAGGCCTTAAATAGCCTAATGCTTCACCCCATCATGTGATGTGTCCCTGCATTCTGTCTTGGATGCAAGGCATTCTGTTCTCTGCTGGGAAGGGCATCAAATCTCTACCCTCCCCCTCAGCAACGGTACCACCCAGGTAGGTATTCTGTATGCATGACTACACGAACTGATATGATGAGATCCTGAACTTCAAAATAGACTGCTACTCCTCTGGCCATCTCTAGCAGATTTGACTACTTCTTGGAAAGATGGAGGGGGAAAAGACTTTGCTTGAGCTCAATCTATTTGTCTGAGCATTAGGAAGCTGCCTCACTAAGGCCATTTCCGCACTAGACTATTATAATGCTATTATTCCACTTTCAACATCCTGTGGAATTCTGGCTTTGCAGTTTAGGGAGGGGCCTGCAAACCCCAGGATTCCATAGGATGTTGAAAGTGGAATAATAGTTCTATAACAGTCTAGTGCAGAAATGACCTAAGTCAGACAATTCATCAGTCTGGTTCTACATTAACTGTCAATGTGACATAGAAGATTTTCCCAAGCCTCTGCTAGACAACAGGATCTTTCCCATGACACTTACAATGCTATGATTCAACTTTAACTACCATGGTTACAGCCTATGGAATTGTGGGATGTGTAGTTTAGGGATGAACATTTAGAATTCTCAATCAGAGAGCTCTAGTTCCTCACCAAACTACAAAACCCAGGATTTCACAGGATGTATCCAGGGCTTTTAAAGTGGAAACATAGTGCTGTAATTGTCTTGTGGGAGAACACATCGGAAGTGTTTCAAAATGGGCACGTATTCAAATAAATCCATGACAACTTACCTTTCACCCCACATTTCTTGGGTGGGGTGGCAACCCAATAAATGTTTAAAGTGCATGGACAAGCTCACTGTCATTGTTCAGTGGCAGTGACCATAAGGTGTATTTACTGTACTCTTCATAGTAACTGGTGTCATTTGAGATTAATTCTGCTGCTGTGCTCAGCAGTGCTTTCTTTAAATAAAATAATACTATCTTTAGGACTAATACTTGTCTAACCTGCCTAAATATAGCAGAATTTGGATAGTGCCTTAATTCATTGTGAATGTACACTGGTACACAAGAAATAAAAATGTAGAAATGTTATTTATAAATGGAGCAAATCAGCCATTGGTAATGTATGTAGTCATCCCTAGGGAAAGCCAAAGGCACGGGATCATATTCTGGGCTAATGGGCTGCAAAATTTCCGGGTAATGACGGAATTTTGTTTCTGGCAGTTTGACGGAATTTATCTATTTTGGGAAAAGCTTCGGGGGTGCCCTTAATGTACAACTAAGGTCAAGTCCAGTCAGATCATTTTTAGAAACTGAGAAATAATGATGGTTGCTTGGCAACCGTATCTGCTTTTTACAGCAGGGCTCTCAGGTGGCTTGAAAGAGTTCTCACCAAGCTCTTGGGGGAAATGGGTGGGACCCAGTTCAGAGTAAGCTTGTAATGAATGAAGTGTTAATATTGTGGTAGACATGTTTCTGACAGCCTGTTTGCACAAGGCAGGACTTGAGCACAGCAGTTCACAGGACAGCCCTGGCACTAACCCATAGCAATCAGGTTTCCTGGCATCAGCACAAGAGCACAATCTGTACCTTCCTGCTACGAAAGGACATGATTTCAGACCCACCACAGGAAAAGCAGCAACCATTAGCACGATGGATGCATCATATTTTGCCACTGAATTCTTACCCAAATTCTGTAGCTGCAGATTCTCTAAGGCTGTCTGGCTCAGGCAGCAATCAAGAAGACACGGTAGTGCCTGGGGACTTTCGTGCTAGAGAGAGTAGCGAATGCATTCTGGACTTTAGTCTGAATTTTAAAAGGTGTTCAGCACCTTGGACAGCTTGTTTAAATATCTCTTCTTTAAAGTTCTGGCCCTTGTGCTGCTAGAATTGTCCTGATAAGAGAAGGTGACAAGGCATCTTAACATGCATTTGGGGCAAGTAGTCACAATCATGGGGCTGAGATGCTGTGTCTAATTGGAACTACAGAAGCAATACAATCCGTTTTCCTCCTGCTAAATTTCTTCCAGTAATAACTGATTCACCACATTAAGAATGTCATTTCTAGTCAGGTCAGTGCCCCATACGAAGGGCATGTTTCTACCATTTCGTTTTCCACCCAAATCTTTTCATCAATGCTTACTGCTTTTCAGTCTTTATTCAATCGAAAGTACTAGGTTTATTAGTTGTCATTATTTATTTAATTTGTTTTAATAACTGAAACCTGTTGTAACATGTTAATGTATTTAGTAGGTTTTAGTCTATTCTCTTTTTTATTGTTTTCAATAATTTTAATATCGTTAGTATTGATTTTAGCTGTGCATGTGCCCTGAGAGCTTTTGAAACAGAGTGGGACAGATACAGATCTAGAGACAGAGTGATATAGTGGAGTTCAAATCTTTCCTCATCCATGGAAGCCCATTTGGTTATCTTGGGAAGGTCACACTGTCTCAGCTATAGGAGGCAATGGCAAATCTTATCTGAATAACTCTTTCCAAGAAAACCCTATGATAGGGTCAACATAAAGCCAGAGTCCACTTGAAGGCCAATAACAAGGGATATATTATTTTTAACAAAGAAATCATAACAATTATTGTTGTTGTTGTTGTTATTCCGCCTGTGAGTTCAAGGTGGTGTAAGTAGCTCTGCTCCTTCCTTTTTATCCTAAGAGTTGTGTGGCTCAGGGTCATCAAGTACGTTTCATGGCTGTGTGGGGACTTGAATGGGGGTCTTCCAAATCTAAGTCCAAACTTTAGAGAAGCTGTTGGAGGTGCTGACTGGAGAAGGGGAGCTTCCTTACCTAAGCCAATCTCCCAAAGCTGGAATTAGCAACCTTCTGAAATTAGAGGTATGTTACAGGCTGGTCTGATTTGATTGCAGACTTTGAGGTGTGGAAATATAGAGTAGACCTTATAAACTATAATATATAGAGTATAAGATATAATGCAGAAAGCTATGTGTATTAGAAAGTGTGTGTGTGTGTTACTGGGGACAAAGAGACATACAAAATCTGGGTAGAACACCCACTCAAATGTGAACAAAGAGATGAGAATGCCTGCATTTGTTTCAGCATTGAGACATGAGCAGATTTTATCAATAGTAACCTGTTAGCAGGTGCAATGGCTGTTGTAATGTGGTGGAAGACAGCCAAAAACTAAGATCTAGCAGTACCTAGGTTTGTTTATATAATCTACAAGAATCTGATTGGAGGACCAGATTGTTGACATAAATGAGGCACTGTCAGTACCTTTGTTTTCATTGGATCAGATACAGCAGTTAAAAGGCTGGGTAGAGGCTAGGGAGAGAACAAAAGAGGCCAAGAGGAGACAGCAATCAAACTCTTTCGCCAACTGCAACACAGCCTCCAAGCCATGTTGTTCCTGACAAACTGATAAACATGATGCTGACAGATACTGCTTGTAAGAGAAAAACTAGGCTACACTAAAATAGATATATATCCCTTTATGATTGTAATGGATGCCTGTCATGGATGTTTATAGCTATGCGACGGACGTTGTTAGATTTAACATCCTTGGATGCCTGTTTAGAGGTGTATAATTCCTCAACAAAAGAGATGATATTTCTTAATGGATAAATGGCTAAGCTCTATTGTTTAAAATGGTAAAGTTTCTCTCTGTGTTTGCTATTAAGAAGCTTCTAAAAAGTCCAAGAGATGGAAAGATAGAGGTTCAGTCCTTATGGAAGTATAATATCTACCTTGCTGGTAATGTAATTGGTGTAGGATACCTTACATTCACTGTAATGTAGTGTGATGAAACCAATATTCTCAGACATTTACACATTTGTGTTTTCCTCCTAAGGGGATTCTATATGTGTGTGTATCTATGATTACATGTCATGTATAGGCTAAAAGAATATTGAATAGCATGCTCATTTTCACATATAAATATCCTGAGATTCCAATATTTATAAATGTGCAAGTGGAGTATTGATGGTAACTGTACCTGTCTGCTTTTCACTGCCATTACAATCTGGATGGCTGGGTGGCCAGAAGATGATAATGGAACCCCAGACAGAGTTCAGATGAGTTTACGAATGGCAAAGGACACTCAGTCCCTCAGTCTGAAAGAGATGGGGTGGGGAACCACAGTGTTCTTTCATATTCCAGCCCTTCATCATTCAATCATATCTTCATATAAACAGGCTGCTTTTCATAAGGAGGTTGAAAGTATTTAGTACTTGTAGTCAGGAATCATTTTCTGAGAGATTAAGATGCACTGTAATATATGATCTTAAGCTCCAGTTCATTCATTTTAATATTCATGAGGTAAGGACACATGATACAATTTTAGCATTACATTCTCATACAGGAATGTTCTTGTATGCAACAGTCATCACTAACTTATTTTAATGGCTTTCTTAATGTGACTCAGTCTTTTCCTTTTATATTTACCCCCTCCCATACCCCACATTTTTGTTAATATTTTTCATACCTCATTTGATTTGCTGCAAATCCATGGTTGGCAATGCCTCTGATATATTGTTACTTTTATTCTGTACATATCTATGAGATATATTTTTGGATCTGCATGCACAATCAGTTTATTTACATCACCAGTTACTACAACCACTGCCAGACTCAAAACCCGATTGGCCATTCAGTAAGTTAGAGAAGGAAAAGGAGGAAACAGTTGCTTAATTTCTTCCTTCTTCGGTTGTTCTTGAAAAAGAATTTCCCTCCCATTGATTCCAAAGGCAGGAAAATGTATTATACCATATCCAGGGCTAAGCAGATTCAGAAGCTTTTCCAATTAACCTCTGACATACCCTGATACAGCCTGTTTGTGCCATGAATCTAGCTCTATGCCATGCATGCAGAAGGCTCTAGATGCAATTGCTGACAGTTCCTGGTACAACTGGGGGGCGGGGACAACAACCCTGCATAAAATCTTGAAGTATTGGTACCAGTCAGTGTCAACACAGGGATAGAGAGACCAATGGTCTGATTCAGTATAAGACAGTTTCCTCTGTTTCCTTATCAATGATAAAGCACAATGTTAGGACAGTGGTAGTGATAGATCATTCTGCCATCATCCAGGGAAGACCTCTGGTGGCAGACCTTCCTTCACAGCTTCAGAAAAGGAAGTTCACAGTATCCTATGATTGCTAAGACACTGTCTCGGGGGACATACAATTAATTGGACCATAAACTGATCCCACCGTGAAAATAATAATCAGACTCTCAAATATACCGATACTGGTACTCAATATTGCAGTTACAGATTTATAAGTTAGAGTTATCAATCCATAACTGATCTGTATTCAGTAAGACTATGTAGTCTTTCTGTTAACTTATGTAAATGCCATCCCAGTCCATCTTAAGAGCCAGCCACCAAACTGGGCGAAGGAGGTCCATTCAGCTGTCAATTGGAATGCAAGAAAGATTGTGTTTCCACTTCTTGTAGTGAGGATGCAGCCATCAGAAGCAGGACCCCTGTTGCAACAGGACCTTTTGTCACAGCCTTGCTCACTGGTGGGAGGGAGCTGAAAATGTCATTTTAAATGTGCCCTCAACAGACCTTCTTTGCCTGGTGGTTCATTCCCAAAGTGGACTGGGGGCATCAGGTTCATTCCCAAAGTGGACTGGGGCATCAGGCCAAGAGATATTACTTAGTTACTTCTCCTTAACTAACTAGTTGATCTAGGATTTTGGTGCATGTTGGGGGGAAAAAAGCTTCTGTAACCTATACTAGAAAAACATCAAAGCAATACCTTAAGGCTGATTTCAAATATCAGAGTATTTCTGAAGCATTTTAGATTTGTATTCAAGCTTTCCAACTTGCTTCTGGTTTTGGAGGATAACTCATAACATTTTCTATTGCATAGTTGTCATGATATGGAAGAGGCTTATAAAATTCTACTCACCTATGCCTTGCACAAACTTCTCCTTTTCACTCCATGCTTAGTATGGAGAGACCTTTTCCAAAACATGGGAAAAAATATCTATTTTTCATCTGTTCAATAATGACAGGGCAGCAACATTTCTATTTTCTTCCTGTTTTAGTGATTTTGCATAGTAGAAACCATGCACATTTAAAAATACTAAGAATCAATCAAAAAATACTAAGAGTCAATCAAACCTAATCTTAAAAAATGATGAGCCAAAAGGAGAGGCAGATAAGGATCTAAGGAGAGTACTGCTGCCCAATAAAACAACACTTGCAGAAATATAAAGAATGAGGCCATTTCCGCACTAGACTCTTATAGCGCTATTATTTCACTTACAACATCCTATGGAATCCTGGGGTTTGCAGTTTTGGGAGGGGTCAAGGGGTCCCTCTCTAAACTGCAAGCCCCAGAATTCCATAGGATGTTGCAAGTGGAATAATAGCACTATAACAACATAGTGCAGAAATAGTATAAGAAAAGATGAGATGGGACAGGAATAGATAAGGAGGAATGGATACTGATACTGGTGCACAATGGGACCTCACTGCTGATCATAGATTCATAGAGTTGGAAGAGACCCCAGGGCCATCCAGTCCAACTCCCTGCTATGCAGAAATATACATCAAAGCACTCCCAACAGATGGCCATCCAGCCTCTGCTTAAAAACCTCAAGAAGGAGATGCCACCACACTCCAAGGTAGCATATTCCACTGCCAGACAGCTCTGACCATCAGGAAGTTCTTCCTGAGGTTCAGGTGGAATCTCATTTTCTGTAGCTTGAATCCATCGCTACTTGTCCTAGTTTCTGGAGCAGTGGAAAACAAGCCCATTCCCTCTTCAATATGACAGCCTTTCAAATATTTAAACATGGCTATCCTGTCCCCTCTTAACCTTCTTTTCTTCAGACTAAACATGCCCAGCTCCCTAAGACACTCCGCACAGGGCATGGCTTCCAGATCCTCCACCATTTTGGTTGCCCTTCTCTGGACATATTCCAGCTTGTCAATATCCTTCCTGAAATGAAGTGCCCAGAACTGGACACAGTATTCCAGATGAGGTCTGACCAAAGCAGAAAAGAGTGGTACTATTACTTTCCTTGATCTAGACACCATACTCCTATTGATGCAATCAAGAGTTGTGTTGGCTCTCTTGAGTGCTGCATCCTGATGCACATCAGTCCATTGTGCATTACAACACTAGCTAGGGAGTGCTGATGCGCATCAGGAACTCTTGCTGGTGTCCTATTTTGCATCTTCCCAGTTCACTAACAGGGGTTCTTTGCACCTCTGCTACATAGCTAAAGTATATGTAAAGTTATGCAATATGCACTGTGACAGAGAATTCCAACCATTATGTAATAAAAATGAGGCAGATATCAAGTCTTACACACAAAGCTAGAGAAAAAGTGTTTGGTTCATGAAGTCTCTCTCTCATTCTCACTTTATAAATAATGATCCACAGGCTAATATATTACTGAGGAGAAAATACATTATTTGAATCAATTGATGGTAGAGTGTTCTAAATATCAGCTCAGGCACTCACTTCTGTATATGAAATCTCTGTGTTTAGTTCTAGGCCTGTTTTCCAGTTTCAGTACACTAGCTTGCGGCTTTCAAATTGTCATGAGACACTGTGAGTGGGTAGCCAGAGGTTTGAAGTTAACAAAAAATGACGGGGTTTGTATCTGGAACTATTCTACATAAGATAAGGTCAACTGGTTTTAAGTAACTCTGCTATTTATAGATGACCCTCATTTGAAATTAAGTATTTTATATAGAAGAACGGGTTAACACATCTGCTTGGTTCTTATTTGCCCTTAACACAAGGGTGACAAAAGTTGAATGTAGTCATTAGAGGGTAATTTTTTTTTTCAATTTCTTATTTTAATTTTATTTTATTGGCAATGGTTATTATTCCAGGCTCTCTGTCTTTTGCAAACTTCTGGGAGAGGAGAAACTAGAAGATAATAGAAAATTCTAAGCACATCCTGAAATATAACAGTATTCAGAACATTTTTTTCATTTTGTAGCTTACTCTTCAGAAAGGTTGTACTGTTGGATTCTTACAAGAACTGTTCCATATATTTCAAAAAGAAGCACAGGCAGCCACGTTGCCATAACAAAAGTTCCTGAATCTATATCATGGCAATATCTTTTTTAGACCAACACAAAAGGCACAAAAATATGTCCAAGTTTTCAAGAACTTCATACATCTTATTCTTGTATACTTGTTTGAAAAATGACACTCTCATGAGATACAAGTACAGCCAGACTTGTTATTTACCTGTATGCAGAGAATAATGTAGTAGAATTTGCTTCTTGACACATTAAAGAATGCTTAAAGTTCAATGAGAAAGGGTTACTCTTCCAGAAGCAATAGTGACTCTTCTTCAGCAAGATCTGTCTTTCTATATATTTGATAGACTTCATCTTTACTAGCTTTCTATCACTTTACCTGGTCCAAATGTTATGCTAATTTTACCTGTAATTTCCTGGATGCTCTGGGAGTTTTTGTCCTTGGAGTTCAACAGGGGTGATCCATCAACAGAGTAGTCTCTGTTAGCAAAATTGGGGAAATTGCCATCTCCCTGCCACTGTAGCCCTGCCTTGCACACACATACATCTTAAAGACCTGCTGCAAAGGGCTGGAAAACTCCATGGAGCCAGTTTTCCAAGGCTTGGGGGGGGGGAGAGACAAGAGGGTAGTGTCAGAGCAATTTTGGATTTGGGTCACAGTCTTCTGGTTTAGAGGATGATCTGAGGGACATGTTAAATATCTTTAGTTAGAAGATCAGCAGTTTTACACTTGAGCCTGGTAAGAATTCTCAGACTGATACCAATTAGATTGGGAGATTTGTTTTCAAAGCAGCAGATCTGTTTCCATCATCATTTTCCTCAGCTGCCGATACAGGAATGTGCCCTAAAATGTGTTCAATGAAAACAGACATTAAGAATTAATTTAGTTTTTTTGCCACTTCCTTAATCTTGTTTAATGCACCTTCAGTTCTATTATCGTTCAAAGGTCCAAAAGTTCTCTACCAATTTCCTGCTTTAGATATATTTAAAGGTGTTTTTTTTTTAATTCTCAGTCTTCTAGTTATTAATGATACAGTCCTCAAAACCTGGTGGTGCAGTGGTTAAATTCTAGTACTGCAGCCACATCATTGTGAGTTCGATCCTGCAGGGCTCCAGGTTGACTCAGCCTTCCATCCTTCCGTAGGTCGGTAAAATGAATACCCAGTTTGTTGGGGCCAATTAGCTAAAATACATTGTAAACCACTTAGAGGGTGCTTTGCAGTATGCTGATAAGTGATATAGAAATGTAATTGCTATTGCTATTATTTTAAATTCTCTCACTACCTTTTTCTATTTCTTTTGTGCAGGTCATTTCATTTTCTCCTCGTTAATTGGGCAACAGTTTCACTTTCTGAAGGAATCCCTTATTCTATAATGGTTTACTTGACATACTGCTCATTCACCACCATGGTGACTGCTTGGACCTTTGCAGATCTGTGGTAGACATTTTTCATGATCTTCTATCACTGTGGTTTGGAATAACTCTCAAGCATTCTGGAGAGATCTGACTCCACTTTTCCTTTCTGTCTTATTTTTACCAATCCCCACATTTTTAAAGTGATTGCCTCTTTTACAGTCAAATATGACTGTATCAAGAAATTCCTTACTAATTGTCAACTTAGAGTTAGCTCTCCAGTTTCATTGGTTTCCCTTTTACAAATTTGATTATTCGCAACCTCCTCACCATTCTCTCCATCTCACAGGGTGTGAAGTAAGAGAAAGGAGATGCTGATGGAGGAGAGGAGACAGGGTGGAGGAAGAGAAGGAGGAGAATGGATCGGCCACCACCATGGTTGGCAGCTTAGTCCTAGGATGTGAATGGACTTTTAGACTATCCTTGTGTGGCTATCCAGACACCGTATATAAACTGAGGGAGCAGGATGGCCAACTCATGGACAGAGCCTGTTTCTGAGGCCATTTCCACACTAGACTGTTATAGTGCTATTATTCCACTTTCAACATCCTGTGGAATTCTGGGCTTTGTAGTTTACTAAGGCTAAAGAGCTCTCTGGCTGAGAATTGTAAATACCCGTCCCTAAACTACAAACCCCAGAATTCCACAGTGTCAGGGGCATGGGCCCGGCTGGGCCTGTCGCTGCCCCTGAGGCCGCTGCTGAAGCGGCGGTGGACGCGGCGGCGGCTGACGCGGCCTGCGCGGAGGCCGCCGCGGCCGATGGGGCCTGTGTGGAGGCCGCCGCGGCTGATGGGGCCTATGTGGAGGCCGCTGCGGCTGAGGGGCCTTGCCTGGAGGCCGCCGTGGCCGACGGCTCAGGCCTGGCGGCTGTGGGAGAGGCTGCCGGGCCTGGAGTCACTTACCTAGAGGCTGCAGGCTTGAGTCCCTCTTCGTCGGCTGGCTTTCCGGGGTGGGCGGGTCCCGGGCCTGCTCCCAGGGCTCTGCCCACCCACGGCCCCGATCCGCGGGAGGCCTGGGAGTCTGCCTGCGGCCCCGATCCAGAGGAGGCTGATGCCTCCGCCTTGCCTCCTCCTTTCCAGCAGCAGCGGCAGGCCAAGGAGGCCGTCCGCCGGTCCCGGTGCCTGCTGGAGAGGAGGCGACGGGCAGAGAGCTCGCAGCTGTGAGGCACAGCACAGCTGCGAGCCCTCAGCCACATGGCCACGCCTGATTGTCCGGCGCCTGGCTTGGAAGGCTATTTGAGGCAGGCGCCGGGCTGGGGAAGGCACGGAGCAACAACTGTCGGTCAACTGTGGTCCTGCTGTCTGTGCCTTGTTCCTGCCCGCGCCTGAGACCAGTCCTCCTGTTCGCCTTGGTGAAGAAACCTGCCTTATGTACTTTAACAGCCTGTGTTTATTTCTGTTAGGACTGAGTGGAAGCCCTGCCTGCATTAAGGACTATTTCTGTTAAGACTGAGTAGAGGCCTGCTTGCTTTGTACTTTTGAGTTTTGACTGCATTAAAGCCCTTCACCTCTAACCTGCTCCCTTGCCGCTGCCTGACCACCACCTGGCACTGACACACAGGATGTTGAAACTGGAATAATAGCACTATAACAATGCAGTCCGGAAAGGACCTCTAAACTTTATTCACAATTTTTCCACTTCCTCTAGCTCTCACAAAAGTGAAGGACCAGCTGTATATACAAATTAAAATTATTTCCATTCAATTCAGCAACACTTGAACTAAGTGCTGTCATGCCCTTAGTCCAGGATTGTCTCATCTCTGATGGGTTCTATGACAACTGTCTTGGAGCAGTTATTTAGAAAGACAAGTAAGCCTTTCAGGACATTCTGTCATTATCACTGGCCTTACAGAAATTTCAGTGCAAGAACTTTGAAAGACTACTGAATTACATTTTGTTGTTACTGCTGTTGTTGTTTGATCCATTTATATCCTGTCTTTCTCCCACTAACGAGACTCAAGACGGCTAACAAGACATTTAAAACAATAGAAATTAAAAACTGTACAAGAACATTAATACAAGTATAAAGTTAAAACATTAAACATTAAAAATATTAAAAAGACCACATACAAATCTTAAAAACAGCATTGTACAGCATTAAAAGCCCAACCCTAGTCAGTTTGTAAAAGCCTGATGACACAAAAATGTTTTGAGCTGCTGATGGGAAGATCAGTCACTGGTTTGAATCTGAATGAAGGACGAAGCTTTCTTGGCACAGTGCATGTGTTAATTGACTTACCTACTGCCTGGATGTTTGTGTTATCCATAACAGTTTTGTGAATAGCTAGTGTTAAGAGTTGTCACTGACCATGCTTTCTTCATTTTATTTCCTCTTGCCTTTGTTTCCTACCATTTCACCTCCAACCACACTGTACTCCATATACACCTGAAATTCTAGATAAAACTGAAGGATATCATTTATGAAAGCTGATGATCATCCAGAGTGTTTTTGTCATAGATGTGATACAGTCTCTCCGTGCAATATTTTAGGACTAAACTACTGTGTGTGTGTGGGGGGATTGACATTGGTATTCACATGTGATTCATTGGAGGAGGCTGCCCCTTTTGACAATGTGCCTTCTTTAGCACCTTTCTCATGGCCCCCAAAGCTAGTTAATGGCATTGTAATACCACCCTCAGTTCAGACACAGACGGAGACCAACGTTGTGTCAAAAGACTTGGGAGGGAAATACCTTTTGGTGGGCTCAATTGTCCTGAAAAATGATGTGAGAAAATGAAACCCTTGTCCTGAGCATCTGCAAGGTTTATAGGCCATTTCTGAGAAATAAACTGAAACAAAACAATGCACATATTTTCAAAAGCAAAAGGTTAAAATGCATTTAATTAGGAAAAATTGGCAGAAACAAACATTAGGAAAGTAAATGCACAAATTATGGAAAATGTGTAAAAATTTGCAGAAATTTCCATGCCGGGGCAGGGAGGGACACAACGGCTGGAATCTGATTGGTGATGTATGCTGATGTACATTATTTTGTGCTAACATATGTTGTTTCATGGACAGGGAGGAAGGAAGTATTCAGTAGCTCCTTCTGTAACATGCTACCTTCTTCTGTAAAACACACACACACACACAGCCTGCATCTCCAGGAAAGCTGCCCCTGCTCTTCCCCAACCCCTATTTGACCGTAGAGTGTAGACGAGTGCTACCTTTCTTAGGACGAGAAAGCAGCCTGGGTGGATTACTACCTCTGCTCGTGCTTAGGCAGGTCTCTGCCAACCTCTTATGGCCCAACAGATACTAGGACAGAAAGAAAATACAAGATTGAAACTGCAAGATTTCATAGTCCTACAAATGATTTCATACTTTGGTTCCTTCCCGTGCCTGTAATATTCATCAATATTCTACATTGGCTGCTTAGTTATATTTGAGTAACTAAGTAACATCTCCTGGCCCAACATCTCCTGGCCACCCCTCCAGTCCACCTTAACAGCCAGCAGCTGAACTAGGTGAAGGAGATTTATTCAGCTGTTGGTCAGAACATGATGAAGATTATGTTTCCAGACTCCTCCCACTGGTGAGTGTGGCTATGTTGCAATTCCTTGCTAAATCCTTTCACTGTTTGGAAGGGGCTGGAAGCATCTTTCTCCTTGCACCCAAATCAGCAGCTGAAAAGATCTTCTCTCAGTTTTGCTGCTGGCTGTTAAGGTATGCTATGGGGCCATTTATGTAGTCATATAATAAGACTACATTGTTTGTTTGTTTGTTCAATTTTTACCTATCTTTCTCCCAGAACGGTCTTACCAAATACAGAGCAGTTACAGATCCATAAATTAGGTTGTGAATTTTTAACTGCAATACAAATGCCAGCCATTATTTATAATAGCAAGAACTGTCTTGGAAGCACCCATAGTCTAAACTTCTTCCCCAAGTCACAAGATGTTTAATGCTACCAAGCAATCCAGGAAAAAGTCCTCCTTTAGCAATCTTTAGTTCCTAAAGGGATAATACTGGATGGTCCCAAAACTTAAATCCTTGCTGGTTTGGGGACCTGTCAAATTCTATATTCAGAAAGTCAAATTATCTGTTGAATAGATAATTATCCACATAATGATAGCACAGTATATTTTGGTTTCATAAAGTCTCTAAAGTACCTTTTCATTAAGAATCATCATCATGTGTTTTGGTTGATACTGCGATTATTCCATCATTTGTTTGCTCATTAATTAGTTTTGAAGAGCTGCTAGTTTCTGTGAATCTCATCTTTATTTGAGATTAGTTGCTGTAAGAACTGTGTGAACATATTTTAGCATATGCATCACTTGCAGTTTATTCACGATGACTATTTTTGAGTGCTTGGTATTAATTGTAAAAAATGTGACAGGTTTTGTCATTATGGTTGATATTTGGATTCATTCTTAACCATTTTTCCCTAAATGCTTCAATTATATGGGCTTATATGTGTAACAGTATGCAGTTTACAGTTGGATTCACTAGCTTGAGTTACCGGCATGTAATATTACTTTTTGCTTTGTGCATGGGAACCAGCTGGAATCTAGACAGAGTAGACTCATTTGTACTGGCCCGGCCTTATGAATGGATTTATTGTTTTATGGCAGCTGACTTGAAAGTACATGTAATAACTATTTTCATACATTATATGCAGGGTGGACAATTGCCAGAGGATTGTGGTTTCATTGGCCACAAATACACATTGCATACCCATCACACACCGCAAATTTAATCTTCCTTTGTGCATTTTTGTGAGTCCTCTCCCAGTGATTATTTCACCAGATTTTTTGCCTGGGCTATTTCCATTCTTAAATAGGAAATCAACAGAAAGTCAACTAATTCATTTCTTGGTTGTTGTTTTTTGTTTGTTTTTTGTCAAATGAAGGCATCTTCCAGGCCTATATTGGCCCAGGAGAGGTGCACATGCTTACACACAAAGCTTAAAATTGCTCTTAGCTGGATCCTTGAGGTGGCATTGTTGTCCAATTTTGTTCCCAAAAATAATTTTTTAAAAAATATGGGTCATGGGAATATCCTGATGGTCTCCAAAATATCCTTGTAAAACCACAAGAGGACCATAGATATAATTTCCTCAGCCCTGCCTTAGATCAAGGATAGAAAACCTGAAGCTTTCATGCTGAATCTGGCCTGCTTTAGGTCCCAGCCTGGCCCTTTGTGATTTCTCAGAAGTTCATGGCTAGAATTCCATTGGTGATAAACACTTCCTGGTGACATATTAGAAGTTATGTCAGCACATGTCACATCTGTGACTTTGTGAAAGAAAGTTATCAAACTTAATTCAGTGATTTTCATTCCGAATTGCCACTCCTGGAGCAGCAAGTTCCTCACACACACACTTCCAGCCTCCTCAACAGAAGAATGCAATCAGAAATGATTTCCAATAGCAATTTTCAGCTACAAATCAGACTAAACCCAGCAGTACAATTGCCCACAGAGACTAAAATTGGCCACTGAACCTGCCATGGTTGTCCCCACTTTCTTCATATGAACAAAGAGTTTTCTGATGATGTGTTGTCAGGTTAAGACCCTTTACACACTCAGAAACAGGATTTACCCATGAGTTGGTTATCCTGCTCCCTCAGTTTATATATAGTGTCTGGATAGCCACACAAGGATAGTCAGCTTATATTTTAGAAGCTGCCTCTTTCTTTTATCTTTACCTCATGCATTTTCTGGAATCTGTAATGTCTAAATTTGAGACCACTCATAATCAATAGCAAATGTAGAACACTATACCTGCATTTTACCATGGCAAAAAATGCTGAAAAAATTCTCAACAGGTAAGGATATTTGTCTAACACAGGCATCCAGAGCAGATACACAAAATGAGATATCCAATGAGCAGTAAAATAATAACTAAGAACAAGACAAACTATTTCCCAAAGATTGAGAGATTCCTTGAGTTTTCGCTGACCGCTTAAAGACCAGGTGCAAACAGAATGTAGTATCATAACTGGAAAAGCCCAACCTGGATCATTATTCACAGTACTTTCTGTGACAGAGAAAACTTGAGAGTAAAGTGAAGATGTTAAAATATAAATAAAGGTTAGTTCTTATGTCCTTCAGGTATCCAAAGTCCATGCTGATTAGGGCTTTAACATTCAAAAGTAGTCCTTGACCTAAAAACTGAAAGCCAGCCAGCATGCTTATACACTACAGAGAAATGTCTGATTTGAGATTTGAAATCATCAGAACCAAGATTTGGCGTGCATATTAAGGACATCATTCTATGTCTAAGGACTGAACTCCAGCTTGATCTCTACAAGCTTCTCTTAATGCACTATTTAGATTGAGCTACCATAGCATTTACAATGACATTAGAAGTTCAAATATCAGCTCTGACGATACATCTGTTTTAGGCAGAAAATTTTTTTAAAAGAAATTGTAGCGTGGTGGCTACATTGAACCTTACTAGCTACTTAGAAAAGTTCTAAGATGTCAAATGTTGGAGTCTAAAACTTTAGTGGATGACCTTGGGATAAGAAAGATATTTTGCACTGACAGGCTGTCATAAGTTGTGCTAGAATACTGCCTAGAGGTGCTATGCAGGAAAATGAATGTCTTAAATTTCAGGACATGACAGCTTCATGGGGGGACCATAAGCTGCCAAGCCACCATGCTTTTTGGAGTAACAATTTTGATGCTAAGAAGACAGAATTGCTATAGTGTGCCTCTGAGTGTGGCGCTAAATGGAGCTAGAAGAGAATAGCCACTGTAAGCTTCTTTGTGTGATTAAAGCTATTGCAAGCTTCCGTTATTAAAATTATTAAAATACATTCCATTCCATTCTTGGACCACATCCTGCCAACCAAAGAAAGCAACTTGTTCAACTGGGGGAGGAGGTTGCAACAAAATGTTGCATATTGGAATTCAGGATTCCACTCAGTCAAATGGCCATGGCTTTTCTAAAGGATAATCCTCTTTTCCCTAGTTTTCTGTGCTCACTGAGCATGCTCAGTCCTCATAATCCCCTCACGTTTGGGGCATTTGTTTTTGTTTTTGTTTTTTTTATTTCTCTAAATACATTCTTGGGTTGCTGATATCTCTTTCATGTTTGTGGGTATAGCCGATTTGGCTACATTAGAAATCCACACAGGGAAAATGACTTCAATGTTAGCATAGAGGCAATTTTGAAAGCTACACCTCTGATAGGGGGTCATTGAAAACAGGAACTGAATAGCCAGTTCAACATAGAGCTGATTTCTGGCTAAAGGTGTACACTGTGCAGCTGCTACCTCTTCTTCCTCTGATAGTTGGGGCATCTGCATGCAGCAGATCACTGAGATTCATCACCGTAAGGCTCTGGATCTTTGAGGGAGGCTTTGCAGGATTCTACCCACAAGGATCTTGGCCCTGACTGAGTGTTTGCAGGATTTTGCCTGCAAGGATCTTGACCCTGACTACAGTCTCTGTGGAATCCTGCCCAATACCTCAGGCACCGCTGGCTGCTCAGATGCAAGGGAACTGGAGTAGCTAGGAGCCAGCTATATAAGGGTTAGGCTTTCTCTGCAGCCTTTGCCCCAGCATCAGGGGGTTGTGCTGCCTGTAGCCTCTCCTGATGCTTCAGTGTTCCTGGCCTTGCTGACTTCTGATCCTTGGTCTCTGACCTTTGGCCTGTTTCCTGGACTAGCCTCTTGTCTCTGGCCCCTTGGACTCTTGATACCAGGTTAGATCTCTATTGCCTTGGACTCTTGCTGGACTCTTACCCCTGGCCTCCTGACCTAGTGCCTGTTCTCTGTCCCAGCCCTGGTGCCTGCATCTGATAATCCTTGCTGCCCATACCCTGGACCTTGACAATCACTGTTTGTCTCTAATGATTCTCCATTTCTGCAGCAAGGCTGCAGATACCTTGTTGCATAGCTAGTAAAAATGTCACCTTAAACAAACAGTAACCACTCAACATTAATGAAATAGAATAGATTTTGAAAGGCTACTACAGGCCAATGACAAGTGATAAGTGTTTTCTACTAATGTTCCAGTCTCTGCTTTTAGTTTCAAACTGTGAAGATACTCCAAAGTTTATAAATTTTTGGTTCCCCAGATGCCTGAGGAGCTGTGATAAGTTTCACCATATAGGGTGGCATCATGTTCATCAGTAACAATGGCCAATTCATGCCACTGTGACCCATTTTTGTTTTTGTCATTATGGAAGTTCTAACCACACATCACTCCAATCCTCCTGCCCCAAACCTACCAAGGTAACCATTTGTGTGTTGGTGGAGAGTGTAGGGGAGAAGCAGAGATGCTTCCAGCTGTTTTTATTCAACTGGACACACAAAAATATCATCTGGGACCTCCTGAGGACCCTTGGAGGTATGTGAGGAAGCCTGTCACAGTGCATTCAACTAAAGGAAAATAGTCAGATATATTTCTGTTACACCCTACACTGATTTAAAAAATGACCATATTGGGGTGGGGTGGAGGGTGCAGGAAAAAATGTGGGTTTTGGGCATTGTATTTGGGGATGTATCATAGCATGCACACACACCCTGTTCCAGGATCTCTGCCACAAATACATTGTCAACACCAGGAGGTTATTTTGGACCAAGTCTTCTACCAGAATTAAAGTCTGTTTCAGCTGTGAAACATGCTTATCTGAGAAAGCATTATTTGCATTAGAAGCCAGGAACATAAATCAAAAACCAAAGAAGTGACACACTCACAGAACCTTCCTCTGATACATTTTAATAGTCCCTTAGACTGAGAGAGCTGTAATTTCCAGGAATATATTTAAGAACAGAAGAAGAGTCCTTCAGAATCAGATCAAAAGCCCATCTTGTCCAGTATTCTGTTCACTCACTGGCCAACTAAATGCCCTCAGGAAGGCCACAACTGGGACATGAGTACAACAGCAACCTCCCATTTATGTTTCCCAGCAAATGGTATGAGAGATGTAGTGCCACTGATACCAAAGGTGCAATATACAGCCATAAAATATAGAACCCATTGATAGCCTTATCCTGCATGAGCTGGTCTACCCACTCACCCTTACAATGTACATATGTAGATAGCCTCCTCTCCTATGAATGCACCAGCAGCTAGTGGCTCCCATTTCACTTGGGTGGTAAAGGCACTACAAGTTCTAAGTCAGCCTTTAGGGAACTATCCAATGTGCTGAAACCTATCCACCAAAGAGGTCTAGCACCTTTGACAGCTCTTTGAAAGCTATCCAAAGCATGAAGCAGATTCCACTAAGAGAATAAGTGTGCTGAATTCTAAAATTCTATAAGCCATTCTTCTAAAACACTAGGCAAAGCCAGATTAAGACATTCTGAGACTATAAACTAAATACCCTTTCACCCTACCAAATTCTGCCATTCCATTTCAGGTGCTATGATTCCATCCTATGGAATCCTGCAAGTTATAGTTTAGGAAGAGCTATTTAGAATACTCAGACAGAATGCTCTAGTGTCCTATCAAATTACAAACCCCAGAATTCCATCAGATGGAGCCAGGGCAATTAAAATGGAATCAGAACTATAACTGTAAAGTACAAAAGGACAAGGCCCCATAAAGTACAAAAGACAAGGCCCTATATCTCTACCCATAAAGAAAAAAGTGTACGGCTCCAATAGATTTTTAGGTGGAAGCTATTTAGAGGCCCCATAATCTAAAACTGAAGCTCACTTAATTTGTGCTTACATCTAGCACTGTACAAAAGGACAGAACTTTCACAGTAAATGTTACATCCTACCACCTCAAACTTTACACTGTATTATAGCAGCTTCTAAGTTCAGCATTAGTCCTTCTGCACACTGAATTATCAGCAAAGGCTAGCTCCCCATTTTCTCAGTCAGTTTACTCCAATGGAATGTGTGCAGGCAAAGACACCTGAGCATGTGAAATTCAACATACGATATGATTTTATAGTAAGGTTACATTTTAATTTTCTTTGAACATAGCTGAAAGGGAAATGATTGAACAGCCTGCCATTTAAAGTAGATATATATTGTGAAACAAATATCTTTACAATTTTGGGGGCTTTTTTTAATCTTTCAATTAAAATCATTGCACTGTGAAGGAAAAACCAGGATTTTCTATTCTACTATCTTTGGAGGATTGTTATATATGTGACATCAGATTAATTATCATTAACCTTTAGGGGCAGCAGCAGTGAAACTTGCCTTGACATTTTGTTCACATCACATATCGCAGTGTCAGTATGGCTTCTTGTGATTTGAACAGAACAATCTGTAGAAATTAAGAATGTTTAAAAAGTACAAAGGATGGCTGCACTGTCACAACAGCTGATGACTTTTACAAAAGTAACTGAATGTGTTTTGTAATTAGATCCATGATTAGAGAGAGCAGATAAATTCCAGTTCCAAAGTACATGAGGCTTGGGATTCACATGGATGACAGCTCACAGAATCCTCAAGGCAGCATGACTACTGGAGTACTGTGGGAGTTGTAGTATAGAAAGTAACTTTTACAAGCTGTGACTGATACAGAAAATATCTTGCTCAACTACCACAAAATACTGTGTCTTAACAGAATGTTTGCTGACCTGAAAACATACTGATATTTTTTTAAACAGGAGTATAAGAAACTCCCTTATGGATTCTCATCAATGGCTCATCAAATTCTGTGTTGTCCACATTGGCAACAGCTATCCATGATTTCAGGCAAAATTCCCTACAAACTGTATCTGGAGATGTCAGGAATCAAATCTGGGACATTTTGCATAAATTGCATGTATCATCATCATCATCTACCACAGAGTTATATATTCCTCTCCTATCAGCAAAGAGTCCAGTGGTATCTTAAAGACTAACAAATTAGTAGTTTGTTCTTTCATAGACAGTATGACACAGTAAAGGTGCTGGAATGTTATACATACCCATTACTTCAGGTAGAGAGTCAGATAATTGTGTAAATACAGTGGCTGTGTGTTTTATTTTATGAAGACCAATACTCTATTTGAAGGAACTCTCTATTTGAATGAAAAGTAAAGTTTAAAGAATAACAATCTTAAACACGAGCTGGGTGTCCTTCAGGTTACTCACCAACAGTTAGCATCTGGACAATTGACTGATCAGGCATCCAGGTTGCTTGGTAAATGCCCCCCATTATGGTGAAACACACTGAGATGTATTTGGTTGTACCCACTTGCCAGCAGAATGGCAACACTAATACAGCAAATTCCTTGCTTCCTTCAGCACTTATCCAGCATCACAAAAAACCTATTCCAGAGGATTAGGAGGACTTTCCAGGGCAGATTGGGGTGTGTGGAAGCAAGAGAGGAGAGGAAGGAAAAATAGCATTTACATGAGAGTGTATGTGTTCACATCACACCAGATGAAAGCCATCATTTATCTGTTTAACTTGTAGTATTGATTTCTAATGTTTCTATGTACATGCATGCAAACATTTTATGCAAATCTGCATCCTCTTTTGTCTTGTTCTTTGATGATGTATTTCCCCTTTTAGTGAGATGTGTAAGAGGTTACCACATATTTAAGGCAGTATTAAAATACAGAGCATATTATAATGTAAAAGATCTAATGTAAAAGATGTAAAACATCTAAATATAGGGAAAGGCAAAAAGTTATCAATCATCAGGAGTAAATATTGTGGCAGTGCTGGTCCACAGCCTGGTTCAGAAGCCTGCTCTTACCTATGTTAAGAATGAAAGAGTAAAAACAGCATATTTCAAAAGCATTTTTGTCACTTTATGTAAGTTCCTTGAGGAATAATCACAAGTGGTCTGAATGACCCCACTTTCCCATGATGGACTTTAAAATAACAGTTTAATTACTTATTGGCATTTATTTGTACACTGCTTTTTTAGCACTGGTGCCAGGGACTCAGCCCTGTCATGAAAGTATTCTAGATGTTTTTGCTTAGTTAGGCTTTAGAAATAGATTGCTTGTAATCACAATGTAACCATTGCCTGTAACAATGAACTGAATATCAATCAACTTGTAATGATATAATGCATTTCAATAGTGGGGAAATCTGCCTTGGGGGATCAAAGGTGTGAAGTTGAAATACCCAGGGGAATCTGGTCATTAGAATGAGAAAGTAGCAAGGACAGATAATGGGTGATCCCAGGAAGGCATTATAAACAACCTGAAAGGGACAGATTTAAAAATAACAACAACTGGGAAGATGTTAGTTTCCCAAGATCAAAGTATATAAACCTCAGCCTTCCATGGGAACCATTCAAAATCGCAGAGAGAGGGTGAAGTTTGTGGGCCCACCAATCAAAACTGTTAGCATGCAAAAGTATTTGCTTCTGTACAAACTGACTGCTAACCAATGTACCTCAGATCTAGCAAATTTCAAGCTGCTATGCATTAGTTATACTCCAATAAAGTGCTGCAGCACATGACTCCAAATTTTAAAATCAGGGTTGCCAAAGTGAAAACTGGTGAGGGCTCCTTCACTTTTCACAGTTGTGTAGAAGAGTAAATTTCAGCATGTGTTGCTTGTTACCTGGTTGCATGGCAAACACCTGGTGAAATTTCTCCTATACAACCATTAAAGGTACAGGAGCCCTGTCCAGTTTTTACTCTGGCAATCCTATTTAGAATAATATTGTCACATTTTACCATTGTTTTATGTTGGCTTGTACACATTGCTTTGGACTAGAGGTTTGAAAAATCTTCAGCCAACTCTAGACATATGGCTGGGGATATGGGAATTGTAGTCCAAAAAGTAACCCCTGAAAGCTCTAGGCTGCTCCAGCAGTCCTAAAGTTTTAAATTAGCCCAAAAATTGGCATTGTTTGGGTCTTCCTCTATTAAGCTAGGTTATGGACAGATAAACATTTTTTTACAACATTTAGAATGAGTCCAAATAGTGTTTCATGGTCTACAGTTGGCCTGTCTGAGGCCAGTTTCAGCTATGTTAAGGTATACTTGGAAACACTTTGTCTCCTGAATGAATGAAGTCTCCCTTTGGGACTCTCATTTAGCTGGCAGTATTTGTTATCTTTTAGTGGCTGAGATTAGTAATCATTGTTCATCTGGCCGCCATAGTCAAACACTGCAGTGTTTCAAAATGAACTAAAGATGTGGCATGACATGAGCTTAGCAGGCAATTTACTTTGAAAGATTTGACAGATTTACAGAATTTCTCAAGTTGTTTAGCAAATATTTTATTCATTTCACTTTTGAGAGTGTTTTTTTTTTAATTGCTGTGTTAATCACACACATACCTCTTGGCTCTAGCTATCTCCAAACACTCTGAAAGGTGATTGAAAACCTCTGTCAAGCATTCCCCTGTCACACCCATCCCTCAGATTAATGTGAACAGGAACACAGTGTCCTTGATATGCCAGGGGGGGTCTTGGCTTTCATCCATAATGACCTTCTGTTCCCAATGGAAGAAAACCAGACAGGAAAGCCTGCTGAGTCGGGTAAGACTGCTTCCTGCAGCTCACTTAACAGTCTTCTCAGCATGAGTGTAATCTTACTCGGATTGCTAAATGCCCCTGACAGCTACCTGCAAATCTTACTGTTTATATACCAGAAGCATCAGCAATATTGAGAAAACTCAAGTCAGGGCCATCCCAAGATATTTTGCTGTCTGGGGACATCATGGTGACTCCATTCCAGATATAGAAACTGATCAGATTACTTAATGATCAGATATCTTATTTTGACACTGGTGACAGCACAGTGCCTTCCTGATGACTGCAGGCCAGTTTAGGGGACACAAAGTAAGCCACATGACCCATATAGTCCTGTCTCCCATTGCCTCACTGATTCTCCCTGTCTCCACCCCACCATTTACCATCAGAGGCAGCTCATTACCTGATAGTACACATAGTTGTAGTGCAATTGTTACCCTGTATCTCGGGGCCCTGGAAGGGACACCCAAATATCTGAATATTAACACAAATGGAGAAATTAACTAGAGCACACTTGCTGGCTAACGAGAGGCAGGGTAACTTTAGCGGGAGTCTTTCGCCCAATGTCTACAGAGGCAGGTCAATGAGCCAGGCAGTTTTCAGTTAATGTTTTTATTGAAAAGCAACATATAAGACAAACAGACACACTGCTAACTTAAAAATAATAAAAGGAAAGGAAAAGGTGATCTTAAGGGTAGGCAATACGACACCTGATCTCGTAGTCCTGGAAAGCTGAAGAAAAAGGGAACTCAGTACTGAGAAGAATTCGCCACACAAACCAACAGCAAGGCGGGATGAAACTCAAAAAGCAGGCAGTGAACTCTCAAAACTAGGGGTTTATATAGCAAAAATTGTGCCTGAGGGCCAGACCATAAATATTGAGAACAAAGCAAATTTTGGGCTGGACAAAGGCTTGGAAATGTGTCTGAACTGCTGCTATCGGATTAGCACCGGTAGATCAATAGTGTGGCCAATGTGCAGATTGGAGGGCACTTAACATGGCCTTGTTAGTCATTGGCGCAAATCCGGCATCGTTGTAAAACAAAATGAATCTGCAAGCCAGGTCCCAGAGCAATCGACCAAGGCTTTTGAAATGCCCACCTGATAGGGGAAGTTGGAAATCCCTGTCATTAACAGCTGCTCCTTGTGTCGGGGGACCCTTGCACTCATGAACCAGGGTGCCAGCAAAAGGTCAAATTATTTGATATCAAAAGAGATATCTAGTGCTATCAACGCCCAGGTCTGAACCACAGTAACGCAATCGCATCACTGATAGGAGTCCCCAAAATCTGAATCTTTCATAGTTGGAAAGTCTAGCTAATAGCATTTCAGCTCAGTAATATCCAAGTCTCCCTGCCTTGACCCCATTAGCTTCTAAAAAGGGAGACCTCCTCTCTTTTGAAATGAAAGCTGTCAATCCAGGCCTAAAGTAGGACCTTGTTTGAAGTGTTAGAAGGGCCAGAAGTCAAGGTTTAAATTGGAGTGGGTAGCTACACTGAGACTGAGGGCCACATTCTCAGTTTTAGAAATACCTGAGAGCTACACCTTTTGCAAATATTGAGGAAAAGTAGAAATACAGAAAAACAGCCATGGATGTATAAAAATAAATCAATCAAATGTAATTTAATTAAAATTTAATGTAAAAATGCTATACTTAACAAAAAAATCTGAATGGTGTATTAGTTTCTTTAATTTTATGCAAAACTAAATGAGGTTTTGATGACCAGACACAGCTTGCACTACTGTGGCTACAAAGGAGGATTATGGGGAGGAAGCTTCCCTGAAATTTCTGTTGTCCGTAAAACCATGAGAACATGAGAGAGAGAGACCTAAATGAATGAATCATATTCTCTTTCTTCTCACTTGTGGTTGCTTGCTCACTCTTTTTCGGCATTTTATAATTATTTGTAATTAGCCTCCAGATATTGGAAGCAGTTAAGCTTGAAATATCTACCTATCTACCTACCTACCTATCATCTAGATCCTGCCTTTCTCCTGGGATGAGACCCAAGGCCAACCATAAAGCAGCTGTAAACATCTGGATCAAATTTCAAGGATTCTTGCTCCTAAGGAGACCCCTCTCTTGAGGAACTCTCTTACAGGTCACTGACATAATTTAAAGAATTAAAATTAATTATTCAGTTTTAAAATAAAATAACTCCATGATACCAAGTTCCAGGTGTTTAGGTTTTGTGATATTGGAGTTGTAGGATAAAGATGCATATGGTATCCTTTCCTACTACAGACAGAGTCAGATATAAAGTGAATTTCTGTTGATATTCTATTAAATACTGAAATAAAAATCATAATAATTCCCCACACACTCACAGATAACACCAAAGAGTAGAACATCTAGCATGATATCTTGTTCACCAGTTGTATGGCACAAAATTATGTCAATATGGGTATGTTGGAGTTACTGGATCACACTGTTGCACAGCAGATCAACCGACACTACAGTCATGCATTCAATCAACTCAGATCCCACCATCCACTAAGAACTGCACATACGGAGCTTTTTATTTATTTAAAATATACATATGTTACACCATATCATAAGATAATTGGGTACTTATGCAACTCTTTATTCCAGTGTAATGGTTATATTGGACACCATTTATTTAGAAAGATATTTACTCTAACTGAATGCTGGTGATACAATACTGATAAGGCTTATCTGTGTCACATGATGTGAACAGGTTGATTGGTTATTGATTTTTTGGCTGGAAGTATTACAATATATCAGTTTTGTACTGAAAAAATCTTTGCTATTTGTAGATATATATGTTCCTTTAAGTTATATCCTTGAGACATGGAATTTAACTAAGGTGGTCAGATCTTGTGTGCACTTACTGTTGCAAAGAGTCTGGAAGAAAGGCAAGGTGTAAATGAAGACAGTGAGGATGCTGGTGATAGTGATAGTAATAATAATAGATGTGTTCCCCAAGACTGGAAAGATAAACAGTCTCCATCAATTGTTCAATGTTCAGAAGAGATCACTTATTTAGATACTCATGAACATTCATTTTATGGATGCCAATATCCAGAAAATGTGTTTTGGGAAACAGAGTCAGCTTATATTAATGTTTAGCGGGCCTAAATACCCTAAAGGCACACATCCTGCCTGATCTTGGAAGCTAAGCAGGGTCAACCCTGGTTAGTACTTGGATGGGAGACAGTCAATGAATACCAGGTGCTGTAGACTACATTTCAGAGGAAGGAACTGACAAAACCAACTCTGAGTATTCCTTACCTAAGAAACCCCATGAAATTCCTGGGGTTGCCATAAGTCCATAGGTGACTTAAAGGCAGATACACAGACATACATGTATTAAGGTACACGCCCTAACCCACACTCATATCCTGTACACTACTCCATTTCCACCTTCCTTCCCTCCCTTTCTTTCCTTTTCTCTGTACTCACGCTTTTAAAAAAAGACAATAAAATTAATTAAAAAAAAAATCCAATGCAACAGAGCCAGCTTATTCCTGAATATGATATAATAATGTGATATCCTTTCACATCCTTCAAGAAAGTGACACCACTTACATAACAGTCTTTAGGTCCACAGAAAACTACAGCAGACCCCCATCTTAAGCTTCACAAGTTTTTAAAATTTTTAAACAGAAGCTGGATGGCCATCTGTTGGGAGTGCTTTGATGTGGGTTCCTGCATGGTAGGGAGTTGGACTGGCTGGCCCCTGTGGTGTCTTCCAATTCTGTGATTCTATGGCTCTAACCTGTGCATAAAAACACAATAAAATAGAATTGTATGAGTTTTCTACTTCTGCCTTAATCTCTGTGCATTTGTCTAGAGCTTTAAGGTAATTGAGCAAACAATGCCCTTGACAGTAGTTTCCCTTCATCAAGAGTCAGGGAAAAAAATGTAATTAATTAGAGGCCAGAAGGGGGTTGTTAAGTGCCGGTAATGAACCACTATCGAAATGATTACCGCTAAGACTAATGTTGTTAGATATCATCTGCAAGGGTGAGTTAATGGATAGCTTGAAATGAAGTGTTCTTTTGGAATCATACCGAGGACAGAAAACTCATATCACTTCAAATTGCATCAATGGGAAAAGGAGGCAATAACATTATTAATCTTGATAATATCCTGACATTACTCACACACCAGATAAAGTTTGTCTTGTCCAGCTATGGCTGGCCCTGTCATTAGGAAAAGTGAAACATCTGCTTCAGACACACAGCAGATTTTGAATGCTGTGAGAGGGCAATACAGTGCTAATAGCTCAATTTATTATCATTAAATTTTGACTACCAGAAATTATGGGAGACGCTTGCAGGAATTTTGGAGCTCAGGTGCCTAAACAATATAACTGGCTTTGGTTATTAATGAAATGTCTTGGGACTGGTTTGAATATGTGGGTGGATAGGTGTGAGGCTGGGACGCCACATCCCACCATACGCCACCATGTGAGGCTGGAAAATGACACCATGCGCTGCTGGGATATATATTCCAGCCTTTATGATTTTTAGCTGTTAATTCATCTTCGCTGCCACCACCCGCTGAATTATGAATTATCTGGACAGTTGTACAGTACAGCGAGACCCTGTCCAACCACGTACATCCCTAAGCTTAAGGATCTTCCTTTTCCCCCAGTCTACCTAGCTTGGCATGGGAAGGAGAGAAACGGGGTCTTTTACAGAAAGTATTTATTAAAGATAGGTAAATAAACAAGGCAAATTAACACACATGGGAAGCTCCCTCTTCCCAGGCACGCTTAGTTACAGAAAGAACAGATATGAAAGCACAGATACATTCTTTAGATCAGCCAGCCTCCAAAATAACAGAAAAGTCCCTAACGCGACTAGATAACTTTAGTCTAGTACTCACAGATGGTTCTCAGGCTTAGATGTTCTAAAAGGAAGGGCCAGGAGGCGAAGCCTATGGCCTCCAGCCTGCTACTGGCACAGAACCCCCCTCCAGGAGGCTCCTTGGTTGTTATCCCTTTGTTATCTCTCTGTTGTCTCTCGGCCACATGGTCTCCAAGAAGTTTTATAACTTCTCCCTCGAAGCATCTGGAAGCATCCTGAAGATGCTCACTTCTTTTCTTTTTGATTGGTCAGTTCTCACCCTATGACCTGTGATGCTGAACCACATGACCTATGATGCTGACCACATACTAAAATGTAATCTAATCCCAACATCTTATTAACCCTTGGTTTACCTGAAGAGGGAAATGTCCCCCTTTAGCTAAGTCTAGATAATGTGAAGCCCCATTATCACACGCCCCCCAAATCTCAGACGGTCTGGAAACAGCTGAAGGCTGGAGCCACACTGGCTGGGATTTCATCCTGGGACCTAAGGAAGGAAAAGTCAGAGAATATATGCAAACACACAACAGTACAGGTTAACCATATTATCAATAACAGACATGTAAAGCTCATCCCTCTTAACCTCCCTCCAGTTCTCTGCGTGACAAGGAGTCCGCAACCACATTGGAACTTCCAGCCACATGTTGAATGTCGAAGTCAAAGTCTTGTAGGGCCAGACTCCATCGGAGTAGCTTCTTGTTATCCCCCCGGACTGTATGGAGCCATCTGAGGGCAGCATGATCAGTCTGGAGAATGAAGCGGCGTCTCCAGACATATGGTCTCAGCTTCTCTAGCACATACACAATGGCATAGCATTCCTTCTCTGGAATGGACCAATTGGACTCCCTTGCAGACAGCTTCTTGCTGAGGAACAGAATGGGATACAAGATGCCATCCGGACCCTCTTGTAGTAAGACTGCTCCAATGCCTCTGTCAGAAGCATCTGTAGCCACTATGAACGGCTTGTCAAAATCTGGTGCCATGAGCACGGGATCTGCCATCAAGGCCTGCTTCAAGGTTGCAAAGGCTTTTTGACACTCTGCTGTCCATTTCACTATCTCAGGCTTCTTGGAACCTGTCAGATCTGTTAGAGGTGCTGCCACTTGGCTGTAGTTGGGCACAAATCTCCGGTAGTACCCAGCTAGGCCAAGGAAGGACTGTACCTGCTTCCTGGAACAAGGAATGGGCCAGCTATTAATAGCTTCCACTTTAGCAAAGTCCCCGCACCTTCTTAGCAAACAGTCCACAAAGGTGAGCACATACCGCTTTCCCCTAGCAGTCTTCTTAGGGAAAGGTCCCATGATGTCCACAGCCACTCTCTGGAATGGGACATCAATGATAGGAAGTGGTTGGAGAGGGGCCTTGGCTTGATCCTGGGATTTCCCTACTCTCTGGCAAACCTCACAGGATCGGACATAATCAGTAACATCCTTGCCCATCCCCTCCCAGTAGAAGGACTTTCCCAATCTGTCCTTCGTTCTGTTCACCCCAGCATGTCCACTAGGATGATCATGAGCCAGACTCAAGAGTTTGGCTCTATACTTAGAAGGCACCAGCAACTGTCTCTGAGCGCGTACGCCCCCCTTGCTACCTCTTGGGCCAGACTCACGATACAATAGGCCCTCAACGATTACAAATCTGGGCCCCTTCATCGTTGGAGAAGACTTCGCCTCTTCCTTTGCTCTGGTCCAAGCAGCTTGAAGGCTCTCATCTGCTTCCTGGTTTTCCTGGAACTGCTGTCGCTGAACAGGAACCAGCTGTTCCACCTGGAGTGGCAGACTCGCCTCAGATTCTCGTTGCGTTGCAGCTTCTCCAGGTTCTGTTCCCTTGACTGGAGAGACCTCTGGAGTTTCAGCTGCTGTTGAATCCCTTGCTGGCTCTGGAGTCAGCGTTGTTGGATTCTCCTCCTCTGCACCAACCTTTTGCATCTCAGGCAAGTTGTCCAGCACCTGACTCTGCTCGGTGCTCACTTGAGACTCTCCCGCCCCCCTGAGCAACGCTGAGTCAGGTGTGACAGGGACCAGCATGAGACCAGGCTGACTACCCTCTTGGCATGGAGAAGCTCTTCCTGGACTTCCGCCAGCAGCTGCTCTGACATCCGAGGTATCAGCATGGATGGTCTCGATCTCTGGGCCTATGATGCTATGTTGAGAGTCTGCCCCAGGTTCCTCCACCTCTTCCGGCAGGACTCCTTCTGGTGTAGCAGGAGACAGTGATTGCAGTCCAAGTTCAGGTTGGTCCTCAGGTTGCAGTGAAGACTCCCTGGCGGCTGACGCAACCACTAACTGGGCCAACTCAGGCTTCTGCTGACAGTTGGCTTTAATATGTCCAAGCTCTCCACAGAGAAAGCATTTAGGGCTAGCCTTTTTCCCTGGCTGGCCTCGCGTGCTGGCCTCAGACTGCGGTTGTTGGTGTTCCTGCTTGTCTGTAGAATGCATTACCACAGTAGGCTGGAATACCTCCTCACCTCTGGAGGCAACAAACCGATCTGCTGCCCTGGCAGCCTCTTCTAGGCGTATCATCTCCATTGTTTTAGCCAGGAACCCTGAAATCTGTTCAGGTGTTAACCTGTCCTGCATGAGGCTTATTGCTTCCCAGAAAGCAGCAGGAGGGGCAAGGGCTGTTGCTGGCATAGTAGCCCCTTGCAGTGCCAGATTACTACCACTAGGGGTAGCTGATTGAACAGATGAGCTATCTTCTGTAGCATCCTGCTGTGTGGCATTGCTGCCAGTAGGGGTCGTTGCAACTTCAGGATCCATACTGTATTCTAACAGCCTTCCAGACCTGAGTTTCATACACTAGCTACCTCTGTGCACGCGAAAACTTAAAAACAAACAAATGTCTGATTGGCTGATCCAAAGAATATGCAGTGCCAGAATCCCAAAACCAAGGAAAAGTGGAGAAATCCCAAGCCTTTCTCCTCAGCCCCCTTTTCGTCACCCCCCCTCCTCCTCCTGAAGGAAAAGAGAGAAAAACTTCTGCCTCAGTGATTCAATTTAGGTACTTAGCAAATTCCTGCTACAAGCACCTTCCTTTTGATATGCTAATGTATTCTCTTTGCTGCTGGAGAGCAGATTGAAAAATGCCGGCTGCTGACTCAAAACAGAATGAGTTTAGCAGCTTTAACAATCCATCTCTCATTACCAAAGTAGAAAGAAGGAAATCCAAAGGAAAAATCACTCCTTTCCCAAACAGAGGCTTTGCAGGACAGAGCAGGCAGCTCTTCACTGAAAGCCCAAAAATCACCCTTTCACCAAGAGTGACTCTGGTAGGCAACTCCGCCCCCCAACCTCCCACTCTCCCTCCCTTTCCAGCCACCAGGAAGGAGGGAAAGGGGAAAAAAAATCAAAAGCCTGTTTAAGCAACAAAGCCAAACCAAGCCCCCTCACTTCCTACCCCCCTCCCTTTCCACTGCAAGGAGGGAGGGAAGGGAAAGAAAAAAAGGGGGAAAAAACCTCTCAAAGCCTTTTTAAACAAACAAAGGCAAGGAAGCCCTCTCCCCCCCTCCTGATCTAATTCCTTCGCAGGAGACACAGAGGATACTGGAGAGAGACTGAAACCCCCCTACTTTCTGCAATTTAAACCCCCAACTCTCCAATTCGAGACCGCTGCCACCATGTGGCTGGGATGTAAAATTCCAGTCTGTGAAACTGGAATGTACATTCCCGATCCCACCGCTGCCACCACCCGCTGAATTATGAATTATCTGGACAGTTGTACAGTACAGCGGGACCCTGTCCAACCACGTACATCCCTAAGCTTAAGGATCTTCCTTTTCCCCCAGTCTACCTAGCTTGGCGTGGGAAGGAGAGAAACGGGGTCTTTTACAGAAAGTATTTATTAAAGATAGGTAAATAAACAAGGCAAATTAACACACATGGGAAGCTCCCTCTTCCCAGGCACGCTTAGTTACAGAAAGAACAGATATGAAAGCACAGATACATTCTTTAGATCAGCCAGCCTCCAAAATAACAGAAAAGTCCCTAACGCGACTAGATAACTTTAGTCTAGTACTCACAGATGGTTCTCAGGCTTAGATGTTCTAAAAGGAAGGGCCAGGAGGCGAGGCCTATGGCCTCCAGCCTGCTACTGGCACAGAACCCCCCTCCAGGAGGCTCCTTGGTTGTTATCCCTTTGTTATCTCTCTGTTGTCTCTCGGCCACATGGTCTCCAAGAAGTTTTATAACTTCTCCCTCGAAGCATCTGGAAGCATCCTGAAGATGCTCACTTCTTTTCTTTTTGATTGGTCAGTTCTCACCCTATGACCTGTGATGCTGAACCACATGACCTATGATGCTGACCACATACTAAAATGTAATCTAATCCCAACACCTTATTAACCCTTGGTTTACCTGAAGAGGGAAATGTCCCCCTTTAGCTAAGTCTAGATAATGTGAAGCCCCATTATCACAATAGGTGACATTTGTTCAGGAGTGTAGCCATGGCAAGGGTAGGGAGCAAAACGAAACCACTGCCCACTAAATAAGAATTCTGTTCCCCTGAAGAAAATTCCTTTCAGTCCCCAAATTTCTAAAATAAAGAAATAATAATGATGGTGACGACAACGATGACGACGATTAATTACCCGCCTCTCCCCAGGGCTTGAGGCAGGGTACAGAATAGTTAAAAGTTAAAAGTTGTAGTTAAAATACACATGGGACTTTGAAAATCATGCACACTTAGAACTCTTCTGATTGCTTTGTTTTAATCCCTTTGTTCACTTTGCCTACTCTTTTTCTTTGGATGTCTAAGCTGTATTTTGAAATGTTCCAGCTCACACTGCATTATGTCTGGAGATGGACTTCTAAGCAAGCATATAAACATACTAGAGTGCCACAGCTTTAGCTGGTAGCAGTTCAACCATTTCAGTTATTTTTCACTGTCCCTTTTAAGAGCCATGAAAAAGGAAGTGCTGCTCAGGAAGGAGGAATGTCATTTATATTATCATATACCACTCTTCATAATATTTATCCCAGGATATCTAGTTGAAGCGGAATGATAACAGAATGGACAATCAATCAATTAAAGGTAATAAGCAAATACGATAGCGGTTCTCAATATTTGACTCTTCGGATAGTTTGGACTTCAACTCCCAGAATCCCAAGCCAACACAGCTAATAGGCAAGGCTCATGTGAAATGAAGTCCAAAAAAAATCTGGAGGATGGAAGGTTGAGAATCATTGCTTTCAAGTTGTAATAAATACCACAATACACAATTAAAGTAGCAGTTAAAGCAATCAAGTAAGAACTTCCAGCAGCCAGCATCCTAAAAGTAACATACATATGCATAAGTTCTACTATACATAGGGGAGATGAATGATACATTACAGAGCAAAAGATGTATTCTGCTGAAAGTTGTGGAAGTGGAGATGTGCATACAACAACACTGTGTGTTGTGGTTGCACATTGAAATTGTACATTTTGGTTTCACCTTATACACAGCAGCTGTGCATTGTACATTGCAAAAGGGCACCCAGTCATTGACATGTGCTGCACAACATTGCTATTCTGCATGGGGGTTGAGTAATGCCAGCACAGCATATCTCTGCTACAATGAGGGAATGTTGGATTGCAGCCTTTAGTAGTGTTTATTTTAAAATATGGTCTCTTTTCCTCATGCTGCCTCATGAACTAGGATCTTTTTAAAAATATGCATTGTATCAGCTGCATCTTCTGATCCCAATATATGACAGTGTATTGTGGAGTGTGAAAATGTCCATGTCCAAAGAATCATTTGTAGGTACAGAATCAAACATTCAGAGTCAAAAAGAGATAAAGTGGAGTAAAAGTAAAATGTAGTTTATTGTGTGATGTTTCCTCAATTCCAGTGTACCTGGTCCCAATGAATTTTGATTTCCCCTGAGTGGGGCTAGCTGACTGAGAAGTAGAGCATGTCACTTCTGCTTCACTGCAGAATGGTCCCCAGAACAGCATGGTGTTACCGTGGTTATCTGGCCCGAGCCCGAGGTCTACAATTTCATATTGGTTATATTTCCACGTGGCACTCCATAAGATGAACTCCGTGTGTCTGAAAGGGTCACAGAGAGCCTGTGTAGGCAGGCACGGCCGTATGGCCTTAATTATGCTGGCTAGGTCTAGGTCAGTAAACAACAATCTGTCGCACAGCCAGTAGTGCCCTCCAGACACAGCCAACCATTAGGCAAATGCAAGGGCTCTCAGCCCTGAACTGCTTGCTTGACGGGATTAGCACATCCGTCTATACAATTGCTAAGCGCTCCTCATCTAAATATGGTTCTAACAATTGGCAGGGCTGGCCAAATCTCATCAATTCTGATTTTGACCTTTCGGAGGCTTTGTCTCCACTCAAATCCCTATTGTTCTCCTCGGGAGAGGGCTAGCCTCCAGGTACAATCTTCCCTATAAAAACCCCAAGTTTGCGTTTCTTGTCGGAACACTCGTGCCCTGCATCCCAAACTGTGCCGCTCTGTTTGGCAAGCCTCCCCTCAGCCTCCAAGTGCTGGGAAACCACAAACCCAAGCTCTGAACTTTATTTCTCTTCTCCTGAACTGCAGGATCAGGTGGAGTATCACCCCAGAAATCCACTTAAAACCCCTATCAATTTCCCTCACTTTCTACTTCTATAGTTCTTGTATGAGTGTGTGAGTGCGTGTGTCTTTGTGTGCCGAGTTGTGGATATTACAATAAAATGTTTTAATTGAACCACCGTGCCTAGTTCTTGTCGCTGCCCGACCCCGTAAACATAGGGTTAAAGATCTCACTACGTTGCCCTGCCTCTTGTAGTGCTAGCTTGTGCTCTCTGCTAATTCCCAACCTGTGTAATATTAAGAGAGCATTTAGGTGTCCCTCCCGGGACCCCCAGAAATCAGGGTAACAGTGGGACGCTTTCTCTCAGGAGATCACATGGGCTGAGATTTGAGGGGGGAAAGTCCTCAGAAGCAAAAATTGGTTGATAGAACTTATTTTTTTCAGGAAAAAAAACCTGGCAAATGGGTAAAATACAGGAACACTCTTTACAACTGGTAGCTGTGAGAAGGCCTCCTCCCACAAAAATATAGGAAACAGCTTCCCCTCCATTAGGTCCACAAAGTCCCTTACCTCTTCATATAACAGTATAAATAAAATTACTATAGAATGTATATATCAGTCAGCATCCTGTTAATGACTTATGTGTGTATAAATGAAGCTTACATGCACATGAGCCCATTTTCGAATAGGGAGCAGAGGGCTGTTTTCTTACCCTTATATTCCATCCCAGACTTCTCGTAATTAGCAGTTGTCAAGCACTGGGAAGAGCTGCTGCTTCTTATCAATGGTAGAGAAAGGAAGAGGAGGCAATTCACACCATGAAGATGTCAGTGCTCTCAGATCTCAGGAGGAAAAAAAAGAGGATGCATTCACTCCATTTGAGAATATACCTTCATTTCTCACCTCTGACTGAACTGAGACCAGCTGCTTCATATGGTCTGAAGTCCCTTTGCCCTGATAAGCGGAGCACGGACCACTCCGAGCGCTTGTTAGCAGCGGGAGGACACAGACCTGCATATACACAGGTACATGTATGTGTGGGTTCTCAGCTGTTATAGGTCCAGTTGCCTGAGAATTTTGCAAGAAAACATGAGTCTGAAGAACAAAAATTCTCCAGGCTAGTGCACAATGGTTAAAACACAAAGAAATAAAATGCAGAAGTGAACTGGAATTGAAGCTTGATCAGTTTTAGTCTTCTGTGTAGTTGCCCTTACCAAAAAGAGCTTCTGGTTCATCTAGAACTCTCATCTGCTCTACAGTAGGCCCTCTACATTCACGGAGGATAGGTGCAGAGAATCCCTGTGAAAGTAAAAAAAAACTGCAATCATTCCTCCCAGTGAGCACTCCACCTTCCCTGGGCCCCCTGCCCAGGAAAGCACCAATAACAAGATTACCCTCCCCACATCCTTCTCCCACCCGCCTGGGCAATGGCGCCAGTGACGGGCAGAGAGCAGAGTGGGGAGAGTGAGATCACACTCTTTCCCCACCTGCCCTGGGTGCAATCCCACCAGCGGCGGGCTGGGGCAGAGTGGGAAGCATGAGATTGCATCCCACCCCAAGTTCGATCGCACTGGTAGTGGGCCAGAGAAGAGCGGGAAGTGCGAGATCGTGCTGCCCTTATTCTTCTCCTACCTGCCCCAGGCAAGATCGTGCCCGCAGCAGGCTGGAGAAAATCAGGACACATGAGATCACGCTCCCCACATCCTTCTCCCACCCGCCTCTGGGGCAATTGGGCAGGTGGCGTTGTGGGAGGAGAGCGGGAGGGCAAGCTTGCCCTTCCCACTTCCCTCTGCCATCCGCCACCCATGTGATGGAGCCCTCAGCTGTGTGGAAGGGGAGCTGGGCAGAGGAGATGGCCCCCCCACTTCACTCTCCCACCAGCTGCTGGCACCAAAGCTGGCAGGGGAAGCACAGGGGACAAAATCTTCTCCCTACATTAGAGGGGGAAATGGGGGAGGCAAGCCGCCCATGAATAATCAAATCCGCAAGTCTCAAACCTACAAATGTGGAGGGAGAACTGTATTTCAATTCTTTTTCCTCTACTAAGCTAACCTGGTGAGATTTACTGGTTCTTGATTATCAGGGATAACAACATGGTACTAGCATAATTTCCATTAATGCAAAAACATTTTCACCCTTTTGTTTTCTCTTTCAGCTTTCCATATCTTTAGCTGATATTCTCAGATTTCCCAGTTTCCCAGGCCTTCAGAGTAAACTCAGCTTCCTCTCAGTCCCACTATTCTCACAGCTACATTTGGAGATGAAACGAGGCAGGGGAATCTTCTCCCACAGATAGTTATGTTAGCACCTGTGATGACATGGATTTGTATATAAAAATGTTGCCTGATGTGTGAGTATGTTTGATGGGGAAGAGAATGAAGTGTTGAAGTGAATGCTGAATGGTGGAATGTTTGAGGGGATTTGCTTGAGACAGTTGGGAGTTCAGTTTGAGTGGAGAGGAAAATTAGTCTGAAGTTTGAGAAAAGTGTATCTAGAAAAAGCGTTTGACTAGGGCTGGAGCAAGAGAAAGGAGTTTGAGTTGAGTGCTTGGTAAGGGTCTGATTTATCCTGACAGGAGAGAATGTGGTTTTTTAAATGTAATATATAAACAATCTTATGTTTTATGTTTAACTTCTGTAAATAAAGTTTTGTTTTTATCTACTTTTGGCCTCCGTAATTGCTGTCCTTCTGAGACCTCGGTTTCAGACAAAGCGTCTGTGCTGGCAGCACTGAAGTAGGAAGAGGGGTATCCTTTGGGGGATAAAAGTAGTATAAATCCTCATATGAACCTTGAGGGCATTTAGACTGACCCCACAGTTGGTGTCACACAAGGGAACAGGAGGAAATCCTTTCATGTGGCAGAGATGGGGCTCAGGGAAAGTTCTCACACTGAGAGTTCACTGTGAACACCATTGAAGGCTTCATATTATATAGAATCATAGAACACAGTTTAGCTTATCAATATCCTTCTTGAATTGTGATGTCCAGAACCTTTGTAAGTGCTCACAACCTATCTAATGATCTGCTCTAGAATCTTTCCTGGTATTGATGTAGGCTACCTGGACAGTATTTGTCTGGGTTCTCCTTTTATCCCTTTTGAAGATGGTGACAACATTTGCCCTCCTCCAATCTTCTGAGAGTTCTATTCTCTAGGAATTCTCAAAGATTATCGCCAGAGGTTCTGAGATTATTTCTGCCAGTTCTTTTAATACCCTTGGATGTAGTTCATCTGGCCCTGGAGACCTGAATTCATTCAGAGTAGCCAGGTATTCCTGTACTACCTCTATCGATTCTGTGCTGCATTTCCCCTACTGCATCCTCTATTTCCTTTTTTCCAGGTCAAGCACTGTTTTCCTTTTGGGAGAAGACTGAGACAAAGAAGGTTTTGTTGCTGCCTTTTCTCTGTCTCCTGTTTTCATTTAGCCATCTTCTCCACGCAGAGACCCTACCATTTCCTTGTTCTTCCTTTTGCTATGAACATAACAACAACAACAAAAAAGCAAGGAGGAGAAAGCACCGCTACTGAAAAGTGTTTTGAAGCAAAATTTGACATCTCTGTTTTATGAAAAACTTTCAGGAAAATATACCCATATACTTCTTATTAAGAATTACATGTAATCTGGAAGTAGCTCCAGATGTTGGAGGATGCATGAGATGATGCCATTTTCTGGGTTCACTATTACAAAACTAAAAAAAAAAAAAGGCAAAGATAATCTTGGACAAGGCACACTCTCAGCCTTAGCAAAAGCCTAGGCAAAGGCAAACCTCCCTCTGAAGAAATCTGGCCAGGATAATTGTCATAGTTTTGCCTCAGGATCTCCCCAGACTGAAAATGACATGAAGGCCCTTTCTACATAGGCAGGAAAATGTGGATTAATCCCACATTTTCCTGCCTGTGTAAACAGGACCACATACTACAGTACAAAGATAATCCAGGTCAAAACTGAATTTTCTTTGCACAGCTCCTTATGACATCCTAGGGTTTGTAATTTGATGATGCACCAGCACACTTTGGCAGAGAAGGCTGTGACACCTTGTAAAACTACAAACCCCAGAATTATGTATGAAAGAGTTTTGCAAGGGAGCCATGCAAAGGAATCTTTCAGCTGTCCTTGAAATCTCAAGAAGACTGTACCTTCCAGTCAAGTCTCAAGTCCTGCAACAAGGAAGGCACTTAAAAAACAAGAACACCAGCCTCTAGTTCAGTCTCAGTTTTCTACTCTGATATCCAGTCTCAAGTCCTGCAACAAGGAAGGCAATTAAAAACAAAACACCAGCCTCTAGCCCAGTCCCAATCCCTACCCTCCAGTCTCAAGTCAAAGGAATAGAGAAGGAGAGAATAATTACCTTGCAGAGGAAGGCAGCACTAGTGGGCACAGGCAGGCAGCATGAATAGGCGCAGGCAGACAGCCCGAGCGGTTGAGCACACAGCCCGAGTGACGACAGGCAGCCTCTGGTGCATGCATGTGGCCTTATGCCCTGATTTTCGCGCACCCAGGGGCCCTCTGGCCAGTCAGGCTTTTGGTGGACTCTGAAGGCACCAATTTTGAAAAGCAACGAAGTTGGTGGATTCAAAAGATTCGATTCACTGTTTTGGTACCAGGATTTGGATTCTGAATCTCAGATCCTCACCCAGGATTCGAGGATTTGGTTGGCCCATCCCTAAACAAAAAAACCCCAACCCTTTTTTATTCTTTGTAATCGCTCTAACAAGTTTGAGCTCATTCTACATTTTTGCTTTTCTGACTTGTTCCGTATACATGCTAGCTATTCATTTGAATTCCTCTCTGGTGATTTCCCCCTTTTCCCATTTCTTTTTACTCTCCCTTTTAAACCTTAACTCTGTTGAACGTTCTTTGGACATCCATTCTGGTTTCTTTAGACATTTCCTATTTTTCCTCCTCACTGGAACTGTTTGAAACTGTGCCTTCAATATCTCACTTTTAAGAAGCTCCCATCTATTATAAACTCCTTTCTCTTTTATTATTACTAACCACAAGACCACATCTAGGATTTCCCTAAGTTTTCTTAAAGTCTAGAATGCATGGTTCACTATGCTTGGCTTTCCTTTTCTGCTATATAACACTCCCATCTAAGGATCCTGCCACTTCCACCTCATTAACCAGATCATTACTGTTGGTTAGGGTCAGATCAAAAATTGCTGTTGTCTTTCCATATGTGGTGTGTAAAGAGTAAAGACACATTTGGGCACAGTGATGGAATTGTCTGAGAGGAATCCTCACAATTAGTGGAACTGGTGTGATTGCCTGAGTGGAAAACCCCACACCTGTAGTATACGGGGGATGGACAGAGGGTGGAACCTTCACATAATGAGTGGAAACCCCACATCTGGTGGTCCCAGTGGTAGGATAGTGACAACCCCACAGCCTTCTCTTTGATCTCCTTCCATCGGCAGGTAAAGACTTTTCTATTTGAACAAGGATTTAATAACCAAATGTCTATGCTTCTACTGCTGTGCTTTTATTATTGTTGTCATAGCTTTAAATTATCTTACATTGTCTTAATATGGTAGTTTTATTCAATTGCTTTTTGAAATTTTTATCAATAGGAATTTTTAAATATGTACTTTGTTTTAATTCTTGTTTTGAGTCACTTTGGCTCCCATGTTGGGAGAAAAGCAGGATATGAATTTCATTAATAAATAGAAATTGTGAGAGCATTCAGCAGCTGTGATGAGGTGCAATTGTCCCCCTTCTGATTTATTAAAAGAACAGTTTCTGTCTGCAGAATAACACCTGATATCTTTGGCTGACTTTCTTATGATGGAGGAGGATCGTGATGGTTACCTTCTCCACAGTAAGTGTCTTTCACTGCAAGAAGTAGCATACAAGAAATTGGTTTTATGTTCTTATAGCTCTGTGGTTTTTTTAATAAAGTTCAATCTGTTGTCCACATTTGTATAAACACATTTCTAATGGCTTCAAAGGTGAACTCACTTTGCACACTACTCTGCCTCAATTCCCTTTTTGTAAATTAGATTAACAAAAGAAAGCAGCGGGGTTGGCATGCATTTCTTCTCTAACAGACAAAACTAGACACTAATTATGTGAATAAGATATACTATCATTTCTCACATTCCCCATGAGAATGCAGTTAACAAGTTTTTTTAAAAAAGCTACTAGTGGCCACAGGATAGATAAAAGTATTCTGCCAATATTTGTTTGTTTGACTTATATTTTACCATTCTCCAAAAATTGGGACTTTTGGGAAATCAAAATGAGATTGACGGAAAGGTATAGATTTTTTTTTAGAAAGAAAACCTCTTAGATTCAATTGCTAGGGTCAATTAGATCAGAGTGACTGAATCAAAGATATTTACACTAAGTATTGGCTTACTGTTCAACATTTGATTCAATGGGTATATTCTAGCGAGGACTAGAAATTGGATTTATGTGTTAATGTGGAGAGAGAAAGAGGATTTTATGTGAGGGGGGAAGTTATCATGTCATAACTTCTTATGGCTTAAATTTGTACACTGATAAATAGAAAAGGGGAAAGAGAAATAAATATTATGACTTCATATTGTGTAAATCCAGTTGCCAGTCCCAACAGGTATATATCCATTGAATCAATTGTTCAAAGTGCCAACAACATTTATGTAAATCCCTGTGATTCAGTGACTGTACTGTAGATACTTGGATTTAAGCCAAAAGAAGTTATAACATTAAAACTTAATGCAGTGAAACAGTGATTCTTTTAGAAACTCAGGAGACCTTCCTATGGAGACTTTACTTGGAAGTAAGGAAGCGTGGGCTGAGTCTCCATGACTATCCTGTATGCTAAGCATGGGTGTAACTGAGGTCTTAAGCTATAAGCTGCTAGGAACAAGTGCAGTGTATTTGTGTTTAAAGGGCCACCTACACCTGAGCTGCTATAAAAGTAATAGACATAAGAGGATAAGGACAGCTATTGGAGGATGAAAGGAATTGGATAGGTACAGCACATTTTTAAAAATTGTTTTTGGCTTAATTGTGACAGTGCAGTACCTACCCTACAGAAAACGGGCTTAGCTTAGGAAATCAGCTTTTGTCAGGATTGTCTAGACAACTGGCATCCAGTTCAAGTAGAGGGTGCTTTATAACCTCAGCAGAAACAACAAATCATGGATTAGCCTTATTTGAAATCTTAACCTGAAAGTGCTCTGAAAAGGTCAAATAAAATATCCCTAGTTAATGTCATGAACCCTAATGGCAAGAAAATAAATAAGGGAGACAACATAACCATTTTATATTAATATTATTTTACCTTAAAAGGCTTTGTACGATGTTGGGATACAAAGTGGCTTTAATGCATAAAGAGATAACACAAAGCTTCTCTCTATAGCTGTTAGATACAGAAAATGGAAAGGAGTAAAAAGAAGAAAAAGAGGAGAAGGAGAAGGAAGAAATTTGCATTTGAAACCTGAATACATGTTGTTTAACAAATTCTCTTGAAAACCCCATCACACAATCCCCTAAGTAAAGCCCATTTTCAGTATGCCACAGTTAAGTCAAAACAATTTTTAAAAATCTGTTGTACCTAAATATAGAGCAGATGCCTTTGCTATATATTTAGCTCATTTCATAAGGATTTCTTTATTTCTTACTTATCATATTTATATGTCACCTCCAAGCTCACCAGGGCCCCCAAGGCAGTACACAATAGGTAAAAATATTTAAAACAATACAGAGATAAAAATTTTAAAAACACATTTAAACATGCTTTATGAGGTTTTAAAAAGAAAGTAAAAATAGCCCTTAAAAGTGATTCAAAACCAAACAATGAAAACAGTCAAAGGGGTTTCCAAAACCAAATGTAATGGGAAACAACACAATTTAAAGTACCTGGTCAGAAGCTAAAAAAAAAAAAAAAAAAAAAAAGGAGAGACAGCTGACTTCCCTTTGGCAATGAGTTCCACAGTTGAGATGCTGCTACAGAGAAAGCCCAGTGATGAGTATAAATACCCAAACGATGCCTTTTTGTCAGGTGAAAGCCAGTTGGATTTAATTGTCTTTCTAGTAAATGACTACATTTTGGAGATTTCATTACAAAATCTTGTCAAATATATGCACAAAGGCAGCGCATAAGTTTCTCTTCCCCTGTCATAACTAACATCAGGGAGAAATAATGCTGAAACAATGAAACTTAACAATGAGTTAAGTTGCAACAGTCTTCTGTTTTCTTTCTTCTATGAGGTCAAGGGCCATTTTGGGGTTAGCAAAAAGTTCAATGGCCACACATTTTAAAAGAGTGAAAGCACATAAAAATAAACCCTCCAACTGTCCCAAAATTTGGCAGATAGTCTCAGTTAACCGTCTGTCATCTTACTTTTTTAACTGCTTTTAAAACGTCACAGTTTCTCTTTCTTTCACCCAATTCACTGTTACCGTAGTTTCTAGTCCGGGCTTGTGGTATATTAGATATCACTTGATATCAATAATTTGACCTTCTTCACCCATTCCTTTCCATGTGCTTGCGAGGCCCCCGGACAAGCACGCACACAGGCACGGCCAAAAATAGCTGAACCATTCAAAACAGATCCAGGCAGGCCAGTAATAGCCAGACTGCCACTTTAGGAGACCTCAAGGCAAGTACTCTTTAAGATCCCATTATGTATGCACGCTGTTTACAAAAGACTCCCTGCCCCGAGCAGGCCGCTTGACGAGCCGAATACTCAACTGTCGAGCACTCCGCGTTTGCATATTGGCTACTCTATTGACAATTCTGTCATAATTCAATCATGTAAAATACTGACCTTTCGGAGGCTTTGTCTCCAGCCCGAAACCCATTGTTATCCCTGGGAACGGACTAGCCTATGGGCACATTTTCCCCTATAAGACCCCTTGATTTTGAGCATCTCTTCGGATCGCTCCTGGCTTCCATCCTGCCTTGCTGTCACTTCGTTCAATGAGCCTTCCCCTCAGCTCCACGTGCTGAGAATCTCCGCTTCTACTGACTTTTCTTCAGACTACCCGGGGTTCAGGACAGGTGCAGTATTTCACATACAAAACCTCCTCTTAAAAACCCTCTATCCAACTCCTGCCTTTATTTCAATAGTTCTGTGTGAGTGTGTTTGCATACACGTGTTTGACTGTGCTGTACATCAATAAAAACAACAATTATTATTTACTTCTGTTTGCTCCTTGACTTGGCCTGACCCCGTAGACATTGAGTTCAAGATCTTGCTAAGTTGCCTGCCTCTCATAGTGCTAGCTTGTGTTCTGCTAATTCCCTTCTCCCATTGTCAGCACATTGAGGTGTCCCTCCCGGGACCCCAGAAATCAGGGTAACATCACCCCTTTGTCCACAGCTTACTTCAGTTATTGCAAATGAACCCAAAGTGCAAAAGTAGCCTGCACTCAATTAACTCAGCAGGAGAGATGGAGAGGAGGGCTGGAATCTTGCTCTTCCTGTTAGGCTCAGGCATAAACAAACTGCCGCCTCATCTACCAGGTTGTGTTTTCTTCCTCATGAATAACCTTCTGCTATCTTGACCACACTTTAATGTTGCTTGGCCATATATGACCTGGTTTTATCCATGAAATGTTGGAAAGTATGAATTTTAAAAATAGCTAACTACATGTAAAATAGGTTTTAAAATAGCCAAAATGAATCAATTCTTCATTAAATATTATTAAATTAATTACAATTAGTCACATTCCCTCTTAACAAATAAAAAATCCTCATATGATATTATTAAATATATATTTACATATAATTAAAATTTAGATGTATTTAAATTGATTCTTTTGATATGATCTTGGCAGTATTGACTTAAAAGGAACTGAACTGATCATAAAACTAACTATTCCAGTGACCACAGTACATTGTGCACTTTGCTGCTAAACTGAGGCTATTTCCACACATTGCCTGATCTTGTTGTCCTCCCTGGCAGCGCCTTTGCGCTCCTGGCAGTGCAATCCTGGCAGCACCTTTGCCAGGAAGGAAGCATAACAGGAACGCTTCCCTCCACACCCTGCGGGCTCCCTGCAGAAGAGAGCATGAGCAACATGCGCCTGCCTTCTGCAGTGCAGTCAGGACCTTTCCCATGATGCGCTGGGAAGGGAAGCGCCTCCATTGTGCTTCCTGCCATTCCGCATGGCAGGTAAGGATGGGAGTATCACAAGATCATGGACGTTTAATGGATTTATTCCATTAAGCAAATATCCTGTGTACACGATGGGTGGAGGCAGGATGGCAGCAAGACCGCAACAACGGCATGCAGAAGCACAACCCATGGGCCACTGCCATCCCATCCCCATAGCAGGATTGCGACGCCATGCAGAAATGGCCTGAGTTTAACACTGCTGAGCTTGCTAAATTTCTGCAGCAAGCCACGATGGTCACATAGCACCCAACTTTACTCATTCCAGGTGTTAAGATGTTTTGCACATAAAATTGTCCAGACTTCTAACACACACACATCTACAAAACAGCAGTATGATGAATGAACTATTCATTCTGATAGTTTTACAGCATTATCTGCTATTTTTTGTGGTATATTAGATCAGAGATTAGATTAGAGAGGCCCTGTCAGAATAACAGCAACACATGAAATGAACTGCATGATTAACCAAGATGTAGACTTGAGCCCTAGAAAGGAGACCTGGGAATCTAGTTATCATACAAGATTAAAATAGGGTTTCTCTAAGTGGAACCAGACAAAACAAATAGATTACTACTTTGCAATATAAGTTGCAGATACTCCAAGACTGGGCCTGCAATAGAGAAGAAGGGATGAATGGGTTTGGAGCCCTCACTTACATAGAGTGGGCCCTCTCACACCTTCTAGTTTGTGTTTGGTTGTTTGTTTTTTTAAATCTCAGATTGCCATCGATACTATTCTAACTATAAGAATCAATGTGGTATAGTGATTTAAATGTTAGACTATGAACCTGAGAAAACAGGGCTCAAGTTTCAGCTCAACCACGGAACCCCATTGGGTCACCTTAGGAAAGTCACACTCTCTCCATCTCAGAAGAAGGCAATGGCAAACCTCCTTTGAAGACAGCTTACCAAGAAACCTTGGATAGTGTTGTCATAAGTAAGAAACAACTTGGAGGCACACAATAACTACTATTCTAGCCACCATCCCATGAATTTTACCATCTACCAGCAGAAGACACTCAAGGTCCTGAACCTCAGGAAGAACTTCCTGACAGTCAGGTCTGTCCAGCAGTGGAATATGCTGCCTCGGAGTGTAGTGGAGTCTCCTTCCTTGGAGGTTTTTAAGCAGAGACTTGATGGTCATCTGTTGAGAGTGCTTTGAGGGTGTTCCTGCATGGCAGGGAGTTGGACTGGATGGCCCCTGTGGTCTCTTCCAACTCTACATTTCTATGATTCTATCTGCCACCAGGGCCATGTTCCCATTTCAGAGGTCAAGCAGGATGTCAATAAAAAAGACTTTCGAGGTGATAAGTCAATCCCAAAGAACACCAGGAAACGATTTGGATCCATACAAAAAGCACCTTGGGCTCTTTCACACTACACAAGTATAGTATATTCTACCTTAACTGCCATGGCTACATGCTGTGGAATCCTGGGGTATGTAGTTTGATGAGTCACAAGAGCTGTCTGACTGAGAATGCTAGATATTCCTCCCAAAACCACAGATCCCAGAATTCCATAGGATATTGCCATGGCAATTAATGGGGACTACAACATCATAACTGGACCCCTTGGGTCCTGTATAAGAAGAGAGGAGGGATATAAATCAAACAAATAGTAAAAAAAAATTAAAAAAAAACTGTTTAGTGTTACATGCCAAGCAACTTAATTAGGTCTCCAGCCCTGCGGAGTCTGAGTCCCAGTAAATCGGAGCCCAAAATGTTAGTGAGCTGTCAGTTCCAACAGATCCACACATGCCTAGGCCCAGGAACAGATTAAAGACCCTTCCTCCATCCCAACTGCCACGGCCCTGGTCTCAAAGGAAGAGAAAAGGCAGCTTCTCCTGTACTTAACCCCCCACCCACCCACACCACTGCCATTCTCCTTTTCTTTTGTGTCATGTCTTAATTGGATAGTAACCCTGAGGATAGGGAACTTTTTTGTTGAGGAAGGAAGGAAGGAAGGAGGGAGGGAAGGAAGGAAGGAAGGAAGGAGGGAAGGAAGGAAGGAAGGAGGGAAGGAAGTTTTTCTATAGTTTCATATCCAGATCCTCAGCAGTACCAGCTAGAATATGCTGAATAAGTGGGGGCAGGTGCAAATTGTGACAAACCCAGGTTTTATTTGGAGACTGTGAAAACCTGAGCCATTCCTGAGATCATGTAAGCTGATGTCCCCAAGCATAACACACCCCAAATACTCCAGGTCTGCCTCCCCACATCATGACAGATGGTGGAGCTATGGGGGGGAGGTATACCAAGAGAATTATTGTGCCAGACACTCACCATGTGATACATGCTGTCAGAACTGAAAGGCTTCTGCAACTCCAGCTCCATAGTCATCTACCTCCTCAATTTGTCCTGTATTTGGGATTGTCCAACCAGATCCAAGATACCAACTGAAAGAATTCTTTAAAACCTCTGTATCTTCAGTAGCCATTAATGAAGGCAATGGAACTATGGATGAGGCAGTTTTTGTGATGGAGATAATTTCTGTGAGAGAAAAGCTGAAAAAGCATTTTTACCTTGCTGTTTTGGGAGAGTTGGTTTGATTTAGGCCATTTCTACAAGGGGTAAGTAAAACGGTGCAGTGCGTCCTCCACAGAGAATGTCTGCACCTTGGAGCGGACTGGGTCTGGACTACTTACCATAGATTCGCACCTCAGTCCACTCTGGAATGACCCCAAGTGGTCCTCCAGCATGTTTTTGAAAGACCTGATTTTTCCAGTCTTTTAAAATGCCGGCGCGCGCCATTGTGTGCCTGCTCCCCGGTGCAGATTTGCAGGCTGGCACCAATGCGAGCCTGCGATCTGCAGAGGGCGGGCTTTAGGCTGGAGAGCTTCAGTGGTTGGTCAAGACCCACGACCAACCAGAAGCCGCCATTTTCGACATCGGAGCAGTGCGGATCTATGACCACACACTGCTCTGACTCACCCTGGACCGGACCGGACCACCAGAAGATCCGGTGAGTAGTGGTAGGGAGTGATTCCCTCGCCACGCATGGAAATGGCCTTAGGGACACTTGGAAAGACATGGCTAATGGATAAAACATATTTAATATTCATCCTCTTCATATATAAAGAGAGTTCAAGAGATGGAAACAAACTGACTTTATTAAGATCCAAACTAGATGTGAACAATATGCACAAATCTGCCTCTGAAAATCTCTCCTTTCTGGTACACCCAGTAGCAACACTCAATACAACTCACTCCACATTCTCATGCCATAACATTTGGTGTTTTTTTGCCCTTGCTACACATCAGTGGCTGTCACTAACCGAGAGGGAAAATTAAAAGATGAAGGGGGAGCTAGACACAAAGCTGTCATTTAAGTCGAAAGCACGTGCTGTTCATAATTTCTAGTATGAACTGTTACCGCGGCCCAGGCCTACCCGGAGATAGCACTTGATATCGTTTTGCTATCAAACCATTCGGCCTTCCTCTGCCACCCCACTCCACGTGTTTGTGAGGACAAGCACGTAAACAGGCGCGTAATTGCTGGACATTCCATTCCCTATCTAGGCAGGCCGAACTAAGCCAGTTCGTCGCTTCAGGGACCTCCACAGCAAACACTCTTTTGCTTATGCACGATACTAACAAAGACACCCCTGCCCCAAGCAGGTAGCCACACAAAGCCATGCCAAGCGCTCCGCATTTGCATACTGGCTATACTATTGTTGATTCGGCTTTAAGCCAATCATGCTAAACTCTGACCTTTTCAAAGCTTTGTTCCGCTCCAAAATCGCATTGTTCTCACCGTGAAAGGTATGGCCTACAGTCACAATTCACCCTATATAAGCCCACAATTCCGAAACCACCTTGGACCGCTTGAACCCCTCGGACCACTTGGATCGCTCCCAAGTTCCAGACCGCCTTGCTGCTGTTTTGTTCGGCGAGCTCCCCTCAGCGAACCACGCTGAGCTTCTTCCCTGCACCCCAACGAACTCTATCTTCATATCTCTCCAGGACTACGAGACAGGTGTCATATCACCCGTTTCCCCCGAAAATCCCTATTTCCAACTCTTTAGTTAGCTGTGTGACTGTGGTGTCTTTACTCTTTGTTTGTCTTTCAATAAAACATTGTTTTTGCTATTTTAAAACCGTCTGGCTGCTTGATTGACCTGACCCCGTAGGTGCTGGGTTGCAAGATCCTGCTACGTTACCCTGCCTCTCGCTAGCTTTAGTGAGTGCTCCAGCTAATTTCCCCCAAGGTGCGTTATTGTGATTTGGTTATTTGGGCGCCCCTCCCGGGACCCCCAGAGAACAGGGTAACAGAACCAAAGACTTTGCTGATGTTTGGACTACATGGGGAAGGAAGACAAAGCAATATAGAATTGCATCTCTGCTTCATCAGGAAAGCATATCCAGCTTGAATCTCTGCACTAGTGGAATGTGAAATAGGCATTCCCATCATGATCTTGACAGAGTATGTTCCTGCTAAACTTCACTGGCGTATCTCATAATTAAGCTCAGCAGATGCTAAGGCATCAAGGAGAAAGGGAACTAATTCTGACTGAGTCAGACATTCCACATAAATAAAAAGTAGTCTTTTCCTTACCATAGGAGACTTTGCTGGCCATTAATGTTAACATCCAGTATTGATCACTAGGTTGAATAATAACAATTACAATAACAACAATAATAGTTATTGTGGTTGTTAGAAAGTTTTAGCTGCTGTGTGGCTGTTGCATTAACTGCTTCATTTTGCATTCTCACCCATCCTGACATGAAAGTTAATGTTAATCTGCCGACTCATTCTGATTGGATTGCTTTGGAAGTCACTCCAAAGTCACAGTGGCTAAATGGGATGAAGCTGTAAGACAGAAATGCATTTCAGTTAATACCTCCACTGAAGCTAAGCCAGTGCCAGTCCTAATTCCTAAAAGAAAACAAATCCACAATAATCCATCTTTTAATTCTGAATGCAATGGCTCAGTGCCAAACAATATTGAACATGTATAACTTGCACAAAATGCTGCCCCCAATTTCTCTGTGGTTTTCTCAGCCTCTTGATATTTTTTTTTCTCTTTCTTTATTCCCTTTGGGGTCAGCGAACAGCATCAATGTAAAGGTGTTATCTCTACCGACACCAACAGCATTTGGATGTTTCCCGAAATAGGTGCATTGGTAGAGGCTAAGGGAAACAGGTGGCTTGTTTTCAAAAACTGTGACTCATTTGAAACAATTGCTTAAGAAAAAAAAGCAAGGAAAGAAAGAACTGCTTTAATATATGTCCTGGAGCTCTCCAAATATACTGCTAGGTAACTTTAATATATTTTATTGAAAGCACTGAATGAAAAAAAAAATCAAAACACTCCCATGTGACTAATTTTTTTACCCCAATGACCTGATTTTATAAGTCATTGCACTGAGGCAAGTACTGAGACTAGACTCTGACAATCAACACATACAGATAAAATTGGTATATTGAATTCACATTGGAAGCCAAACCACAACCTATCAGTGGTTATTTCCTGTCCCTGCTAAACACACTCCTACTGCTGTTAAGATTAAAGAAGTTCCCATCAGCATCAATGGGAACTTTTAAAAAAATGCTAACCATGACACAGTGTGTATGCAGAGAATGGATCCATTCTAGCATCAATAACAATGCCATTACCCGTCTTCTGCTGCTGCTATTATTTTTATGGTTGTTAAAATCACTGCTGTGCTTCCAAATGATTAATTTAGCATTACATTTTGTTTGATTCTTAAGCAGAGGAAAATAAGGAACAATAGACTTGATACCTGAAGTGTGAATAATATCTCCAGAAAAAAGAATAATCCACCCTTTGTGCTACTGAAGTGATTCTGAACCTTCTGTCTCTACTTCTGCTAGCCTGAGCTGACATTTACTTGACAGATCTGGCCTTCATTAGCCAAGGCCCTGATAGCCTCCCATCTGCTTTGGAAGAAAGGAGTTTTCAGATTATTGAACACCAGCCACAGGGCTACTACCTTTGTCATGAAAACTTTAGCATCTTCATGACATTTCTGACCATTTCATCTCTCACAAAAAAAGTGGGAGGAGGCCTTATAACAAACGGACTAGATATATTTCCCCATATGTGTGTGACTGTGTGGCTTTAAAAACTGCTGCTTAAATGTAGAAAAAGAACTGCATCTTCAGTTTAGTGTTTTTGTACTCATACATCAATAAACACAAGAGAGAAATGTCTCAAACACAAGTACTTGTACCAAGCAGGACTATTATGATTGACCCTCAAACATATGATAGAAATAATGCATAAATATTACAAACAGGTATGAAAACATGTAAATATCAACAACTCATGTAGATGACAAATGAACAAAGATAAATGATAAACGTAGGTCTGAATAAAATCCTAACAATTTATAACATAGACTATAAACAACTATGTCCAATCATAACTTGATGAAAAGAAATGCAGAAAGGAGTCTGGTCTGTGTGTATACACAGTCTATGTACGATGGCAGAGAGGAAACAACTACTACTGGGAACTTGTAGGATTGTTTTGCTGGTATTCGTCAAGGGAATAATTTTCAATATTCAACCTATTAGTTTCCAATTGCTACAAATATACAAAATACAGTTAGTCACCCACATTTGTAGGTTAAACATTCATAGATTATTAGTTAGGGGAAAGAGAAGGGACAGGAGCAGGAAAAGTCTGCTTGTTTGCTCACTAACTCACTTGCATGGGCAAGACGGGGAAAAGATGGGACAGGGGGGTACAGACATTCACTAACTCACTTATTTGCATTAACACCTTCCCCTTCAGAACAGAAGAGCCTGGCAACTCACAGTACACTGGACGTAGGCCATCACTCGGCTGCTCAGATTTCCATTCTTGTGTTACTCTTGGAGCTCTAGTCTGAGCCACACGGCTTTGTTTCTCTTTTCCAGGATAGGTAAAAATAGCCCACCTCATCCCAACTCCTTGCTATCTAATTTTCCTTCCTTTCCTTTGGTTAGCCTTGTATGATTGTGAGACTGTTTGATTCTTGTGTGTGTTTCTGATTTTCCCCAATAAAATTTTCTTTCAGTCTCCAATGGGTGTCCCAGCATCAGTACCAGTATACAAAAGTGGAGAGATCCTGTAAGGTTACACCCCTTTCTCAGGCCTCCCTTTTTAAGCTATAATTCCCCACTGTTCCAGAGAAGCACTTGCACCACAGGGGGACCACTCAGTCACCCACCTTTTAGGGTAACACAGGGACTCAATCTCACTGTGACAATGGCAAGAAAATAACAAGAAAATCTGATATGAGGATTAATGGAAATGATCAAACAGAAAAATTTATTCACAAAAATACCTGAGCAAAAATAATCATAGAATCATAGAAATGTAGAGTTGGAAGAGACCACACAGGCCATCCAGTCCAACCCCCTGGTGAAAACATTGTCACTATATTTTCCCTTTTTTTTAAAAAAAAAAATTGATATGGGTTAGTTCCAAGGTTTAGAATATGAGTCATCTGTAAATCAGCTCTGCGCAAATTTGCAGTGATGTATTTAAGTCATTTACTCCAAGCCTCAAGTCAAGTTTCAAGTCCTTGCAAGATACTTTCAAGTCAAGTCTCAAGTCTTGGAGCCAACGTTATACCCCAGCTAATCTCAACAGAGTCCAATAAAGTAAGTTTTAACAATTTAAGCAGAGTCAGTCCTTCACATTTGTGATGTTACCATCTGCAGCTTTGGAAGTGGGGAATAGGGTCCTTCTTACTCCCTCTTTCCAAAGATGGAGGCTTTTGTGCCAATGGGCATACAAGAGCCTGCAGTTTCAGAAGTGGGGAATACAATCCTTCTTACTTCCCATTTGTAAAACTGGAAGATTTTTCAGATGTGGGGAATAAGATCCTTCTTACTCCTCATTACTGAAGCTTCAAAAGCTTTAGAAGGAAGGGTCCTTCCTCCTCAAGCCTGTTGCTTAACACATTTGATGTTCTCCGCTGAGAAAAGCTGTCATACAGGAATGGAAATTCCAGCGTTATTGTTATTAATTTTAGCTGTTATTATTAATTTTTGCTGCCACCACCCACTGAATTCTGAATAACCGAGCAGCACAGTGGGACTCTGCTCAATAATTGCCAATCCCTAAGCTGGAGGATCTTCCCCTCCCCCTTCTGGATGAGGAGTTCTATCTAGCGTTGGTGTGGGAAGGAGAGAAACAGAGGTCTTACAGAAAGTATTTATTCAAGGCATGCAAATGAACCAGGCAATAATATACACGAGAGGCTTCCCCCTCCCAGGCACGCTTAGTTACAAGTAGTTACCAAAAAAAAAAAGATATAAAAGCACAGATACATTCTTTAGATCAGCCAGCCTCCAAAATAATGAAAAGTCCCTGACGCGACTAGATAACTAGTTCTAGTACTCACAGATGTTCATAGTCTTAGATGTTCTAAGAGGACTGAAGCCAGGAGGCGAGGCCAGTCCTTCAGCCTGCTGCTGGAACAGAACCCCGCTCCGGGAGGTTCCTTGGTTGTTGTCTCTTTGTTATCCCTTTGTTATCTCTCTGCCACATGGTCTCTCAGGAGTTCTATAACTTCTCCTTGGAAGCATCTCGAAGCATCCCAAAGATGCTCACCTCTTTCCTTTTTGATTGGTCAATTCTCACCCTGTGACCTATGAGGCTGACCCACAATAAAATGTAATCTAATCCCAACACCTCATTAACCCTTGGTTTACCTGAAGAGGGAAGTATCCCCCTTTAGCTAAGTCTAGATAATGGGAATCCCCATTATCACAAAAGCACTCTGCACTCTGGGGGTGAGTCTTGTCTTCTTCTATTAGGAAACATTGTAGAAAGCTCCTCTGATATGCAGCAGGGGCAGGCTGCTGAGCAGACCTCAAGTTTGCCTCAAGCCCATTGCCTAAGCTGTTTGCTATTCCCCTCTGAAAAATGCATCTATACTTTGGGCTTGAGACAGATTGTGATGTGACCAGTAGGCAAAAAGAGATCGAACTGTTGTTCAAAGTTGTAAAGTTTCTGGATGAATGTGTTATGTTACTGAACCAAGAGCAGCAAGTCAGTCACTAAAAATATATAAGTCTCAAGTTGACCTGACTCAATGCATCATTTATTGCCAAGTCGAGTCTGAGTCAAGTCACTAAAGTGACTTAAGTCCAACTTAAGTCTGAGTCAATCAATTCGAGTCTACATCATTGCAAATTTGCTGCACTAAAAGCAATTGGGCTACCCATGACAACCCCTTTAATCAGAAAGAAAAATTGAGTATCAAATCTGAAATGGCCACTTTGAATCCTGCCTCAAGAGAAAGACAGAGTATAGATCGAAAGAAAGAAAGAAAGAAAGAAAGAAAGAAAGAAAGAAAGAAAGAAAGAAAGAAGTTCTAGTAACAAGTGGGAGGACGTTGAGGACAAAACCATGTTCTTCATCCTCAACAGCAAAAATAAATAAATGCATACACACAGACTTTTCCACACTAGATGAAAATACAAAGATTATTGCACAGTTCCAGTCTCTCTTCAGGAAATGTCTGCACATAAATACACTTTCTGTAAAGAACTACACATAATTCTTCTGTGCAGAAAATACTTTTTGTGCAGAAATACAAGAAGTTTTTCTGCACAGAAATGCATGTGGATTTTCTGTGTGGAACACATATTTTCTGTGCAGGAATACATATGATATTTCTGCACAGGAAACAGTGCGTGCATAAATACGCTTTTTGTGCATTTTGTGTTGTTTTCTGTGTAGAGTGTATATTTTTACACAGAAAAATGATGCATATTTCTGTGCAGATCAATAATTCCCAAAGTGCAGAGAATTTTTCAGTAATATCATGGCTACCTATATTCTTCCCAGTGAAGTTTCTGTTTTTATAGTAAGACATCTTTCACATGCAGTAGCTGCTTCATATAATTAAAGCTCCTTCATACATAAACCAGAAGATGACTGTGGCATGTGACTAGTGGGAACAGCAGTGCTAATGGTGCTGTTTTCCCCAGAAATGAGTCCACACATTGGTGTGGACTGTCTATGTCAATAAAGCCTACGGATGGGCACTTCAAACTATTTCAGTGCATAATTATATGAGTTTTATACTACTTCAGCTGTCATGGGTCTACCCTGTGGAATCTTGGAATTTGTAGTTTGCTGATGTTAACTGGAACAGTCTGGTAGAACTCTGTTCCTCTGACCTCAAATATAGCACTAGAGCCCTGTAACTGAGAATTCCATGTCTGTCCCCAAATTAGAAATTCTGTGGATTCTCCAAGGTGGAGCTATGATGCTTTAAAATAGTATGAAACTGCTGTAACTATGTAGTGGCAATACTTAGATAAATCTGCACTACACAGTTATAGCAGTTTCATATCACTGTAACTGCTTTGTTTTATGGAACTGTAGTATTTGTACTTGGTGAAATCCTTAGAAATCTCTGCTGAAGAATTCCTCTAGCAAGGGATGCTGAGTACTACACCAAACTACAAATCCCAGGACTTTATTGGATGGAGTCATGGCATTTAAACTTTGCAGTATGGTCTCTTTTATACTACACAGTTATATCACTTTGAAGCTGTTTTAACTGCCTTGACTGCATCCTACAGAATCCTGGGATTTGTAATTTGGTGAGGCACCAGAGCTCTCTGGCAAAAAATTACAAATACCTCACAAAACTACAAATCTCAGTATTCCACAGGATGGAGTGATGGCAGTTAAAGTGGTATCAAATTGCTATAGCTGTGTAGTGTGAAAGGGATCTTGGGTTTCCTGACAAACTGGAAACCCTGCAGGTTCAAGGTTCTGATTACATGGAAGCCTAGAGGAAACCTGTTTGCCTGGAATTTCATTAAACAACAACTCAGATGCATAGACTGGAAGCAGGGCCAGCAATGTGATCTTATCTCTGATACTAAATCAAGTGAGTTGCTTGATTGTGTGAAGTCTAAATTAGCACTAAACTTACACATGGATATATGACCTTTAAAATGCAGATACAACATAGACAGCAGAATATGAAAGGATTTATGCTGGCAGTTAAGCCCTTGAATATATAATGCCACTACAACTCCACTGCTTCTCAGAAGTAGCATTTTGTTCACAAGTTGTTGTTTTTTTTTGAGGAGTGTGAAATGAACAGATCAGAAATAATAGGAAGTTCTATTTTTAGTAATTAATTCAGTAGCACAAACAGGCAAGAGATAATTACAGCGTTCTCTTGTTCCAGAGTTCCCTCCCCCACTAGTCAGCGAGTGGATGTAAAAATGGAAGAATTGCATGGTGCAGAAATTACCATCACTGGCTTATTCAGGGTTGAAGCTCCACATATATCATCTTCCACAAAGACTGGAAGTAACTAGTTTCAAACAGTTAATTACTTGTAATTACTTCTATTTCCTAGTCATCGAGGTATACCTATACTACATTACAGTTTTAGCTGAACAATGGATAACTTCACTTCTTTTGCACTCTACTTTTTCAAGAAAATGATTACTTATATTCTTTATCGTTCAAACTTCCCAATCAGACATCATCAGGAAGGTCAGGATTGGCCATCTGAGAAATTCCCTTGTAGCCATGCCTTGGGTTAGAAAATGAAATTGTGAAGATGTGTCTAGATTAAGATGACACTTCATGTTACTTCAGTATTCCATTCTGCCTTATACCTATTCTTCTCTTACACAGTCTCCTTTGTCTTCTTACTCGAGTGGCTATTTCATACATATCTTAATGGATAAACTATTACATACCGAGAGTAAAACTGAGCTCCTGTCCGATATAAGCTACTAGCAACAAAAGAGAACAATCTCTTGAACTGAGGCTTACTTTATTGCCAAGAGTGGGGCACTGCTGAATCCTTGCCTTGAAAAACCATCAGCCAGCAATCAATATTTAATATTCTTAGAAAATATTGCTCTTCTTGCCCTCCTTCCAAACTTTTTTATGTTCAAGCAAACAAATTATGATTAGCTTCTTCACAGAAAAAACTGCATATAATTGTGATCTTTCTTTTCTATGCTGCCATTTACTACAAGATGTATGGATTTCGGCAAACATAGGGGATGACAGATATTTTTAGCACACAACAGGACTTTTTTTTCCAAAAAAATTTGAAGATCATTTGTTCACCAAGGGAGGAGGTGAAAAGTGAAATAAGGGAGGCTCTATTTAGCCAATGCAAGCCTGGCACAAAGCTTGTATTTGTAAAATTAAAGTACAAATAAGGTGAACTTTCCCTTTCATTTTTTGCTGGATGAAATGGTTCTGTGATTCTTAGGACGTGCTAGAACTTTTACGAGACTGCTTTGTCTTGTAAAGGCTGAGTGTGATTTATCTTTGTGGTGATTTTTTCCCCATTTCAGGGACCTTGTGAGAGAAGATTTAGCTCTTATATTATATGAAATACTTTATATATATTAATCTAGTTTAACCTTGCAATTATATTATATATTTCAGGGCAAAACTAGACTGCTTCAAAGTATTGAGAGTTTTCACTTCTTTTTGCTATGAGTGTACCTGCACACTCACACAGAGGTGCATCTAGGGTGGGGCATCTGGGATGTGTGCCCCAGGTGCCAATGTCAGGGAGGTGCAAAAAAGAGGACATCCCTGCCTGCCCCCCCACCGCCCCTGCTTGCTGCTGCTCGCCTCGCCTGCTGCTCACTCACCCCCTTGCTCTAGGCACTATTTTGCTTCGGTCTACCACTGCACTCACAGGTTGGCATTCAATCCCTTCTTGAAATACATTTGGTTCCTCTCCTCCTTCTCTTCTGTCCTTCCCCTTCCGAATCACATTTCACATCCAGTCTCATGCAACATTTCATAAACTGATTTTCATCAATTTCCCTAAGCCTTTTTGATGATGATGATGATGGTGATGATGATGATGATTATTATTATTATTATTGAGGAGTTAAAGCAATAATGTAACATTTAAGCTTTATGCTCATTTTATTTTAGTGCTAATATTCCTCCTTCCTTCACTTGAATCTGTCTCCTGAAACAATGACTAGAATCTTGTATCAGTTAATATTTAGCTGAGTACTTGGCTAACTTCTCCCCTCAAACCTCCAAAACATCATACAGCCATGCTCTGATTGTTGTCAGAGCGGCCTTTCCTTTTTGTCATGCAGCTGATATCAGATAAGGTCAGTTACAATCATGTTTCCATCACATTTTAAGGGGTCAAGCCATAAGAAGTTACTTAGTTAAGTACTTAATTAAATATAAGCTGATAAAGGATTCTGGCCAATAACTGTGTTTACATGGCAGCCCTTTTTACTGGGTCCAAAAGAGTAGAAACACACAGAACCATGCAAAGCTAGCAGGAAGTAAAGTGAAAAAGGTTGGATAGAGAGTGATAGGGTGAAAACGGTGATACTTACTAGTCCTGAAGAAGGTGACTCAGACAGCATCTGAGGGTAGCACAGAGGAATGACAGTTTGGGACACTATGCACTACATGATACAATTGGCTGAGGTCAAAGCTAGGGTTTCTATACCCTATTTCACACCCTGAAGGGATGCATTGACAAAGCCGTAATGACTTTCCCACAGGACTGACAAAGGGATCTGGAACGGGCTGATTGCTTAACTCCAGAGTGACAAAACATTGATGGGATTCATGACAATCTCTTAATGTTTGGTCAGGTAGGGTGTATAGGGAAGATCTCTGTAGGGTAAGATTGAGGGATGGTCTTTGATTGCTCATCAATCTGGGCAGTTTGTCTTTCATTGTATTCAGAAATGCCAAGAGCCTGAAGTGGTGAAGGGATTAGCACAAACCCATCAGCACTGAGTTTTCCACATAATCCTATCTGAGCTTTCATGACCCTGAACACATCTCCAGTCAGCGTAATCCTGAATACATTCTCCAGCCAGCATGACCCTGATCATGTTCTTCAGTCATTAATAAGTTCAATGTATGAAAATCACGTATCTCGTAGGAGAGGTGGTAGGGTATGGTAACATAGCTACCAGCTCAGGTAGACAAGGGTGGGCAACTTTAATGGGCCCAGGGGCTCTGGAACTCTCTGAAGGCCAAGCAACCTATCAAAAATGCCCAAAGGGTATGTTTATGTTAAACAGCAGAGAAGGCTTCAATCTACTTAAACAATAAAACATCACTTGTAAGCACTTCCAAGAAAGGAATTAATTCCTTCTTTGCCAGGCAAAAAGGAACAGTTTGGGAGATTGAGGGCATCAGGGAGCACAAAAACAGTCTTGGGGAACTGCATGCTGCCCTAGGACTGCACTTTACTTGCCGGGATATAAACAATACAGAGCTAGACAACTGTTGGTCTGCCTGTTACCCTGATTTCTGGGGTCCCTTGGGGGATACCTCAATGTGCTCCACTTGATGGGGAATGGAAACTAGCCAGAGCACGAGCTATAGCAATGCAAGAGGCAGGGTAACCTAGCGGGGTCTTTTTATCCAGTTTTTTACGGGGTCAGGCCAAGTCAAAAACCAAACAAAAATGTCCAAAAAATGATTTTATTGAATGAAAGTTTCATGCACCAATGCAATCACACACACACACACTCAAGAGCTATTGAGAAACAAAAGAGAGGAAATTGGATAGGGGAGTATTGAAGGGGTACAGCTGGGGTAATACTGCACCTTTTCCTGAAGTCCTGGGTCCAGAAAGGCACCAGAGAAGTGGGGCTCAGCACAGAGAAGGCTGAGGGGATTACTCGACGGACAGAGCAACGGTCTGCTGGGGTGACAGGGAGCGATCTGAAGAAATGCTCAAAGATCAGGACTATTTGTAGGGGAAAAAGTACCTGGAGGACTAATCCTTTCGCGGGGAGAACAATGAGTGTTGGAGCACTAATGAAGCTCCACAATGGTAATTTCCTTTGCGTGATGGGATTGCAAGGTGTTGCCAAAGTCTCAGGATCTTTGGCTTTGTTTGCTTGTGGTGTGACTTCATGTAAATGGTCCTCACTTGATAGGATATTTGCTCAACTTGGGACACACACGCTAATCTCCTCAAGTTGGCGTCTCGGGGCTGAAGACCCTTTGTTTATTGTAAGATTACACATCCTGAGGTCTCCTGGGGCTACGTGACTGGGGATTTTACTGGCCTGACCTGGTTTTTGGTCATTCAACCATTGCTGCCTACGTGCTCATCCAGGCAACCTCTCTGGCACACAGAATCATATTTAATATCAAATTGTAGACCCCAAGATAGGGTTTCTCCATCGGATTAACATTCCTCAGTATAAAGCATATTCTATGCTATCCAGATATATTCTTCCCCTAAACTGTTCCCTTTTGCTGTTCTGATTTTGCAAGGACAGTAATGTTTAATCTTCTGTCATCCCACTTTTTCAGCTGTTTCAGAAATGCCCCATTTCTTCCCATTTCCCCCCTTTCTCATCAGCTTACATCAATTGCTGCAAACTGTACTCAAACTGCAAAAGCAGCTTATAGTCAATTAACTCAGTATGGGGGAGAGAAGAGAAGAGGGCAGAATCTTGTCCTTCCCGGTAGGCCCAGGCAAAAGCAAACTGCTGCAGCCTGTCTAGATTTTCTGTTCATCCTCGTTAATCACTTCACTGTTTTGACTGAATTCTGACGTTGTTTCACCATGCATGTCCTGCTTTCATCTGTAAAATGTTAGACAGTATGCTGAACAAATTCTTGAGACTGCACTCATCACTCTGTTTTCTGCAGCCAAAAGAGAAGGTATTCTCCATTCCTTTTCCCCACAAAATTGCTCTTTGATTCCCAGCTGGAATATTACAGAAAATTTGCTATCATGGGACTGTATGTACAACAAAAGTTTCAAATCATAGACAATGGCCTGTGCTTCCAATTAAAATCCTTAAGGTGAAATTTTCCACTCTTTTTGTGTGACGTAGCACTGGGGATACAGCTTTTCACTAAATATTCTCTGCATGAAAGTGGAATTCTCCAACAATTGAGATGAATGAAGAAAAAAGAAAAAAAGAAATTGGAAAATGCATCAGAAAACTTGCTTGTGCAGAATTTCCACTAATGTTGAATGAAATTATATATTACTTTATACTTTGGATCGAATATATTATGAACTAAGAGGGAAAGACTGAAAGCAGTATTGAAAGCAATAGGCTAACCTATTGATCCAACTTTATTGAACATCCAAGCCAAACACAGCTGATGGTGAAATTAGATATGAAGAGGAATAGGTATTCATTAAATTATACCATTTTTCTCTCTCAGAAACACATGGCTCAACATTCAGATTTGAAAATTTAGACTACATTTTCAAATAAGTTCCAACTTATAGTGATCCTAAAGCAAACCTATCATGGGGGTTTCTTGGTAAGACTTGCTCAGAGGTGGTTTCCTTGCCAGCTGAGAGAGTGTGACTTGCCCAGGGTCACCATGGCTAAGGTCACCATGGCTAAGAGTTCAAACCCAAACCACTACATCACACTGGATAATTAAGATTTTGCTTACTTTGCAGTGATCTATCACAAAATAAAGCATGCCAAAAATGTAAGATACATCACATGCTATGATAAACTGATATCTTTCACCAGTTGAGTGAACATCGCTTTTAAAACCTATCACCTAGTTTGACCTTCATATGTTGGTGGGACAGAGAGAATAGCTTCTAAAGAAGATCTAAGAGAAAGTATTCAGAGAAGAAGACTTCACAGGGGCATACAATTCTATTCGGATTTCTGACAGGTGGCTTCAGTCCTACTTAAAGATCCCTTGAATTAAACTGAGTCCCTTTGCATGCAAAGCAGGATCTCTATTGGCTGACCTGTGCATCTTTATGAAGGTCCTTTTGTGTTAATGACAAATATGAGTTTTAATACAGTCATCCTTCCACATTCACTAGGGTTAGAGGCACAGGACCCCTGTGAAAGTGGAAAAACCACTCACAAACCATATTTAACACACACAAAAAAGTATGATCACCATATTCAACCTACCATGGATTCCTTTGAGACATCAGAGTTCTTTCACAAGGAAGAAGTGGGTGGCTAGTGGGGCTTACTGTCACCCCAACTGCTGCCCCACACCATTTTTAATAGGGACTTACAAGCCTCATTCGCAATTCCTGAGTCTCAGGAGGCTTGCAGTCCCTATTAAAAATGGCATAGGGAGGCAGCAGAGGTGACAGCAAATAATCTGTGAATAATCAAATCTGTAAAAGTGAAATCCATAAATGTGGAGTGCTGACTGTATATGTTCTTAGTCAGTGTTTGTAAACTACAATGGTCATAATCTGGCATAAGCAAATAAATAACCTGAACAATGAAAAAAGAAAAGTACAATCTGAGAGGCAGTTTTTTAGAAAGAAACATGGAGTGACTGAGGTCAGTTTTGTGATTCCATAGGATAGCTGCAAGGAAAATAAATGCTGCCCCTCCTTTACTTGTTCATCTTGCCACACTCAACTTTAATTTTGTTTCCTAGCAGATCAGCTGATGTCAGCTAAACCTTATACTTGCAGACTGCCTTATGAATTTTCCTGAATTGAAAGAAGAACATGTGGCAGCTGCACGAATTATTACTCGCATATTTTTTTACAGTACTGTTTAATAAGACAAAAAATGAATAACTTGCACTATCCCCTTGTGACAGGTATGATGGGATCACATCCTTGTTCATCATAGTTGTTAAAGCTCGGATTTTGCAGCCAAATACTACATAGGACAAAATATCACGATTGTGTGAAATCACCATTCACGTAAGTTGGGATACGTGGTCTGGCATTGCTAAGGCTATTCCCACAGCTTTTGGAACAAAGAATTTGAGAGAGTTACTTTTCTGAACCCCAAAACCCACAGTTTACTAGCTACCATAGTTATGGATTCTGATGGATTTTGAGAGGTATAATCCAAAAAATAATTTTCAGAGCTGCTGTTGAACAAGTGTTCTCTGCCTCCTAATCTCTGGTGCTTAGTGAGCCTCTACATAATAAAGTTATTTGGCCTTGGAATGGTGGTTATTCAGTTTGCTGATTTTCCTAGAAAACCAGAGACTTATGGTGGTCTTCTTCAACAAATATTGGGTCATGGCAATTGCTTTTCCTCTCCAGAGCCCTGCTGAACAGTGCACAGCAAAGAAGTCTGATGTGTGATCATGGTCTCTTCTTCTCTCATTTGTCTGCTCCAAATTTGGAGTGACAGTAGGAATTAGGCAGTTAGCTTTCGCTTTCATTGTTCATTCTAGATGTATGACTTGTACTCTTATTCTCTTTTGTCACTTTTCAAACCTTCCATAAATCAGAAATGACAAGAAAGTTAAAAGAATGGAAAATACAGAAATCCCACCTGCCTTGCAAGTCAGTTTCATCTTCCCTGCCCCTTTATGAAACATATATTTGCATATACAGTAATTAAGGGCAAATTTTGAAGACATAGTGAATGTAGCATGAACTTTATCTGTGAAAAAAATTTAATGGTATCAGTTTTATAATGAACAAATGTTTATTATGACAGGCTATTTTTGAGAAGACACAGGATAAATAGTGTAAAAAGTACAGTACTACAAAATGACAGTCATATCAAAACGATAGGATTGTCATCCAATTCAGGTCCTTTCCACATGTCAGGGGGCGGGAAATGGGCAAAAACGCCTGAAAACAGAGCTTACCAGCAGCCGGGCGAGTCCATCGCCACGCGCAGCAGCGTGAGCTCGCTGCTCCACAGTCCTCTGGCATCCCAAATTCCGGCTGGGGGAGGCTCTCCACCAACCGGAGAAGCTCGCCAGCTGGAAGCCTGCCCCTGGCAGATCTGCAGGTACACACTTGCGCGCACCTGCAAATCTGCTCCTGAGCTGGGCAACGGAGCGGCACGGGGTTGCATGCTCCCTGGTTTTTAAAAACCTCTGAAAAGAGGTTTTTAAAAACCATGGTGCGTGACCAGCTCCGGTCGCTCCTGCATGGATTGAGGTGTGGAACTACAAAAAGTAGTCCACGCCAGTCCACGCTATGGTGCAGAAGACCTCCGTTGGAGGTTGCTCTGCACCATTTTAAAATGCTAATGTGGAAATGACCTTAGTCTCTGAATGAATGCTCTCCCCATACCCACATCCACTCCACTTACACATAATGATGAAACAGAACATGCTGGATATCACCAGATCCTCATGCTTTTGCCAGAAGCACCAGCCATCACTTCCTCTTGTAATTCCCTGTGTTCCCTAAAATGCTGTTCCAGAGGCAGAGAAACCCCATCCACAAGAATAGGGTGTTTGGTTGCTCACTTTTGGCCTTCCAGAGAGCTATGTGGAAGGGAAGGAACTCCCAGTTCCTCCAGAAGATTTCTAGGAAAAAACTTATTTATCCTGGGAAATACTGATCTTTAAACTAACCAAAATTTGTCCCATTCCCCATTTTGGTGCTAGTGTGCTTGTTTCTCATCTCTTTGTCTTTAGGTGAGGGTACAACTAAATGTTATTTGGATATATAACCAAGGGCAGAATCTTATAGCTCTGATTCTCCCATCTCCTTCCACTGCAGTTAGCACTTTTAAACTGACTTCCCCCTTCTTTCTTCTGTGCTAGAAAATGGGCCAGGGATTTAAGGTACATTTTATTTCATTTCTTAGTGCCTCTGCTTCTTATGTAAGTGCCTCCAAGTTCAGTTCAGATAATAACTTTCCATTAGTTCAATGTGTATAGTAAGGACCATAATTTATACTGCACCTCAAAATTTTAGAATGTTAATTCAGTGCTCCCTCTTTGTCCATCCTAAGACAGACATTCATAGAAAATGGCCAGAGTCCTGTTGGGGGTGTTGCACACTTGTAAGTGAACTTGCACCTGTGGGAAACAGATTTGCAAAGATGCACAAAATCTGTATCCTGTAGAGGGCTGCTGTCATGTAACTACATAGTGGAGCACAGTGACTGCTGCACAACAGAATGAAGTGAATCAGGACTGATCTGCTACAATCTCCAGTGTGCTTTGGGCCTACAATGCCTGTCAGGCACCCTGTTGCTCTTCAGGCACTCTTGCTGGTATCCTGTAATGCATCTTCACAATCCAGCAACTGGGTTTCTTAGTGCCTCTGCTTCTTATGTAAGTGCCTCCAAGTTTATGTTGAGTGAAAAGTCATAGGGTATTCTGGTTGACGTTATTTCCTAAATCCAAGATAGCCTCCAATAGATTGAAATTTCTGCTAGATATTCTCAGCTGTCATTACTCCACTTAATTTCTTCTCTAGCCAGTTATGTATGACTATTTGCAGTTCATCCAGTGGTCTCATCCTAAGCCTATCATTATCAGACCCTTTGGCTAGTACAATAAATTCATAAACCAAACAGTTCCCCTGGCATTGGATACCCAAGTACAGAATTTGATCTTGGCCTTAGAATGATTATTCTCAGTTACCCATCTCTTCTTCATGTTTTCTTGTTCAACTATTTCCTTTTCTTCACCTTTTGACCTAATTATTTGTCTTTTATCATTACTACTTCCATAAAAGCTTAAGGCATTGCTTTCATTTTACTTTTCTAAAAAAATCACAGAAGAGAAGCCATGGTATTGGACATATTCTCTCCTCTAAGAGGAGAGTTAGTGCATGTACAAGTAATAAATAACTCATGCTGCCATTGGAGAAAGGACAACATATGAAGTGGCTCTTTGTTCATGCTGTTGTCAGTAAACTTCATTAGTTAAGGACAATTCTGGTGTTTTTGACAAGCCTTCTGTCACCATGAAAAATATGAGCAAAGAGTTGGGAAAAGTAGAAAAAAAGGAGCTAGACTAGATCAGGTCTTCACAACTTGTGACCCACCAAATGGAATGCAGTTCAGTCAGACCAGTTCTGCTGCATGACTGAAGCTATAAAAACAGGGCACTTGCTAAGCAGTTTCCAGGATGTTGTTCATGGTTGTGAAGCTGCAGGTAGTTTTGTGGGGTGGAATTTAGGCAAACTGAAAAGAATCTACACTAAACCATTAAAACAGTTGAATCACACTTTAACTGTTATGGCTTATAGGATCCTGAGATTTGTAGTTCGCAAGATATCTCTAGTACTGTAGTTCAGGGCAGTCTCCAAGAAACCATAGAATGGAAGCATGAGATTTAAAGTGGCATCAAACTTCTGTAGTATAGATACCGTCCAGCAGTAGACAGTAGAGGTTTGAGGTGAGTGAATCTGAAGTAGGTCTTGTAGATGATCTTTGAATATATTACAGATATACCAAAATTACTAGGGAGCACAAGCTGGAGGACATTCAGTTGGAGGTAGATGTAATTGTGGACTCCCAATATGGAATTAATTGGCCACTGTGCAAGCAGAACAGCAGATTAGGCTAGCCTTTAGTGTAAACTAGCAGAAGTCATCCTATTTTTGCAGGGAGGGGGGAAATGTTCGCAGGTGTCACATTTCATCCACTGTTTTGGAACCTGGTGTAACACATGTCTCACTCAGAAAGAAGAAGAATGCTTTCTAGCCCCTGCACACACACACACACACACACACACACACATTGAGTCCACTCCAGTGAGAAAAGCCAAGGGTTAGACACAGTGGAAATGGAACTGTCTATGGCAATGTCCTATGGAATCCTATCATTTGCAGAACTTAGGCAGGGGTATTTAGAATTTTCCACCACAAAGATCCACTTCTTTCATAGCAGTTAAAGTGGAATCACACTGCTATTACTGTAGTGTGAAAAAGCTCCTGGTGCTATGCCATGACAAGTCTGATCCCACATAACTGAATATATGTTTTCCATGAGAAAACATATTCCTTTCCTTTGCTTAACTAAATAGTTTGTCCTTTTCTTAAAGTATGACATTAGTTTAAAGGGGGCAAAACTGCAACAATTTCTTCTTTCTTCATTAGAAACCAGCACTATACAATGAAAGTTTAGAGCATGTTTCTAATTTTGACATTAATCTTAAACAGAAACATGACTTGACATTTCTTTTCTACCAGTATTATATATACAGCAGATTTCGTTAATGTAGAGGTCCATGGTCCAAGTTGGGAGGAGGTGTCTCACCTTTCAATGACACGATGAGGCATATCCCAGCTCTGATAACTTTGGCCATTTCCACACTAGCCTGTTATAGCGCGATGATTCCACTTTCAACATCCTCTGGAATCCTGGAGTTTGCAGTTTCAGGAGGGGCCAGCCAGCCCCTCCCGAAACTGCAAACTCCAGGATTCCAGAGGATGTTGAAAGTGGAATCATCGCGCTATAAAAGGCTAGTGCGGAAATGGCCTTTGTGTGGAAGGCATATGAGCATCCCTTTTCTCAGACACAATTCTGATATTCTTTCCATTTCATGGGATTTTGCAACCAAAGAATTTGAAGAAAGGGGAAAACCAGACTAGGCTTTCAATTTTTCAGTGTGGTAATGAGAAATCCACTTACAGTTAAGCACTTCAAAACCCATTTTTAGACAGATTCCCTTGGGCTGCTCTTTGGCAAACTGTCCTCTCACAGAATTGCCTGTGCTGTCTCTGTCACTGGCATAGACTTAATGCGTTTAAACTTTCCAACCTCTCCTCATGCAATGCTCATTGAAAATGACTTATCTTTTCTGCCTGGTGAATATATGAAATTTACTACACAAATCCACTTCCATAAAATCTCAAGTCATATCTTCCAGGACATTACTTCTGTCCCACAAGAAATAAAATCTTTTTTTTTTTTCATTCAGGACATCCAGTACCTCTTTTGCTTTTGGGCAGTATATCAAACAAGATTTAGTTCTTTAACATCTGGCTATATGACCTGATAACCAAGTTGTAAAGAAAAGGCTTGGACTGAATGTAATGCAGAAAATGTCTTGATGGTCTAATATTATAGCTGATGCATGACTCCAGCATCACAAAGTGATTTGGGATCTTGTGCTGCTATGGCTGAGTGAATCTCTTGAAACAAACACAATGAAAACTGCACCATTCCAACTTCATACAGAAGCTATAGCATGGCATGGAAAAGGGGCAGAAGTGGGGGGAATGCAATTTTGAAGAGAGTACAGTAACTTCTGCATAAGTCTTCTTCTTCCTTGCTCCAACATTTCTCTTATGCCTTTGAAGAACCTTGGAGAAACCAAAGAGTGAAGATATGTTATAAAATTTTGGACAAAAAAGTGGTTTCTAGTGTTTTGTTTTCAACACTCCTTGATACCCAGTGCTAAATGACCATTTAATTATGCTCGTCAAATATAATTACATGTCATAAACTTGGTACATTAATTATTAATTGGTACATTAATTATTTGTTAGCTGGCATCCTGTTAATGACATTGTGGTTGCTGCTGTTGATGTTGTTATTGTGTGCCTTGAAGCTGACTCCAGCTTATGGCAACCCTATCATACATCTCTCTTGGCAAGATTTATTCAGAGGAAGGTTGTCATTGTCTTCCTCTGAGGCTGAGAGAGTGTGATGTGCCCAGGGTCAGCCAGTGGTTGCCATAGCCAAGTGGGGTTTGACTCAAACTTTGTTGGCTCTTATATTAATGGCATAGCACTATGACTACAGGTTACATATGTGTATATCCTCTTTTGGAAGGAATGCTATTTGCTATCCCCTTGTACTCCATTCAGAATGTCTGCCATGGCAGCTGCCAAGTGTTATCTCACTGGAAAACCCTGTCCTGGGGTTTACAGTTTTGATATTAAAATATGATTCAATATGCCCAAGAGGTCACCCAGATGGGCACGTAGGCAGCAATGGTCAAAGATTGAAAACCAGGTCAGGCCAGTAAAATCCCCAGTCACGTAGCCCCAGGAGACCTCAAGATGTGTAAACTCAAAATAAACAAAGGGTCCTCAGCTCCGAGATGCCAACTTGAGGGGATTAGCATGTCTTCCCCAAGTTGAGCAAATATTCCATCAGGCGAGGACCATTTACATGAAGTGACACCACAAACTAACACAGTCGAAGATCCTGAGGCTTAAGTAATACCTTGCAATCCCATCACACAAAGGAAATTACCATGGAGGAGCTTCATTATTGCTCCAACACCCATTGTTCTCCCTGGGAAAGGATTAGCCCACCAGGTACTTTTTCCTCTACAAATAGTCCCAGTTTTTGAGTGATTCTTTGGATCACTCCTGGTCATCCCAGCTGACTGTTTCTCTGCCATTGAGTATACCCTCAGCCCTCTCCATGCTGAGCCCCATTTCTCCGCTGCCTTCCCACACCCAGGACTTCAGGAAAAGGTGCAGCATTACCCCAGCTGTACCCCTCCAATACTCCCCTGTCCAATTTCCTCTCTTTTGTTTCTTAATAGCTCTTGGGTGCGTGTGTGCATGATTGCATTGGTGCGTGAGACTTGCATTCAATAAAATCATTTATTGGACATTCTTGTTTGGTTTTTGGCTTGGCCTGACCTTGTGAAAAACTGGATAAAAAGACCCCGCTAGGTTACCCTGCCTCTCGCATTGCTATAGCTCGTGCTCTGGCTAGTTTCCATTCCCCATCACATGGAGCACATTGAGGTGTCCCTCAAGGGACCCCAGAAAGGTAACACAAGCTCTATGAATCACAGTTGTGTGCATTTTATGTATGTATTCTATGTATTGTGTATGCATTTACTATCCTACTTTGCTTCCAGTACAGGACCCAAGATGGCTTACAACAAACTCAAACAAAGTACCGCTAAAACATCTTTGATACAAAAGTTTAAAAACCATGAGATAAACAATTCCATTAAAGCAATCAGAAGAGTTTTGAAACACATTCAAACATAGTAAAAAGGATAAATGCATAACTTACCCCACTAAAAGATGCTTCTGCCACTGTAAGTTAAAGAGCCAAAGGTTTGCCTAAATAAAAACATTTCTGCCTGCCAGTGGGAAGAAAAGAGATGGAAAGATAAAACCAAGCTTCTCATGAGGAGACATTCCACAACTTGAGAGCAGCCACAAAGAAGGCTCTCTCTCATGTCCTCACCAAACACATCTATGTGTTTGTCCTGCACTGAAGGTCTTATACACCAAACAGGCTCATAGAGGGACACTGGGGCCAATATCCTGTTGAGTTCTTACATTTTTGCAAGTGGACTTATATCTGCAGTAATTAGAACTGGACAGTTCTGTAACATCCGTATCCAGCAGAGGGCTCCTGTTACATCACTATGTAGAAGGGCTGGCAAAGTGACCAATGTTCAATAGGACCAATGTAGAACAGGACCAATGCACAATGGATGTGCATTGCATTGGTTCTGATGTGCATCACTCCAGTCCTAATGTGCAACAGAACCAATGTGCATCAGACACTCTTGTCAGTGTCCTGTTAATGTATCTTTGCAGTTCAGTAAAGGGGTTTCTTATTGCCTCTACCATGAAGCTAGGTATGCATAAAGTTACATAACATAAGAGATCATATAGGGTTCTGGCAATCATCTTTCATACAGTCTGGACCCAAGCTTAAGGTACTGCTTGCCTCAGGTAACCAGGATGCAAGTACCAAGATTTTACTTTTCACTCCTACACTGAAACACTTCTTTCAACCACTTCTCCTTGATCATGTCAAGACATTTTGTGCCCAGGCACTTGCCTGCTGCTGTTGTTGTATCTTTCAGAGAGCCTAAGGGGAAAATGCCCGAGGGAAATTTTAATGTATAGTCTGAGAAACATCTTCATTTCCTTTTGTTTTGTCCTTCCTGTCAAACACCATTTCCCTGTTTCAGCATGCTCATTTCACAAAGGCATGCACACACTACTATTATTGGTAAATACTCACTTGAAGGTTGTACTATTCCCAGCATATTTTGCTCTGAAGTGAAGATTTGCTGGTTGCAGCACTTCTATTATTGGTTTTGGGCAGGGAAATTCTGCTTGTTCACCACTTATCTTGATACTGCTTCCTGTTTGCATGCAAACTTCGTTCAACATTTTGACAGATTAAAACAAATCTGACCTCTCTCTAGTCTGGGTTGAACGCCTTGGTTACTATTATCCTCCTATATGAAATGTCACTTTTATTCTCTAGCTTCACTGACAGCCTTATGGACAATGAATGCTGACACCTCACCAGTTTAGGCCCATATTTGACAATACAGTCCTCCCTTGCAGATTTGACCTTTATAAATTTGATTATATGCAAGGCATATGCTTGCCCGCCCCCCACCCTCCATTTTCCTCCTCCCATTTTACTTTCCTTCCTTTGCATTTCTCACCCCAGACTTGTGAGGCTGATGTTTAAAATGGACTCCCCCCCCTTTTGAGTGAGCAAAGCCCCTCACCACTGCTGGAGGCATGTCCTCTGTGCTGTGTGGCTGCACATTCTGCTGCTGATTGGTCAGGTGCTCTCTTTGCTCTTACCTCTCCTTTCTCAAGATGGCAACTGACAGTAGCTAGAACATTAGAACTCCACTCTTCTGTATCTCAGGGGAAAGTACCAGCTCTTTATCTTGTCTTTTTTCTTCGTCCCAGAATGCCTGGACCAGAGGCAAAGGAGTAGGAGTGGGATCAGGGCAGGGGTAAGTTAGTCATGGTTTTTCCACTTTTGCAAGAGTTCTGCATCCCAAACCCCCATGAATTTGGCAGGGCCACTGTATTAGCAACTGTTTCTAGCTCTTGGGACTTAGAAAACCTATTATTCTTGTAGGGTTGCCAGATTTCAGATCCTGGTCCTGAGTCTCAAGTTTTCATGGGTCATCCCCAGGCAGAAGGTGAGGGTGCAAATTCTTCAGTTTCGGTGGGCCCAGCTCCAGGCACGAAGAAAGAGCTATGTGCAGTTTCAGACTCCAATGACTGATACCACCCTCATGGCTTGGAGGTGGTTGTTGGCAATTTCACTACATTTTCAAGTGTTTAGGAGAGGTCAATCTTTTTGGGCCTCTATAGGGCTTTCTATCACCAATGCAGATATTTCTTCAAATCAGGAAGTGATCCGACTCCCTGGTCCAGCCATTTCCTGATTTGAAGAAACACTGTGTAGGCCAGAGCATTCCAAACTTTTCATGTTGGTGACATACTTTTTAGACATACATCATTTTGTGACACAGTAATTCAGTAAGTAATTCAGTAAATGGAGGCAGCCCCTCCACCCAAGCCTGGTCCTCTGCCCTTGCCGGGGTCTTCTTTGGCCCAGGGCGGCAGCAGCGGCAGTGGAAGAAGCAGCTTTTCCACCTGGGTCTGGCCTGCTGCTGCCCACAACAAGATTTTCCTTGGCCTGGAGAGATGACAGCAGAGACAGCCCCTTCACCCGGGCCTGGCAGCAGTGGGAGAGGCAGCCCCTCTATCCATTATGCTCATGTGACACGCCTACACATTGCAGCCGACACAGTAATGTGTCACAACACACAGTTTGGAAACCTCTGGTGTGGGCTGTAGAAAGGCTCCAGAGGGCCTCTATTTCTACATCCCATAGAAGATTGAAGACCAGCATCCGTCCAAGATTTCCCAGATAAAAACTAGATTATGTGTGTCAAAGCAACATCGGAGTGTGATCAAGATTGCAGTTAGGATAGGCTGCAGCAGTTTGGGTACTCAGGGGTGATGAATGCTGCCAGTAACACACACAGACCCAAAAGTGGGGGGGCATAACTTTATTGGCTACAATTGCCCACAGAGTTGGCATATGCATGGGTCCAGAAATAGGCATTGTTGATTTATGATTCTCCCCTTCTGGTCTGCTGCCAGAATCCTTGGGACAACAGGAGAGACAACCCTGCAAGAGGTTGCCCTGGTGGCTTCCCTAGCCACCAGGGAGTGTGGGAGAATCACACCACTCTGATGCTGTGCACAATGGCTTCTGCTCCGTGCCCCTGAGCCCTCCAAAGAGGAGGGTCTCCCAAACTACAACTGGTTTAGATTCCTGGAAAGATACATCCTCTAAGTCTCTTCTTCAGAAATTAACCTCTCATATTAGCTACCTTCTCAGGAGTTAAGAGCATTGCTAGAGTCAATTCACATGTGCTGCTAAAGTCAATGTGTAATAATAGTGCATATATGTGCAGGGCAGGCACACAGTTTGGAAATTTGAAAGGATGTCATATGGAGGATGGAGCAAACCTGTTTTCAGCTGCTTCAATGACTAGGATATGGAACAGTGGCTTCAAATTTCAGGAAAAGAGGTTCCATCTGAACATTAGGAAGAACTTCCTGATGATGAGAACAATTCAATAGTGGAATACACTATTACACCTGGAGTGCAGTGGAGTCTCCTTCTTTGGAGGTTTTTAAACAGAGGCAGGATGGCCACCTGACAGGAATGCTTTGGTTATGTATTCCTGTATGGCAAGGGGTGGACTTAGTGGCCCTTGTGCTCCCTTCCATCTCTATGATTCTATGCCTCTATGCTTCTAAATATTATTTTTTGGCTGGGGATTCTGGGATTTGTAGTCTCAAAAATAACTTTCCCAGGCTCTGGATGTTATGCAGCTCCATCTGTTCTATGTGAGCTAATAAAGTATTCATTTGGAGATCCATTATTGCAATTGTTTCACTTTTCTCATCCTTGACACTGAAAAAAAATAAAGCAAGCCATGCTAAATTCTGCCATTAAAAAGTAACTTAAAGAGGACAATTTCCTGTGTTTCATAATAGATGGCAGGCCTAGTTGAACAATAAACAAACTGTGCATTATCCAGATCCTTGAACAATGCTGTAGTGATCAGGTTGCCAAGATATTTCCTGCTTGGCAATTTGAAGGCACATACATAAACATACGTGCTGGTTGCTTTCAGCCAGTCACAAGGAATTTTAGAATCAAACAATATTATTGGAAACATTTTGTTACAAAGTTATGGCTTGTATAATTGACATCAAGGCGAAGTCTAAGGTAAACCTGCCCTGCTTCAGTTATTGCTATTTGATTTTCTTGGGTCGAGGGGGAAAAATGATGAACTTTGTAGTATTCTTCTCCATTGTTTCTTCAGTTCCTTTCATTTTATGTTCTCAGCAATGGCTTATTATTGTTTTTCTTGCAGCATACTTACCTGAAAATTCTTGACAGCAAAGAATCCATCAGGCTGTGACTGTGTTGACTTTGTGTTGTCAGTTTTTGAATGCAGTTTCCTTGCACAATTCATCAAAACTACATAAACAATGTCTCTGTTTCACTGTGCCAATGTCTCTAGATCTTTTACTATCATCACTATCTGTCATAATTTTGCATCATATAACTGACAGTGTAGTGCAGAGAGGCCTTCTCTAGATTTGCCAGGCAGCCGCAACAGACTTAGCCACAGAGAGATGGAAATGTTTTGCAATCCTAACTGCAGGCTTCTGAAAGGAAATGTTTTGCAATACCCATCTCCTCCTCTCTGCTTGTACTGGCTACCTCTGCACATCTATCAGGACCTTTCTGCATTCACTGTTACAGCATTGTTATTCCACTTTCAGTGTCCTATGGAATCCTGGGGTTTGCAGTTTAGGGAGGAGCATTTAGAAATCTCAGCCAGAATGCTCTTTGGCTCCAGTAAACTATACATGCCAGAATTCCATAGGATGTTGAAAGTGGAATAATAGCACTATAACAGTGTAGTATGGAAAGGCTCTTGATCTCTGAACTCCATTCTCACACCTTAGGACTAAAGATTTCTTATTCGTGTTAGAAGCAGTCACGTTAGAAGAATGGCTAAGAACAGAGCCCTCCACGGAGTTCCAAAATAAAGGTAACACACATTTTACAGGAGAGAAAATGAATATGAGATTAATATATGATATGATGTGGAACATAGCGGGGGAAAAGGAGTGGTAGGGTCTGTTATGTAAAGACCAAAGAGCAGAAATATTATTTTACTTCTCATGACAGAAAACCAGATTAGGTTGTATTAATGATTTGAGTTTTTTCAAAAATTTGGCTCCAGGTATTCAGAGATGCATGGGTCTGTGACTAATGTCACCTTCTCCATAGCTCTGCCTCCAGATTTCATGCATTTGGATGGTACATCTGATGGAGTAATTTCTACACTTTCATACTGAATTCTTCTTCTCAAGTTTCTGAACAAACCATTCCGTTCCCGTTTCCTTGCCTCCTTTTCATGATTCCCTATTTGCCTGTTAGCCAGTGTTCACTAGGAATCCCCACTCCACAGTGTATTTTTGGTTCCTGTATCCCAGCCCTACCTAGCATTGTCATCCCCGAAGTTGCTTACATTATTTCTAAAAATCTTGGAGTTTCTCTGAACTTAATGACGCTTCCCTCATGCTTTTTGATGGCCATATTTGGGCTACATTAGAAGCTACACTTGAGTTCACTGTGGTGCCAACAAATTAGAAGCCCTGAGTGAGTCAAGCTTCACATTGTACAAAGAAAGCTGTGCATGTTTAGGTAGATTAGAAGTGAGAATCATGCAGCCTTCCAGATGTTGTAGTGATGCAACTCCCAGCACCTCTGGCCAGTAGAGGCCATGCCGAGAGTTGAAACCCAATAGGAGGGCTACATAATTCCCATCCTTGACCTAGAGGACCAAATGTTCACCCACCACTTTTTCCACCCTTCTTGCGGAAGCCTGCAGTTAGGATCAGCATCTACAGACATAATAAAAAGCTTGGTTAAGTTGCTTCTTTAAACTACAGATCCCAGTCTCTCCCATGCAGGATGGTCATTCTACAAATATGAAGCTTAATTGTTAAAGAGGATGAAAAGAAGTAAGAAAGGAGCCTGGAGTGGGAGAATAAAGGTCATAATAATAGCTAACAATCCAAAGGGTATAAAAGACTGATGAATGTAGTTAAGACTGGAAGACCAGGCAATATTATTGAATTATCTTCTGGAGGTTACTGATAAAAGTGCAAAGGAATTTATTGTCAGTTTATTAATTGCAACCAAGATAGTTCAAGCAGGATACTGAAGAACTCTGTGACCCCTTCTATTCAAAAAATGATTATTTAATGCTTTAGATGTAGCCCAAATACATAAAATGACAGATGTGGTACCTAATACAAATGATTCCTTGACCAAGATCTCACATTGAGTTTGTGTAGCATAAATCTCCACGTCCTTTGCTGCACAACCCTTCTGTTGAATGGAAAAGTTACACAACTGAATGCACACTGCAATGTCAGAGGAATGCACACCCAAATGCACAGCCACATCTAAATGCACAATGACACTGCATGGGCAACTCTGCTTCTTCAAACTTGGACTGAATAGAGACAATAGCCAAGATCCTAACTCTGTATGTTACTCCACATATGTATCCCCCCACTGCCTGGCAGGTGTCCAGCCCCAAGAAGAGCCTTGCTGCTGTCACTTATCAGTGAGTAGGGAAGGGAGGTGGAAAGTAGTTCAGACCAAAAGGAAACAGCCGGTCTCAGCTTGGTTAGAGGGGAGGAGAAATGCATTCTCAAATAGATTGCATCTGCCTTTTCCTTTCCTTACGAGCCCAGAACATCCAGATTATAATGGCCTGGATTACTTTCCCCTTTCTGTCCCCACCATAAGCAACAGCAGTAGGGGCTTGGCAGCTGTTGAGTGGTGGGAGGATTCTGAACAAAGTGCTAGGGAAAGATAATAGTCTTCTGTACCCCATCCTAAAAGGGGTTTATGCATGTGTAAATTGCACTTATATGCTTGTATGTCACAGGATGCCAGCCATTGTGCATCAGAGGAGAACATCCAACCATTTGTGTAGGGAAACTTATGCATGTGTAACACATCAACAAAATTCTGCCCATTTTTTTGTTTTGAAAACTTTTTTTGTTTAATAGCTTAGCTATTTTATATTTGAAAATTGAAATTCAATCCTATCTGAAAATAAAGTTCTTTATTGGCCCCAACAAGTGAGAAAAGATTTATTTAAATAATAAGAGTAAATAGGGTAGCCTTTCTGTGAAATGAAGGCACAACATACAAGAAATCAAAGAAAAAGATATGCACTTCAGAGAAAATGTAATACAATGAATTACATGAAGAATAACTGGAATTATGATTTATGGTTATGGTTTATTAAATTTCTTAGGTATGTTCTTATTTTAAAAATGCATTCAAGGTCTCTCCTCAATTGCCATCAAATCAGCTTTGGTTTACGGCAACCCTATGAATGAGACCTCCAAGACACCCCCTTACTAACAGCCCTCCTCATGTCCTGGAAACTCAGGGCCATGGCTTCCTTGATTGAGTCTATACATCTGTAATATCGTCTCCCTCTTTTCTACTCCTTAAACTATGGCCTTTTCCACACCGGGCGAGGGAATCGCCCCGTGCCGCTACTCACCAGACCTTTCGGCTCCCGGTTTGGTCCACGGTGCTCTGGAGCAGTGAGTGCTCATCAATACGCACTGCTCCAGCGTCCCAAATGGTGGCTTCCGGTTGGTCGAGGGTCTCAACCAACTGCTGAAGCTTGTCAGCCTAAAGCCCGCCCCTGGACAGATCGCAGGCTTGCATTGATGCAAGCCTGTGAATCTGCATAAGGGAGCAGGCTTGCAGTGGCATGCTACGTGCTTTTGAAAGACCGGAAAAATCAGGTCTTTCAAACACACGCTGGAGGACCACTTGGGGTCTTTCCGGACCAGACTGACGTGCACCTCTACCTTACATAGATCCAACCCAGTCCGGTCCAAGGTGTAGACCTCCTCCTTGGAGGACAGATTGCACCATTTCAAAAACCCCGTGTAGAAAAGGCCTATGCCCAAGCATTATTATGTTTTGCAATGAGTCACATCATATCCTGATACAACCAAAATGCAATATCCTCAGTACAGTCATTCTGGCTTCTAGGGAGAATTCTAGCTTGATTTGCTCTTGGACCCTTTATTTGGCTTTTTTTGGTAGTTCATAGTGCCCATAGAACTCTCCTCCAGCACCACATGTCAGATGATATTGTCTATGCTCTCTTTTCTGTCCATTTCTCACAACCCAGCACAGAAATCAAAGATACTACGGTGTGAGTGACCGTGACTTTGATGTTCAATGTTATAGCTCTACACTTGAGGATTTTGTCTGGCTTCTTAATAACTGTACTTTCAAGTCCTAGTCTTTTTCTTATTTCTGGACTATAGTACCTATTTTGATTTATGACTGAGTCAACATGCACAAAATCTTTACAACAATTAAAATATACAGGAGTGTAAAAATATAAACAGGGCAAACCAGTATCATCCATAAATAAAATGGAAGATTCTGTATACCTGGGGAAAACTGATGGTATGCTGTACTCTGTACAGCCTGAAAAGTCAGCCAATAAGGAGGCAATGAAGACATTCCAGCTGAGCAAGAAAAGGTTTTTGTGTGCATGAACACACAGTGCAGCATAGCAATAAGCTAAGGTTCAGCTGCACATGGCTCTTCAAGAACCAAGTGAATTTTCCATTGGACTATCAGGTGAGAAAAAGGTACCCAGAAGAGTGTTTAAATACAAAAATTAAATTAGATTAGATTAACTTTTTTTAAAAAAAATCAAAGTAAATCAGACACATATGCACCCACATACATTATGAGGTGATGCAGGTTAGAGAACTTACCTGTGGGACCCTCATGTTGCAGATTCCATTTACTGTTACTGTTAGGCTTGAAATCTGGTGCACTGTAACTTGCTATAAGATTAACACTTAATAATCATTTACTATGGTATTGATTAGTATTTTGAATACTCAGAGCTCAGTCTGTAGCTCTGCAGTAGTGAACATTTCTCACAACCTTTGAATTAGAATTGCTTGTTCTGCTTTGTTCATGTTTGTGCAAAGGGAAGGACACGGTTAGCATCAGTTTTGTCTTTGGGAATGACCCTGGGTGTTGATTGGAACATGCAGACTTGGGAACGTTAAGGATCAGATAAACTGTAACATGTATACAAGCTGTGACTCTACTAATGCTGATGTATGAATTTTTTCTTTTATGTAAGCATGAAAATGGTATAAAAGGGGAAGCATGGAAGAATAAAGACCTTCCTTATCACTACTGTTAGTAGGCTATGCCAAACACAGTTTTGATCCTCGGAGGGATCCTTTGGCCAAAGTTGCTTTGTACATGTGTTTTCTTTGTATTTCCTTCCTTTCTTTCTTCCTACCTTGTGTGGAGGTTCAATTCGGCTCCATGTCCACCTGAAGATATGATGAGGTGTGGTTTGTTTGCCCACCCTAACATTACATTTAAAGTTAGCCTAGGAGAGATGGGGGTATGCTGACTGGTCTACTCCAAAAGAGTAACTTTTCTATGCTCTTCAGTGTTATATAAAAAGAATGTAAATGTAAAGATGTCTGATCAGATTTCTTTCACTGTAGTGTTCCAACTCCTTTTTCCATGGTTCCCAGACTCTTAGTCCGCATAAGAGTTTATTCATCTTCATATTTTTTATCCAACACCATGGTGAACCTCTTTTGACAGCTTCTGTTCTAGATTATGCATCTGGGTCATCAGCAGGGCACACTGCATTGCTGACCCTGCAGACAATACTTATAATTTCCAATCCTGCAAAAAGTTGTCAGTTATCATAATGCTAAATTGTCCTAAAGCACAACACAGCAGTCACAAAGGAGGCTAATCCATACTAAGTAACAGGAGTTATCAATGGTGATTTTAATAGTCAATGTGATGCCAAGAGTGAGATCTTAACCTATAACTGGGGCAGGGGGGAATATATGGGAGGACAGTCATTCATTTCTTCATTTGGTATGGTGCCATTGCTTGATTGAATGGTTATGCAATACTTGGGAATGGAAAACACTGAGTGCCGCCTTCTGAAAGCTTTCCTTGAACATATGGATGCTAACAGGAAACCATCAAACTTCAGGGCAAATCCATCAACATTCAGGACATTTAACAGATGATGACAAGAATATCCAGGCAAAGTAAGTTGCAGGGAAGAAGTATAATATCAGCCCTAGACTTTTGTAGTAGCAAGCGTACAGATTTTTGTTATCTATCATAAACATTGTTAGCAAAGAGAAATTCAATTAGAGTTCCATAATAAATTATCAGTTAGGTATCCTGAATCATTTTTTCCCCCTCATATTTTTATTGGAGCTTACTAAACAAAAAGACAAAGGCTAAGATCCTAGCACACATCTCCCAGTACTGTCCCCAAAGCTCACCTTTTGAGCAATGCAGGCACTCCAGCATGACCATTTCCGTGTTGTTGAGCAGTAGGAGGATCAGCAGAGAGGCATCTAGCTATTTTCCTGTAGCTGCATGTGCTGCAGCAGACATCCACAGAAATCTCTGTAGATTATTTCCTTGCAACATATCATGCTTACAGAAACAGGACAGGTCTTCATTGATTTCCAGCAACATGAAAATGGGCATGTTAGGTAGGAGGGGGGCTACATTGCCGAAAATGTGAGCATGGAAGGGATTTTGGATATTGCAGAGTCAGTAAAAACCTCTGCAGTATCAAAAAAAAGTGGTTTACAATAGCGTAAGTTGGACTTAATGCTATCATAACTCACTAACAGGATACCAGCCGAGATTTTCTATTTCATTTTAGCATTATAAAATATCAAACATATTATTACTTTAAAATGGAACTGCTAGTGTTACAAAAGTCAGTAAATGATAGGAAATTCTTAACACAAAGATTCAAGCTTCTTTTATAATCATATTTTATTAGTTAATTTTCAGCAGAAGTATCTTCCAATAGTTTATTCTTTAATAGCTAGAATTTTGTTTGTTTCCAACTTAAATCAGTTTAGCAGCTGTTACTGTGATAGATGATGATGCTGTGATTGAGGAGCAACTGATTGTGCAGGGGGCCGAACCAGTGACTGAGCAAGTCAACCTGCAAACACCCCCTGCACTGGAAGGTCAAACAGAGACAGAGTTGCCCCAACCAGCTCATGACAGAAAGGGAACCAGCAGTGATGCAGAGGAGTTGCAGGCAGCTGTGCCCAACAGCCCTCAATCATGCAGAAGGCTGAAACAGGCTCCTGAGAGGGAGGCTGCTAGGACTAGGCTGAGGAAACAATAATGAGTAGCACCTGCTCACAGGGGCTATATAAGTCTGCCAGCATGGCTGCTCTTTGCTTGCAGCAAAGTATTAGCAAGCCCTTGCAATCTTTGTGTCTCCTACTCCCTGAAACCCTCTGGATGGATCTCTGCCTCCTGATGCTTTGGACTGGACCTTGACCTGGTTAGGCTTGTGTTTTCCAAGTGTTTGGTATATTTGGACTCCCCAAGTGTTCCTGACCTCTCTCCTCCCTTGCTGGCTTCAGCTTGGCAGGGAGAGATTCCTGACAGTTAACCATATAGAGAACCAATTCTTTGTCATTTGGATATGTAGTAGCTTTATTATCTGTTAATGAATATAAAAAGGGGAGCTAACTGAAAGTTGCACCCAGACTTACCTAGTATTTCTTTTACTTCCATTCAGTGCCATTCAAGCAGAAAACCTACCACACTAAGAGGAAAATCCCCACTGCCGATATTTCTCATATTTGAGAATATAGTTCTTAGCATTTCTCAACAAATGTGTAACACAACATACTTTATACATCAGATATCATCCCAAATAAATTTATATTAAATGAAAAAGCAGTGTCCACTTTTTAGTGATATTAATATACAGACATTTGTGTTTACTCCAGCTCCCCAGCTCTTGAATTGTAACTAACTCAAATCCTAATATTTCACTGGTATTTAAGCTACCCTACTATGTACCCAATCCACACTCAAAAAAATTTGTTATCTGAAGAGTTTTCTAAAAACTGTTTGGTTTTGCCATACCTAAAACAGTCTTAATGCGTTAAGATTCAAATATACTCCTCCTGCCTATCAGATTTCTTGGGGAACCCACAGTGCCATAGGATTTTCTGAAGAGACCAAAGTAACTGTCTCTTTTTCAAATGCACTTCTGTTACAAAGTATCTGTCTCATCATAGATAACAGTTTGCTTCTGTTCTCACAGATTTCTGAATTAATACCTTCTTGGAGACAAAGGATCTGACCATGGAGGGGAAAGTCAATTTTGGTTTTCTGAATTCTGATTCTGAAAGTTGTGGACCAAAATTCCCTGATTTTGAAAGTTGTAGCTCATATTCTGGGAACTGTACCCCAAAAATTAAGGAGTAAAAGGGATGGCTGTTCTGTCGCAACAGCTGCTGGTTTTATATAAGAACAGATTTTAAAATAAATAGATCCTTGACTTTGGAGACTAACTATGGTTTACAAATGCCTGTTAGAAATCATGTGTAATTTGAAACCATTATAAAGCACAAGAAATTCTGGATTATCATGCATTAGTACCAGAGATTAGGAAAGTTAGTTTTTTGGACTATAGCATTAGAATTCCCCCAGCCAGCATGGCCATGGTCATTCTGGCTGAGGGATCTGGGGAACTGTCATCCAAAAACCAATTTTTCCAGACCCAGACAGAGTCATTGCATCTGCACTGATAGCTGTATTTATTAAAACTTTAGAATCAGCATTACAGAGCTGAAAAAGATCCAGCATCTTTTTACAATCAAAGACAGTGAACTGTATGGGATCTTTGAAAGGTCATTCAGACCAATCCTCAAACCTATTTTCTTTGAATCCCAGTTCCAGGAGAAAGGTAGGTATATATTAAAAATTGAATGAATGAATGAATGAATGAATGAATGAATGATTTCTGTGTCGGCAAGATCTTGCTCTTCTGGTTGCGAGTTTAAGATCACCATCCCTCTTAGCAAGCCAATTCAAGAAATTGCTCTCACTGGCTTAAACAGAAACTCTAGCTGTATATGGAAATGCAGAGATATTCCATACTGCTTTCACAAATAATGTGACCTTGAAATCCACAGTTTGTTTTTTGCTTTTCTTCTTCCTCTTAATAAAAACACCATTCTCAATAATTAAGTTAAACATTGTGATAGTCCCTGCTGTGAAAAGGCTACAGTGCTGGCAAGCATCCTAAAGCAGGATTAGTCTACTGGGCAGCTCTGACAATGCTTGAGGGCACAGAGAGTATGCATTGCAGATTCAGTTTAATAAAGTCTGATTAGATTACTTTCTCCAGTTAGTTTAAAGCACAACTGGCCACAGGATGAATAATCTTTTTTATCTCTTCCCTCTGCTCATTGTCGTGTCTGGGGCTGCATTTCTAAAAGCTGAACATACTTAAGTCTTACAGCACTAGTTCTTGGTTATGAAAGTGGCTTCCTTTCCCACTGAGTCTGATTTGTGCAGGATTATTCCTCAGTCTCTTATTTTATATGCATCAGCCAGCTTCTGAAATGGTCCTCAGCTGTATATTAATTTAAAATAGGTGTTGATGAAAGCTTCCTGTGTCTAGCTTTGTGTTAAATACTTATGAAGGACATGAATGTTTAATCATCAATGGTAACAGCAACATGTGGCGCATTTTTCGTTCTCTGTTCTATGCAGTGGCTCAGGGGTATAACAATCTTCCCACAATATCATCCCAAGAAAGCACCTTTGTTTCTAGATACAGACATCGTCTCATCCACACCAATAGTAGACAGATACTCCTTCTTGTACCTCTGGGTCAGACGAAGTAGGCCATTTCCTGCAATGTGTTGATGCCCAAGCTCAGCTAAGTCATCTAATCCTTCCATGGCCTCTTTTAATTGTATTTTGCCAAACCAGCCACTAGATGCCTTAACATGTCCAGGCATCTTTGACCTTGTGTCGGGATGGATCACCACTTAGGCTGGCCCTGTTAATACAGAGTGAGGTACAACTGAAAAGTGCTGGTTTTGGAAGTCCAGCTTCCCAACAACTCTTGCAAATGAAAAAAAGAAAAAAATATTGATAGAGAACTAAAAGGATTTTACGCACAGCTTGAAGATTCTCTCATTTCCTGAGGCTATCCACTTATTCTGTCTTACCTCACCTCAACTGACCTTTCCCAAGCCTTTTATTGGTTTGCAAATTCCTGTTCCTTTTCTTAGCCATTTGTTTTGCCATTTGGCTTTAATGAACCTGCATAGAGGAGTGATATAAGGGGGTAACATGCCCTCTTCTAGCAAGGATAGTCCTCTTTCTGAAAGTGTTCTCTACTTGAAGGGATACTCAGTGCTCTAAAGATAAAGAGACATAAAGAGGGAGATCAGAGATCTAAAAATTGTCCAGCCACAGTTGCAAACTCAGCACACATGGTCACCCTCTTCTTCATTCTATTCAAATTCTGTTTACATTTACTTGTTTATTTTATACTCTGCCATTTCCAAACAGAGGTTTCTAGACAGCTTACAGCTCTTTAAAACAAAGTTTGATGTTGTTATGTGCCTTCATGTCATTTCTGACATATGGCAAACCTATCAAAGTTTTGTTTTGGTTTTAGTTTTTTGGCAGAATTTGTTCAGAGGGGGGTAGCCATTGCTATCTTCTGAAGCCAAGAAAATTTTATTTGCTCCAGGTCGCCCAGTAGATTTCCATGGCCAAGTAGGGATTTGAACCCTGAGCCCTTTCCACACGATGACAGTGTCCCAGCATGGGGACACAAGAGGAGTAGGACTGTGACAAAGCTTCTGCATGATGTCATCATGGTCTGCCCTTCTCACATCACCAGCCAGCATGATCATGGGGTATATCATTGATGGAATTTCTCTGCCAATGACCCCCAATTGTGTGACACTCGCATGCTTCCCAGCCACACAGAAGGGGAGGAAGCGCAATGGAGGTGCTTCCTGCCCCAGTGCAGCATGGGAAAGAACCTGGCTGCACTGTGGAAGGCAGGTGCGTGTTGCTCACACTCCCTTCCACAGGCAGCCAGTAGGCTCCAGAGGGGAGAATTCCCATTGTGATCCCTTCTCTGCAAAGGCACTGCTGAGATCGCAACCAGAAGACAACGGGATCAGGTAATGTGCAGAAATGGTCTCTGTCTCCTACTGTCTTAGTCTTATATTGATTTCACTACACCATGTTGGCTTTTTAATACAGCTTTGAAAAATTACTACAAAAGTTAAAAACATTGAACCACAATTCTATTAAAAATGTAAGTTAAACAGTTTTAAAGTATTTAAATTACAACAATTATTTCCATTTTTCCATCTGATATGCATATTAACATAAGCAGTTTTATGCAGATTGTTGTCCTCTTTTGTCCTTTTTCTGGGGAGGTGGATGTGTGTTTCCCCCTATTTCCAATGAACTGTTAAGTGACCATCTTAGAAGGATGGGACTCTGCCTATTCAGCTTCCCTCTCTGTCATCTAAACTGTGTTGCACAAAGCAGTATAGCACGGATAACTACATGAACAGGGTCCATTCCTCCTACGTCTTCCCACAGAAGTGTTCCTAAGGTGGAATACCAAAGTTTAAAAAAAAAAAAAAACCTCAAGATGACCTTACCACACTTACACACACTCTTCCATGCCAATAATCTTTAATTTGTGCTGTAGTTGCTACAATACTGAACAACATTTCCTGGTTATAGAAGTGTAGCCCCTGCAGGATGCTTGGAGCACATAGCCTTTTTGACCCTGATGAACTGCCACAGGGAAATGCTTCTCAGTCTGCCTAATGTAGAGGACTGGCAATTTTCATTTTCTAAAGCGCCAATGCCATATTTGCACTCATTGGCTACAACTATTTAGTTCTTTCCTGGAAAACCTCCACAGACTTGTAGTTACTGGCCCATGCAGAAGCATTGGTCCAGGGACCACCACTTTGAGTAGTACTGCCCAAAGGGGATTGTGGTACTTCTGAAGAGCAGAAGATCTAGAGGAAACCATAATGATGGAGGAGGGAAAAAAAACACCAATCAGAAGAGAGAGCAGAAGAGGAAACTGAAGCCACTATCTTCATTATTAACCGTAGGAAAGGGATCCCAACAATTCCTGTTTATTATAATTAGCAGCCTTTAAGATAACTTAAAAGCTGGCTCCTCAGTTTATTATTTTGGCTATTAAACTTAGCATAATGTTTTTCTAAACCCATACTGAAATATATTTATTTCCTTAAACTCAATATTTGAAATACAAACAACTATACTTCAGTGTGTGTGTGTGTTTTTCAAGTCATTTAGAAGTCTTGCACTGATGTAAAAATTCCTCAGCAAAACAGTTTTGTGCTCTGTATAATAAATTGCATATAATACACACAGCCCACAGAAATACCTCTTAGTCCCCATCCTGCCCTTGAGGTTCTGGTAGACCAGTCCAAAATCTCTAGCTGGGCTTTCCCTCAAAAGGGTCCTAATAGTCAACAAGAAAAAGTCAAACAGCCCTCTTGGATACTACTCCTTACAGGACAAACAAAGATTAGGAAGCTGCAAATCTGCATCACAAGAACAAAAGAGCCATAGAACTTGGCATTCATGAAAGATGAAAATATTTGTAAGACCCAGTTGTGCTATTTTGATTCAGACGATTCTGAAAGGTCAGCATCATCCCCAGGTCATACCCTGATGTCTTTAGGTGTAGTGTATTAATGATTCTATGAAAGAGGCAAACAGAGGGAGGCTTCTAAACATATGTGATAAAACTGTTCTTATCAATATTTTATTTATATTATGATATAATATGATATGATATTTATTATACTATGTTTTCAATTTGTTCTGACTTAACAAACATTGTTACATGGATTTATTGATTGTCTAAGGTAAACATTCCCTCCACCACCACAAAAAGATAAGTGTAGACCTTGAAATAAAAACTTGATTACCATAGTGTATGTTATCCTTTGGTCATCAGGTACTTCAAAAGTAGATGGAAGGGAGGGAGAAAGGAAGGAAGGAAGGAAGGAGTTAATGCCCTGTATTATCTAGGCTGACTTGCAAGAAAGAAGACTGAAATATTGCTTGGTGGGATTGTCAACACAGTTGTGGATTTCTTTTTCAAACGTGAAATGAATTTCATTTTCAAAAAGATCTGTGCAACAAACAGTGATGAGTCAACTTATGGAAAGATTCCTCTAGAAATACAGTTAATAATCAGAATCTTCATAAGGCAATACAGGACCAGGACAGGGAGGAATATTTTTGCCGGTTCTAGTCACTCTAGACTTCCCACCTGAGGTACATGAAGGGTGAACTATAATAAATGTTGTAACCTTGCACAACATTATTAAACAGAGGCATTAAGTGTTATTTAAGCAGAGGCTGGATGGCCATCTGTTGGAAGTGCTTTGATGTGGGTTCCTGGGGGTTGGACTGGATGGCCCCTGTGGTCTCTTCCAGCTCTATAATTCTATGATTCTAGTGCACACAAAGGGTTTGTCTGTGAAAGCATTACGCTTAGGTTCACGTTCCTTGCATTTGTAGAGTTTGGGCCATTATGACAGGTTTAACTCTTGACCTAAACAGGGAAGCAAGTGTATCTAAGTTAGAAGAAAAGTCTGAAAGGGAAACATTGATTTTTCTCCTTCAAATGTCCCCCATGGCTGAGACATTAGATGAGCACCGCTATCTCTCTGTTTCTAGAGCAAAATGGTCAAATGCAACATCATGTTTTGTGAAGATGCACTGACTAGACCATCCATTAGTAGTTCAGCTCAATTAAACCAGTGGTTTAGGTAATTCAAGTCTTGGAATCTAATTACCAATTAATTCTGGTTCAAAAGGAATTCACAAAATTGTATTTTGAAAGGGAAAATAAAAATATTACAGCCTTTCTATATTAAATCAAAAGTCCATCTAGTCCAGCATCCTTTTACTTTCCCTGGCCAATCAGGTGTCTCTAGGAAGCTCAAAGCAGGATATAGACAATTAATTGAAAAGTATATGATAAAACAGTAATGTAGGGCTGGGGGCGAGGGCAATGGAGGCAGTTCACCCAGGGCAGCAATGTTTTTCAGGCCTCCCAGCTCATAGACATGCCTCCGCACACCCTGGCCACATTCCCCATGCACTACAGCCACACCTCCAAGCCATGGCCACAACCACTCATGCCCCCCCCTCCACACACTCCAAGCTCTGCCACTGTGATAAAAAGAATCATGGTTTGGTTTTGAAAAATGTAAATCTGAAGCAGAATTGCATATTGCATACAGATGATGAACATGTAGTTGGTAAAATGTATAAACTTTGCTAAAATTTGATGTGGAATAGGAACAGGTTAAAGATTATTGATAAAGTAGGCTCAAAATTTGAATCACAACATACAGATGGGAAAAGATGTGGTAGAAAGGGTTGAAATTTACATTATGCTGTGATCTTAAAGAGAAGTTGTATAAAATGGTGCATCATTGGTATATGACCTCAGAGAAGTTGGCTAGATTGTGTAAAAATGTTTCAGATGGATGTTGGAAGTGTGAACAGCATGAAAAATTATACCATATATGGTGGAAATATGAAATAGCTAAAGTGTTCTAGATTCAAATAAATACTTATAATCATATTGATGTGGAGCATGGGGTGAATCAGTGAGGATTAATATTAAGAGAGTCAGTCAGGTTTGGGAATTAATCAGCGGGTTTAAGAGTCTGAATTAGTAGTTCTTTGTAAAGAGTGATAGTAAGAGTAAAATATGTATTAAATTATTAATCTGTTTTATTTGTGTTTAATTTCTGTTAATAAAGTATAGTTTTGTGTATTATATACTTTTGGTCTCCAAGAACACTGTATATTTAAAGATTGGGTTCAGAAATTGAATCTGTCATGGCAGCAGTAAATAGAGTTGGTGTTCAGTGGGGGTTTTTGCTGTTGTTGTTGTTTTGTTAACTGTGATCAAGTCAACTTTATTTATGGCAACCTTATGAATGAGGGAGCTCCAACTCCTATAAACAACAGCCCTGTTCAGGTCTTACAGAGTCAGGGCTATGGCTTCCTTGATTGAGTCTGTAATGCAGTCTTTCATTAATTCATTACTAAGCATTATTGTCTGTTCTACTGACTTGTGCCTTCCCTTGGTATGTCCAAAGTATTACAGGCTCAGTTTAGTTATCTTGACTTCTAGGGAGAGTTCAGGCTTGATTTGTTCTAGGACCCATTCATCTGTTTTGTTTTGTTTTGTTTTTTAGTAGTCGAGCGTATCTATGGAACTTTTCTCTAGCACCACAGTTCAGATCAGTTGATTTTCTTTTCTTTTTTTTAATTTTTTTTTTTTTTACACAAAAACAAACGAAAAATAAAACACCATGTGTTATACATAATGGTGAGTTAGAAAACAAACAAACAAACCAAACAAAACAAAAAAAATTTTTTCCTTCTTTTAAACAATGCAAACTGATATTATTGTTTTTCCCTTCCCCTAAAATCATAAACTTGTTCAGCTTGTTCCGTTCATACAACTTATACATTTTTGTTACGTATCTTCAATTCTTATTTTCATTATATTCATTTTTATTATTATACTTTCACTCTTAATTCAATATTTTTCACTCCCATTTAATCTCTTACTATTATTAATTATAAACTTATTACTTAATATCTCTAAAAATAACCTCTCTCTAAAACCAATTACCTTTTAACTTTTCCCCCCTTTTAAACATTGAACATCACATATCAAATTACATCTATAAATCACAAGTTTAACACACACAGATAATAAACAATATAAAAATACAAAATAAAGGATAAAAGTAATAATAAAAAATACCCACCCCCCAGAGTCAACTTTTTATTTAATCCACTTTCCAAAATTGCCATTCTTCTTTTAACAGGGTAGCATTACCATCTCTTTTCAAAACTTTTTCTAAAAATATTTTCCAAATTTCTTCAAAATCATTTGTTTTTGCCAAACCTTTCATAAACCTAATTCTACATGTTAGTTTATCATTGATTGCAATTTTCCACACTTCTTTATACCATTCTTCTATTTGAAATTTTTCATTTGTCTTCCATTTTTTTGCTATTATTAATCTCGCTGCAGTTAACAAATTTGTTATTAATTCTTTCTTTGCCTGAGTACACTCTACCTTATTATATATGGACAACAACGCTATATTTGGACATACTGGTATTTCTAATCCTATAATCTCTTTTATCTCTTTAAAAACCTTTTGCCAAAATTCCTTTATCTTGTTGCAATTCCACCACATATGCATATATGTACCAATTTCTTGACATCCTCTCCAACACAATCTTGAATATTTCTCATCTATTTGATTTAATTTCACTGGAGTCAAGTACCATTTCCAAACTATTTTATAATAATTCTCTTTTATTCTTATTGATAATTTTTTTAAATGGCTGTTCCCAAATTTTTCTCCATTCTTGTAAATCTATAGTTTGTACTGTCTCTTCCTCCCATATTTTTCTAAGATAATCCTCTTCTTGTTCTTTTGCTAATATTTTATATATTTCACTTATACTACCTTTTAATATTTCATTTTCTTGCATATTTTCTCTTTGAATAATAATTTGTTCAAATTTAGTATATTCTTTAAAATCCTTAACATATCTTTTCATACTCTTTGTCCATTGCTCTAATTGTATATAATTTAACCAAAATATCTTAGTTTCCTGCAATCTCTCTTTCATTCTTTCTTTATTTATCATTATTTTCATCCAATCTTTTAATCTATATATTTTTTGTTTTTTTATTTCTTTCTCTATTATTTCTCTTAAATTTATTGGAAATTTTTCCATCATTACTATCAGAGTTAATATTGATATATTCGGCATCAATTTTCTTTTATTTTGCTTCCATATTTCTATTATATTTTTTATAAAAGGATTTTCTATTTTTTCCATTTCTTTCTTTGAAAAATTCCTAAAAAATATATTTTCTAATTTCATCTCAATATTCTTATCATCTGTCTCTAACCAATCTAAATCACCGTTTCCTGAAACTCCATCTATGATATATCTCAATTGATTTGCATAATAATACCATTTTAAATTTGGAAGTCCGAGGCCACCTTCTTTTTGACTTTTATACCAATATTTCTTATTAATCCTCACTTTCTTATTTCCATTACAAAAATTATTTAATATCTTTTGCCACTCCTTTAACTCTTCCTCTGATACTTTTATTGGTAACATTCTAAACAAAAAATTAATTTTAGGTAAAATTTTCATTTTTACCACTGCTATTCTACCAAACCACGATAACTTTATATTTTTATAATCCTCTGATTTCCGTTTAATTTCTAATCTTAATTTCTTGAAATTTTTTTCTTGTAGTCCTTGTAAATTTTTTGTAATATCTATTCCTAAATATTTAATTGATTCTTTTACTTTAAGTAATCCTCTTTTACTACTTATAAATTTTTGTACTTCTTCTTTAGTATAATTAAATAACATTATTTCCGATTTGGCCCAATTTATTTTCAATCCTGTCTTCTCCCCAAACTCTTTTAAATGTTTATCTATTCTATCTATTTTTTCAACCGGATCTTTAGTTGTCAACAATGTGTCATCTGCAAATAAGCTTATTTTATTTTTCTCCTTAGCTCCAATTCCTTCCAAATTCTCATCATTTCTTATCACATTCGCTAATATTTCTATAACTATTGCAAATAAAACTGAAGATAATGGACATCCTTGTCTCGTTCCTCTTGTTATTTGAATCTGATCTGTAAATCCATCATTTACCATCACTACAGATGTATTATAAGATCAGTTGATTTTCTTCTTCCCACCAGCTTTCTTCACTGTCCAGCTTTCACAACTAGACATAGAAATTGGAAATAACATGGCATAGACCATCCTAACTTTAGTATTAAATAATTTTACATTTCGGGATCTCATCTAGTTCCTTCGTAGCTGTCCTTCCAGATCCTAGCCTTCTTCTGTTTTCTTGACTGCAGTCTCCATTTTGACTAATGTCTAGATATGGACATCTTTATTTCAACATCTTCATTGGCCACAAAGGGCAAGGGAATCGCCCCATGCCGGTACTTACCGGACTTCTTGGCTCCACGCTTGGGTCCAGGCTGGTCTGGAGCAGTGTGTGGCTGCCGCTCCGCACTGCTCCGGGGACGAAAATGGTGGCTTCCGGTTGGTCAAGGCTCTCCACCAACCGCTGAAGCTCGCCAGCCTAAAGCCCGCCCCCCGCAGATCGCAGGCTCGCACTGGTGTGAGCCTGCAGATCTGCACCGGAGCACGGCCACAGAGTGGCACACTCCGTGCTTTTGAAAGACCCGTTTCAAGCGGTCTTTCAAAAGCACGCTGGATGACCACTTTGAGTCGTTCCGGAGCGGGCTGAGGTGCGGAACTACACTAAGTAGGTCTGACCCAGTCCGCTCCCAGGTGCAGACATCCTCCCTGGAGGATGCTCTGCACTGTTTCTTTAAGTCCGTGGGGAAATGGCCATTGTCTCATAAATCATCTGTGCTCATTGTTTGGATCATGCCTGCCTCCAGGTTGACTCAGCCTTCCAGCCTTCCACAGGTTGGTAGAATGAGTACCCAGCTTGTTGGGGGCAATTAGCTAACACATTGTAAACCACTTAGAGTGCACTTAGCTGATAAGCGGTATAGAAATACACATGCTATTGCTATTGTTTTTGTTCTCTTAACGTTCAGTTGTAAACCTTCCTTTGCACTTTCTACCTTGATTTTTTTTCATAACCATTCCAAGTCTTTCCTATTTTCTTCTAGTAGTGTGGTGTCATCTGTGTTTCTTAAATTTCATCCTTTAATGTTCATGTCATTGCAAAATATCCCATAGAGAAAACTTGAGGAGGTTCCCACAGTTGGTGGCCACTACAGTGGGACAGGAAGATGTCCTTACATTGATGCAGAGGTATGGACAAGAAAAAGCCCTCACTCTTCGTGAGATTTGTGGAAGTATTCATATACAGTGGAAGCAATGATTAAGACAGAACCTTACATCTGATGGAAAAAGTGGCAGAACCAGAGGCAGAAGCCTCACAGTGACTGGGGTCACTTTCACACTACACCATCAAAGCATTATGATTTCACTTTAATTATAATGGCAACATCCTATGGAATGCATCAATTGGCAATTTAGGAAAATATATTTTAGAATTCTCAGCAGAGAGCTCTAGTGCCTATCAGGTCAATTTCTCTCCCTGACATTTCGCTCTGGAGAGGAGAAGGAAGGTGTGTGCAAGTCTGTCTCCCCATTCCCTTACCTATTGGCTCAGCATGAGTTCTCAACACTGGGGCCAGAATCAAGGGAATGGTAGGGGGAGCTCTGGAGAGAAGAAAGAAGGCATGCACATGCCGTCCCCCACATTTCCTTGCCTTTTGTCTTGGTGCTTGCCTTCCTTCTCCACGCCCAGAAAAACACAAGGGAATGGGAGCAGTAGAATGGGGTGGGGTGGGGAGGCGCACACATGCCTTGCAAATATTCAGACTTGCAAAGGCCGAACTTGCAAATCTGGAGGGAGGACTGTGCTGCAAGTGTATGTTATCTCATTGTAATGAGTGATCAGCTTGGAATAGCCAAATGCTTGGATTCCCATCATTTGTTACATGTCACCATATGTTAAACCTTGTGTGTAAACTGATTGATTATTGAAGGTGTGAAATATGAAGTGAGCATATTGCCACTGTATGCCAGATGAAAGGAAGGTGTATTGTGTTATTATTGCTTTTGATATAGGATCCTGTTAAAGCTCCTTCTGTTAGAGATTTGTTATATTTTACATGATAAATGCCTTGCTGGAGAAATATGTTATATCTGCTTTTAGAATGTATAACCAAGTATGTTACTATTACATGACCTTGCTGCCATGCTGCATGTGATCCTGATATTTCATGCTTTGTTATTTTTGTACTACAATGTACAATGGGCTTTATTGTAAGTGTGCATTGAGGACTGATTATCATTGGTTGCTCTTATGTTTTGATGTATTACCCTTTGATTATCCTTGCTATATGTAGTAATGTTCTGCTATTTTGCTAAGCAGGCTGAGGTATCTCATGTTGTTGATCATGCTTATTGGGTTCTATTATGCGCTATGCTTGAAGGTTTCCATATTACGTAGCATGTATGTTTTGCTGTTTGCATATAACATGCTTAGTGCCTTGCTGCATTGTAAGAAAGGGTGCTGGGCTTGATATATATACTTTACATATATGCTTTGTACTTTGCCTGGCTATGTAGTGATGCATTATGGGGGAATGCTGTGCTGTAAAAGGATAATGGGATAGGATAGAAGACTGTGTGTGAGAACAGAGAAATTAGCCAGATGCTAAGCTTGCTTCAAGGTTTGCTTGGACTGAAAGGCCTGGACTAAGAGGTGTAAATTGGAAGAGTTGTAAATTAACTTCTCAGAATGGAGAGAGGTTACATGATAAAGACTGTGAGAAGTCTTTACTGCTGGATCTTCAAAGGTGTGATAAGCATAACAATGGAAGGAGGGAAAACCTGGGGAAAGAGCCTGAGACACTCAGCTGGGAAAACATATTGTTATTGTTAGCTAGCAAGTGAGAGATTTGCACGGGCTTCATTTATATGAATTATGTTTAACACTTTTAAAAACCTGTACAGTGCTATGCACTCCAGACTTGGTAACACCAAAGCTTTCATGCTACCAAAGTTCATGCTACTATGTTTTTTTGGGGGGGGGGCGCTGAAATAATGCTATTGTAATATTTCATAAAATATTCTGAGCTATTTGTTTATAGACAGTGCCTCACCAAACTGCAAACCCTAGGATTCTGCAAGATGCAATTTCTGTAAGATGTGGAATCAAAGCACTATAGTTGCTTAGTATGAAAGGGGTTCAGGCAACTTTTGTGCCCACTGAGTCAGCTTTCAGATGCTAACTATTGATGGACAAATTCAAAGACACTTGACTTTCTCTTCTTATGGTGCTTTTGAGTATGTGTGAGTGTGTCTCAGCCAACTTTGGCACTTCAAAAACAGGACATTTTCAAGTTGCTGTCTTCAAATATGTCTTCAGCTGCACTCAGCTACAATTAATGATTGATCTAGCTAAATATGCTTCATTTGTACCCTGGCTGTTATAATTATGTAAGCCTAGGCACCGGCATGGTGAAGTGGTTTGAGCTTTGGGAGTACAATTTTGGAGACCAGGGTTCAAATCCCTACTTGACCATGGACGCTCATTGGGTGACCTTCAGCAAGTAAGTCTCTCTCAGGCTCAGAGGAAGGCAATAACAAACTCCCTTTAAACAACACATTTAACATTTACACAAAACTTCTGGGAGAGGTCACCTGGAGTTCTGGGGTTCAGTGCTACTTATATGCTGATGACACCCAACTCTACCTCTCCTTTCCATCTGATTCCAAGGAAGATGTTTCAGTGCTGAACCAGTTTCTGTGGTTAGTAATGGACTGGATGAAGCCAAACAAACTGAAGCTTAATCGAAAAAAGGCATGACAGTCCTGATCAGCCTAAAGGCAGATCAGGGAATAGGGACTCTGCCTGTGCTGGATAGTTACATTCCCCTTGAAATCTCAGGCTTGTAACTTGGGTGTTATTTTGGCCTCCGCTCTGAGCCTGGATTCCCAGGTTTCAGAAGGGGCCAAGAGTGCATATGTACAGCTCAAATTTTTGCACAAGCTGTGCCTGTTCCTTGAGACATCAGATCTGGCTACACTGACACATGCCTTGATTACATCTATGTTGGACTACTGTAGCACACTTTATGTGCTGCTGCCTTTGGATATTGTTTGGATGTTTCAGTGGGTTCAAAATGCTGGAGCCAGAATGCTGACTGGGGCCAATTATAGGGAGCATGTAACTCCCTTGTTAAAACAGCTTCAGTGGCTACTGGTTCATTTCCAGGCACAATTCAAAGTGCTAGTCATGACTTTATAAAGCCCCATTAAGCTTAGGTCCAGACTATCTGAAAGATCGTGTCTTCCCATACAAACCTACCAAAGACTGAAGATCTGCCAGGGGCAGGCTTTCTCATGGTCTCACTACCATCACAGGCTCATGTTGTGAGAACACAGTAGAGAGCTTCTCAGTGGCTGCTCCCACTCTGTGAAACTCTCTTGCATGGGAGGTTAGGCTGGCCCCTTCCCTACTTTCCTTTTATTGGCAAGTAAATTTTTTTTTTGTTTAAGCAGACTTTTGTCAGCAGGAAAGCTTCTTACTGGGATGTTTTCTTTATCTTTTAAAACTTTCATGTGTTTTAAAAATGATTTTATACAGGTTTGTGTGGTGATTTTAAATGTTTTTAAATGTTACTGCAATTGTTTTTAACTGACTGTCTCTGGAAGACATCTTTGCTCCCATGGTGGGAAAAAAGCAGCATACAACTCTAATGAAATGAAATGAAATAAACAAACTTGCAATAAATCATCCGACTAGAAGGACAAAGTAAGATTTCTCTTTGTAGGTGTAGTGTTGTCTTAGGTACTTAAATTCTGCTTTGAGAACTGAATTGTAAAGTGATATATAAGTGCCACACATGAAATAAACAAAACTATCTATTGATTCTGGGTAGTATTTTTTTACAAATGGTGCTTTTAATAAAAAGATATGTGTGTGAGAAAGAATGAGTGTGCATAATATGATCATTTATATCTATCTGTCTATGTATCTTACATAGGTATCATACATATTGTCCGTTCATTTTTCAGAGAAATGATTTAAAATTTCATTTTCTTATGTAATTATTTGATAATTTATGTTTTTTGTTTCTAAATTCATTAAAATTCTAGTTTAATAGTGCAATTGTATTATTGTTTGGCTATCAAGCAAACTCAGTTTGGATCTTCTTTTTCCCAGTTCCCCAAATCCTGCATTTGATGACAATTTTTTAATGTTTATATTCTCTGTTTTCAATTTCTTGTAACAAGTTTTGCCTGCTCCATATTTCTGGATATTTTTAATGTGAATCAGTTCAGTAATACATTCCTTCCATCCTATGACCTTCATAGTATCCCAAAAGGTAGGCATAGATAATGAGCCATTGCTATTGCCATTAAAATTATTAAAATATTTTGCTGGATATTTTTGCTGGAAAGTCACTTTTTTGAAGTAAAAAGGGGTTCAATATCCAGAGAGAACAACATCTAAAAACAACTATCATCAAGTAGAATCTAAGCAGTAACTGGGACCATTGCTGGCAGCAATGTTTCTTGAGAACCATTCACATGATCCTAGTAGCCATGCCATATACCAGTACTGTTCAAAGTGGTGGTCCATAAAGCAGTGCCAGTTCCATTGCCATTGACTGCTGGTGTCTGGCAAGTTTCCAAATGAGAAAGAAGGATTTGTAACCAATGGGCACAAATATGGTACCTGTCCTTGGCACACTAGGCTAAAATATGCTGATCTTCCATATCAGATAGCTTGACATGAACTGGCATATAATTTATGTCTTCTGAAAAAGAAACTGTAAATATTTTATCCCAGATTTGATTTGTGTCAAATCAAGTAAATTTTGTGGTTTTTCACCAGTCCTCCAATTTAATTTAGAGTCTGATTTATTTATTCATTCCTGAACCCAATTTGATCTGGATCAATCCAAACCCATCTTACTCAATATGAACATCAAATCCAAATTCATCATCTGTCCTCTCCACTGGCCTGCATTAGGTAACCAAAATAGCTTAATATTTTTTGCACACCTTTCTATAAAATTTAGAGATCTGGCAGACTCTAAAAAGAGGATTCTTTATCTCGCCCTGCCCACATGATCACGCACGGAGGGGGGGTGCTTTTGCTGGCCTCCCATGAAGAGAGGCCATGCAATCACCGCACAACAAGGGTCGCGTGGTGGGATGGGGAGAGGGTGGAGCCACTAGGCCGCGCCCTAAGGCCACGCTGCCCCATCCTCAGCCTCCGTTACTAGCTTTATGTTAATTAGGCATACATTAATAAATTGCCCTAGCTCAACCCAAGCCTCGTGTGTGGTTTCTTCATTTCAAGGATTGGACAGCAAATAGAGCAACATTTCACACAAATAAATTCAGGAAATTTTATGCTGGACACCTGATTTTTTTTTTCTTCTTGTTTTTAAAATATATCTTAAAAACTGTTGACTGCTTTATCTTGGCAATTCATGCTGCTTTTTTCCTGATACTCTTCTTTAGTGTTTGGATACCTCCCAACAGGACCTGGAGGGCCCTTGACCTCAACAGTTGAAGAAATGAATGAAAGAAGAAGAAAGACAATGGGGCATGAGGCAGGCAGGCAGGCATCAGCACTTGGCAGAGGTACGCAGGCAGAAAGATAGGTTGAGAAACTGAACATTGGTCTTCAGTTGCTTACTTCTTAAGTCATAGATAAGGCTATTGAACTTTAACTAATGATCAGATGTGATAGTGATAATGAAATGATGCCTTATTTAAGGAGATGAGATCTGATGCCTTTAGGGCATTTAGGCCCTATATTCAATTATAAAAAGCATTTGTGCATGTGTCTGCATGTCTCTGTTTGTATCCTTCCATCACCTAACTAGAATCTGAAGGATTCTTCTTCTACTTTAGGACTGAGATTTACTCTATACTGTCTGCAGTCTGGCAAACATTACAGAATTGTTCATTTGTATAACTGCAATTGATCCTTGGTGTTTTGTTTTTAATATACAGAACAAGAGTATGTTATTATGAGGTGATGCTAGGATAATTCTCTGAAGGGCATCCAGAGAAAGAGAAATTCAAATAGAGTGGATTTTAGTGACACATAATCAGGAGAAATCAGGATAAATTGAGATTGTCTCATGTCTAATCTGATTCACACTATGAGGTTAATTTAAATGTAAAGGGTCAGAGGTTTAATTCGATGTGGCTTTTCGAGACGTGCCAAAGCTTAGGTGAAAGGAAGTTCACTCTCGCATTAAGATCTACTCCAAAATTTTACTGGACCTCCATTGCCAGTCTTCTAATAACAGCCTGACACTTACAAGTTAAGTAGCGGCATTTTCTTTATCAAGGAAAACCCATCAACACAACCATAATTCAAGTGTTTGCTCTGTGTGTGTGTGTTTAGCTTAACAAGAAAAAGTAGTTTTACATAGACAGTTTAACACAAATACATTTTGCGCAAAATGCAGAAATCTCAATGGAGGAGAGGGCTTGTTATTCTGATGCTGACAGCATGAACTCTGTGGGACTCAACAAATTCTCAGCAAGTTGTTTCAATATCAAAGGATAGTCTGTCTCAATGAGACATAAATAATTAACATGATTTGTTCACATTTCTAGATCAGAGCAGATTTGAATTCATCTTCCTGCAACTGAGGAAAAGCCATCTGAAAGTTGGTATTTGCCTTCATGGGAGACTGAACCCAAACAATATGACATCTCAAAATGGCAGTACTATTGCTCAAGAATCTTCCCTAGATTAAAACTTAAACAGGAACTTTAAAAGTTCAGGCATCTTTTAAAAATATAAGATTTCCTTTTTTTGCTTTTCTGGCTTCCTCTGGTGGAACAGGTTCTCAGCTTGCAGCACTTTTATCCCTATAAAAATTAATCAGAACACTTATGCTACTTCTCTGTACTGTACTTATAAAATAGACTCAGGGCTTTTCCAGTAGTCAAAGGCCTTAGATCAGATAGATGTACTGTTGCCCTTAAACATGCTAGAGGCACCTCAGTCAAACTGCTAGCATCTGTTCTCAGTGCATCATTTTGTCAAGGTATTGTTTCAGTGAAGTGTGAAGGGAATATGTTATTTCAGTTCATACAGGTTATACAGCTGCATTTTTTTAAAGAAAAGGTCTTTTTGTTTTTCTAGCCATAATGTAAAGATATAAGAAAACTTGGAGTGCATTATTCCACAAGGAAATGGCAATTAATATAATGCTTGGTTTGACCACACCTTATAAAGAACTGGCTCTTTACATAGCGAGAACTGTTATACTCCTATGCAAGCATTCGCATGAAGAAGAAAAAGATATCCTAATATATTTCTACTGTACTGTACTGTACATATTAGATGTGTTCTTGTTGCATTGTTATTTGCTGTCATGATGGCTTTGACTTTGATGACCCTACATTTATAGGCTTTTCAGAACCATCAATGGCCTTGCTCAGGTCTTGCAAACTCAGCACCATGGCTTCCTTGACTGAATCAATCAATCTGTAATGTGGTGTTCCCCTTTTGCTACTGCTCTCCATTTTCCCCATCATTATTGTCTTTTCCATTAATTAAGTATGTAAAAACATTACTTAGGTAACAGGTGTAACATACTGGAATATATGGCTTGTAAATTGTAACTGGGGTATAGAAGCTAGCCAGCATGGGTTTGTTTTTTTAAAAAAACAACAACTATGTATTGTACGGAAAAGGTTAATTCCACAACAAAGCTGCCAGGAGAGATTGTTTTCATAGATGTCCAACCATCATGCTATGTGAAAGTGTTCATGTGTGAAAAAGAATGAATACATGTCTGGTGGACAGGAGAGAAAGAGAAAGAGGGAGAGAAGACAAACTGACTGGCATAGTGACACAGAACAGGAACTTCAGACTCACAGAAAGCACCCATGATCAGAGAAATCTGGACAGAACTGATGAATTATCATGCTGTGGATATCAAAGGAACTGAGAACAAATGATGCTCCTAGGATGACTGGAACATCAAGCAGAGTTATTTCACCCTGTAGTTTTCCCTATTATCTGTTTGCTGTCTACAATCTCTTTCTGTAATCTATCATCTGTCCTAATCACAGCCTTTCTATTAGCCTGCAGAGTAAAGAGTAACGGAAGCAGGGCTATTCCACCATCCCCTCTAAAAAGGCTGCTCTGTCATCTCTACCCTTGGCCCTCCCTAAATTGTCACCTAGGCCATTTCCACACTACACTACTATAGTGCTATTATTCCACTCTCAACATTCTATGGAATCCTGGGGTTGCAGTTCAGGTAGGGGCATCTAGACTTCTCAGCCAGAAAGGTCTTCAGCCTCAGTAAACTACAAACCCCAGAATTCCACAAGATTTTGAAAGTTGAATAATAGCACTGTAACAGTGTAGTGCAGACGTGGCCCTAATGGCAATCATTCTAGCAGGTAACCTCAACCGTTTCCTTCTCAGCCAAAGGGCATCTCTAGTGCCCTACCAGACTAAAGCCACCAAGATTCCATGGGATGCAGCCGTGCAAGTTAAAGTGAAATCATACTGCTGTAACAGTGTAGTGTGAAAGGATCACCAAGTTTGCTTCTTCTCTCTTCTCTCATCTTTTTCTCTGAGCAGTCTGATGGAAAATACTGTCTGGTAAATGTACACAAATTACTTCCCTATATTAGTGATAGAAATCAGAATTTGTCAGTTTCCATACTGGGGTTGAACTTGGAGTTCCCAATCCCTCAAAAAAAGTTGTGTGGGAAGAGAAAAGATATGGCAAAAGTTCCTGCAACATGCCAACTTGTAAGAACTTTTCTTTGTTTCTATCAAACATAAACTGTACAGTTTTTGAAAACTGCATAGGAGTTTGAGAAACTATACAGCTTTGCTGTCAAAACTTACACTTTCAGTCTTTTCACTGCACACAGAAAACTGCATAGCTTTCTAGGGGAAAAAACTGCACCCATTTATGTTGTTTTTTTCTCTATGTACTTGGGGAAAATACATACAGCGTGGTGAAGAGTTCAACATTGTGGCTCCATCCTTTGAATGTTGTATGATTTCATTTCTGTGAGGAAAGTTGTGCAGCTGTGTCCATACCTAAAGCTGAAAACTGTAGTTTTCTGGGCAAATTGTGCTACTTACATAGAAAGACATATAGTTTTCAGTGTTCCAAAGCTACTGGACAAAAAAAAAAAACTTTTATTGTCTAAATCATCTATCAGAAATCAGAAGAAAATTGAGATTTACTATCCCTGCCCTGGTGTTTTTAAATTTCACTACCAGTATATTGTCTTTATTGCCTTTCTGACAAATCGTATATTCCTGAAACAGCTGAACATCAAGAAAGGTCACAATAAGATTAAAAAAACAAAGTGGAGAACAACATTCCTGAAGCATTACAAAGATGTTTCAGTGGTGTCTCAAAACAAATATTTTATTGTAAATGTATGGAATCCAAAAATTGGAGGAAATGTTAATTTACTGATTATGATGATGGTGGTGATGATAACAGATATTTACATCCTGCCTTTCTCCCATTTTTGGGACTCAAAGTAGTTTCCAATTTTAAAAGATCAAGATAGCTAGAAACATAGAAAAAGTGAACATTAAAATGAAATGAAATTATACATACTACTAAAATAATTTAAATCTACACTTATAAAGATAAAAAGCATTTATAAAAATAAATAGTAATTAAAAACTGTTCAGTTAAAATTACGCTACCACATTATTTCAGTTGGATGTGATGTTTGTGATTAAAAGCAAACAAAAACAATCATAATTATCTTCTACTGTTTCTTGGTTAACAGTGCAGTCCTAAATGGGTGTGTATAGGTTTGGAGCCTAAGAGAGTTTTTGTTTTTACTGTGAACTTTTGTGTAAGCGTTACAAGCCATTGGGGGAATGTGCCAGTGTGGCATATGGCTACAGAAACTTGACAGCAGTCCAAGCGTGGGATCCATTTTGGCAACAGACATGATCCCCTGGCCAAAGCAAATGCCACAGATCTTCACAACAGTCTTTCTTTTGTGAACTCATATACATAAGTGAGTGGTATTGCCTTAGCATTCAATATCGTTCTAGATCACTGTCTTATCATAGCCACTGTCACACAATTAATCAAAAGCAATACTGGATGTTCCAGTGCCCCAATGTCTGAATGTACTGTGTCTAGGGAAGTCCTATGCCCATATGCTTCTTGGGATCTACAGTCAAACATGCTTTGCTGGCTTTGACAGCAAACTACAGCAATTTTCAGAATTTCTTAGGAGGTATTTGTTGGTGTAGTGTGGACAAATTACACTGAATGCACTGAAACTGAGAACTTTCAAGCATGTTGTACCAATTGGAATCAATGTCATAACATTTTTGTAACACTTTAAATACCATGGAATCTTGAGACTGCAGTTTGCTGTGCTACTCAGAATTCCCTGCTAAGGGGTAGAATATATACTCTCCCAAACTGCAGCACTGGTGGGAGCAGGTTGGAAACATCTTCAACAGCTGATACACATCTTCCCTCAATCTGATTCTGGATGTTAAGGAGGGCTGGAGTAGGCAGGCCAAGAGATGTGACTTACTTATGCATAAATAACCAACAATACTCTACACTGGCTACTTCGTTACATATTTATACATTTATTTATCTTTTGGATAATATCTTATAATTGTTTTAATTATTGTATATCTTATATGGTTTGATTACATGTACTTGTCAGTAAATCTTGCATTTTTTTGCATTTTAATTGAATAATTTGGTTTACAATTATATGCTATAGTTTTATTATTCTTTCTTTCCCTTTGTGTTTGTGTGTATATACATATATTTTAGATTGTATGCCTTTAGCAAGACCCACTGTTTTTTATTGTTTTACTTGTAAAGCGCTATGGTACACATAGATGGTGCTATATAACTAGATGATGATTATGACGATTATAATGGTGGTATCTGTAGAACTCTACTCCAGCACCATATTTCAAATGTGCATCCTTTAATGTAGAAAGAGACAATAATCAAGAACACTGGCAGACATGGAGTTGATTCTCTTCCTTTCCATTTTCTTCACTGTGCAGCTTTCACTACCACATATAGAAAAAAAATAACAGTGCACCTCTAGACAATGTTAGTGCTCATGACTGTTTATCAGACAGAGAACTTTCAGAGATAAATATGAATGTCACTATCAAATAGATATCCTAATTTGAACTACTTACTTGAAAAAAATGTACATTTGTCCAGATTGGTGTCTGCCTGTAAAGTCACTGAATGCACAGAAATACTTATGGCATATCAGTAGATGTGCAGTTCTAGGGGCTTTATCACAACATCTTTTGTCTCACAACAATCATGTTGTTTAAGAAAATGTAAAAATACTGGTATAGAAACAATCACTATCACACCTTCTCTGCAATAATACTATGCTGCTGGTTTGGTGATGCTCGTTCCTACAGTTTTCCAAACCACCGCACTGACACTGACTCTCTTCCCATGTCTTTTCTTCCTGGTGCATGCACTATTTTTTTAAAAAAACAAAAACTGCCAAAAGTGTGCCATTTTAGCATATTGCAAGACTTGGTGTTGCCATTTCAGGATTTCACTCTTCCAGAGACTAGGGCCATTTCTGCACTACACTGTTATAGTGGTATTATTCCACTTTTAACATCCTATGGAATCCTGGGATTTGCAGTTTAAAGAAGGGCATTTAGAATTCCCAGCCAGAAAGCAATTTGGCCTCAGTAAACTACAAATCCCAGAATTCTGCAGGAAATTGAAAGTGGAATAATAGCACTGTAACAGTGTAGTGCGGAAAAGGCCCAGGTTTCCCAAACCCAGCAGAATGACACCATCACACCAACATACAGCAGTGGAAATGCAGCATTATTGGGAGAGTGACATCATGCGATGAGACAGATCAAACACAGAACTAAGCAAGTGCAAACATGCAACCCATCCAGTGTGCAATAAAGCCCAAAATTCTATCCCACTGTATTAGAATTAGAATGGCTGGAATCATAACCACACACGAGTTCCCTTACTTATGCATTTGCACTTTCTTGCCATTCTGCAATGGTAGTATTCAGTTCAGGCATGTAAACAGAGTTTGCACAACTCTTGCATTTGCAGCTGCATGTTCTCAGCCTGAACATAACTATTTGTCAGTGACTTCAATGTATAACTTGCTTCACTGGGACTGCAGAAACAGCTTGAATAGTGGCTCGCAACTGCATTGCATCTCCTAATGTAGAAAGGGACAATAATTGAGAGCACTGACAGACATGGAATCGGATGTTGAATATCAGCATTCACAATGAAGGTAGCATACCACAACACAGAACTCATTGGGCATAGATTTATGCTACACAACTTTGATGTACAATCTTGGCAAGTATGCCAAAAATATTGCCCCACAAGTTTAATATACACACAGTCATATGTCAAGTGTGCAAATTACCTTTTTTTAAAAAAAATGTATTCCCATTTCATCTGCAAAAACTGAAACTTTAAAGTTGCATTTGAGCTGAGCATCTTCCATGATTTACATCTTGTCTCTCACAGAGTGTCACAGCAGTTTGTTTTGGTCTGGAGTCATCCTGCTAAGAATGCTTCAAGACCTTCACTGAGTCATTGAATATTTTGCCTCCTATCAAGACATGAACTTCTTGAATTTTTAGCATCAACAAATTAAAGCAAATGTCACACATAGCTGTCTTGCCTAAAAGCTTAGCTCGACAGGCTGCAGAGCCAGCTTATGTTAGCTGAAAGAAATTCCCTAAGACCAACCCAGTTTCATGAACATATATAGGCTGGAAGGCAAAGGGAAGTAATAGAAATCGGGAGCGATTCCTTTATTTTTGGAACACAGATGTGATTTAGGTTGCTCATGGACCCAGTCTTTGGTTTAAAGAACTATCAGAAGGGATATCAGAAGACAGGCCTATATTAGAAGGGCTGACCAGTCCAAGTCTGGTTTACCAGAAAAATAAATAAGCATAAGAAGGGATATTTGTGCTGAGATTCTTCATAAAGCAGGTGGGGTGTAACACTCTTTTCATGCAATTTCATGTCCACCTCAGTGTATGCATAACCTCCCATACTTCAGAAAAGAAAAGTTGGGATAGGTGACCAAGCAACATCATGGTGTAATGAAGATGGCAAAAGTTTTTAATAACACGTGTAAATATGATTGTATTATAATATTCAACAAGAGCTGGCCACACAGAGCCCAGAAGAAGGTACACTTGCTCTTGTTAGCCCTCTACACATGGCTAGTGTAACATTTTCCGCAGCAAGACTACCCTGGAAATAATAATGGGCAGGGGTGAGCAAACTCTGGGATCCAATTTTCTGCTGTCAGAACCTACCACAGACCATACTACTATTTTTAAAAAACCACTTTTGTGTTTTAGTAAGTTAATATCTAGTGTTTTAGTTAGTTAGTGGTCAGTATATTAATATAGTTAGCATTGTATTTTTGTTTTAGCAGCCTATCACACTTTACTGTTATAGTGCTATTATTCCACTTTAACTGCCATGGCAACATCTTGTGGAATTCCGGGATTGTAGTTTAGTGAGGTCCAAGAGCTCTCAGGCTAAGAATGTTAAATGCCCTTCCCTAAACCACACATCCCACAATTCCATACAATGTTGTCATGGCAGTTAAAGTGGAATAATAGAACTATAATAGGGTAGTGTGATGGGGCCTTCTCTAACTGCTTTTTCTTTTCTGAATGTATTTCTTTTTGGTTGTCAGTAACATTCTTTGTTTTAAAACTAACAAACAAATAATTTTAAAAATCCACTTTTGGTTTCATAACCCCTTTTTGGGGGTCTGGGGTACAAAGCAAGTCATGGGAGCAGGATTTCATTTTGATGGAAAAATCACAGCACCAAGAGTGACAAATCTCTTCACCCACTTACAAGGGAGCCTGGGAGGGCCCTTTTAGGCACAAAAACAGGCAAGAGGAGCTACATGTGACCCTTGAGCCATATATTTCGTACCCTTGATATAGGATATTAGATTTATTGATGAATTAGAGTTTGCCAGAATCAAGTGCAAAGGAAACATTGTGTTTGGATTCCACACATTGACTCCACAAACCAACTCAGAGTTTCTTTCTTCAAATAGAGATGGACAGCATTTTTCCCCACCAGAACTGACTTAATAACCTTGTAAAGAGGAAGGAACTGGCAAAAACCACCTCTGAGTATTCCTTGCCTAAGAAAACCCTATGAAATTCATGATGTGGCCATAAGTCGACAGGCGACTTGAAGGCACATACACATACATTGAGCTACAGCCCTTTCTGACAACAACAAACAGTTTGGTGATACAGGTAGTTCAAGTACACAGTTTACAAAACTGCAGAGGCAGAATCAGTGGTAAGATTTGTAGAAGCAACAGTGGCATCCGATCCAAACCCATTTGTTAAGCACATTTAGCGTAGACACATTAAAGCCATGGGAACTTAATAACTAACACTTATATAAATTCTGTTGATTCATTGGATCTTCTTTAATCAGGACCAGCAATTGGACTGAGTTCAAACAACCAAGGACCTATCCTTCCCAAGCGTAAGTTTAACATGGAGAATAACAAAGTGTAGTAAAGGATCATTCTGTATGATAAAGAGATGGAGCATGTATTGGCTGTAAATATAAAAGTCAAATTTCTTCCCATAGGTTTGGCAGAAGTTGGGGCTGGCTTCACATATTTCCCCAATTATGCACTGGAGAGTCAAAATACATTTTCATTTACAGCCCTCAAAAATCCCCTAAAATATCACTTGATGAGACATTTGGGTTTTCTGTTTTAATGCCAGATCTTAATAGAATGACAAAACAGGTAAGCACTTCACTATATCAAAGAACTTTTTGCCCTATGATTTTATTTTGAATAAGGTAGTAATGTAATATTTCATTAGCTTCTTTTAGTAACCTACAAGGAAAGAGTCAGCATTGACCACTAACAATTTTAGGCCATTTCCGTACTATGTCCCCATCCCAGAATGGGGATGCATTGAAGCTGGTCCACGACGCACACTACCACATGACATCATTGCAGTCCTGCTCTTGTCGCATCCCCAGCCATCATGATTGCGCATTATACTATTACTGGAAAAAATCCAGTAACAAGCCCCTTTGCGAGACAAATGAGTCGACTGGGACCATGCAGAAAGGGCAAAAGCACTATCAAGGTGCTTCCTTACTCAGTTTAGCACAGAAGAGGCCAAATGCTACCATCTGCCAGCAGCCAGCCAGGTCCGGAGGGGAGCATTCAGAACATGCTCCCATTCCAGTCAAGGCAGTGCTGGGATGATGGCAGGGCAACGCAGGATGCCGGCAAGATGTGAAAAGAGCCTTAAAATTCTGTTTTGAATGTGAATGTGGTGATACAGTTGTGCCTTGGCTTTTCTCTATATCTTTTCTATATCCACTCTAGGTTTTAGTCAGGTTCAGCACCTTGATAGTTCATTTAAAGTTCAGAATAAAAGAAGGAGCAGTTTTGCCCTTCCACTAATGTGGGAACCAGACACTGTCAGAGTGCTCAATAATTGTATTTCACAACAGGACAGTACAAGCAATGCTCATTTTATTCCTGATGCCATTTTGGTGCTATGATTTAAGTGAATTTAGAATGTAATACTTTACTTGGTCAGAATATTTTTTTCAAAAAAAAAAAACCAGAGTTGTTGATTGGTTATTTATTTATTTGCTGTAACCTTTTAGAAATGCAGAAGCAACTGTAAAGCACAGAATGGCAGGGGTGAGAAAGAGAAGAGAGAAAAATAGTTATGTGATCTACAATGGAAGTAACATGCATGACTATCCAAAAGGGTGATGGGCACAGTTATAAGTCCTGGGTCCAAAATTATCTAGCTGTACCACTGCTGATATCCATCCATCCATATAATACATCTAATAAAGGAAAAATGTGGAAAACCAAGGCTTGGAAAAATCCTTTTTATGTTTTTGCCTTCATGTTGTTTCCAACTTAAGGAGACCTAAGATTGTCTATCATATCGTTTTGTCAAAAAGATTTGTTCAGCTGGGGTTTGCCATTGCCTTTTGTTACCAGGCTTGCACCTCCACTCCATGATATGGCTTAATTGGCAAATATTAATTGGCATGATATATAAATTATATCCTGCTACGGCTGAGAAGCCTGCCGGCAAAGAGGAACTGGCTGAACATATGCATTGCAAAACTAGGTCAGATTGGGACTGCAGGCATGGCTAAGTCATAGTCAGGGAAGCTCTGGTGATAAATGATTTGCAAATGTCCCCCAACAACTTGACATTTAGAAACAATAGTGCCTGAAACTGCCTCCACAGAATGACTGTCTTTGACCCTCTTCTTCTGTCCACCAAAACTCCTGTTTTGTCCCCTCAACTATCCTGCCATTAAGGAGCAATCACAATTCCCATCAGAGCTTTCTTACCTAATGCTAAAGCCATTAGCTCATTTTGGACCCCATTGTAAAGCCATTAACACCTTCCCCTCAGGGCAGAAAAACTGTATTTAAACCCTGATTCAAGCCAGAAAACTTGTAGTACTGTAGTACTCTGAACATAGGCCATCACTCTGCTGCTCAGATTCCCATTCTGATACTACCCTTGGATTCTAAGTCTGGGCCACGTTGCTTCGTCTCTTATTTCTGAATAGGTAAATATGACTCATTTTGCCCTAACTCCTTGCTATCCAATTTTTCCTCCCATTCCTCCAGCTAGCCTTGTGTGATTAAGAAACTGCTTGAATCTTGTGTGTGTGTGTGATTGTTAAGTCCCCCAATAAAATAATTATTGTTTGAATCTCCAGCTAGTGTTCCTAGTACCAGCACACACTAGTGTAAAAGATCCTGCTAGGTTACCCTCCTTTTGCAGGCCTTCCCTTTGAGCAACATTCCCCCTGTTCCCTGGAGGCACTGGCATTGCAGTACCTTGGAGTCACCCACATTTTGGGATAACAATTCCTCTTAGAGCAAGAGATTGTGAGTTACCAAGGTCACCCATTAGGCCAAGTGAGTGATCAAACCCTAGTTTCCCAGAGTCCTAGTCCATTAGTCACTATATCACAGTGGCTCTCTCTCGCTGGCTCGCTTTCTCTTTTTTACTACAGCTTTCATAAACCTCCAGACAGCATGACCAGACACAGCATACTTTGCCATACAATGATCTCAGGTACAGATCACTAAAACCGTTTGGAATATAAATAAGCATTACAAAATCAAGATTGTTATTTTAAATGCAAATCCTATCTAAATTCTGTTCCCCCCCCTTTCTCTCTTCTTTTATTTTTAAACATACTCTGTCCATAAATTTCATCAGGCTGGAAACTGCATGTCTCATATGATTTGTTGTATGCCAAAGCTTTAAAACATTAATGGCATTTTGAATAAAATTTTAACTATGTATTTTTTAAAGAGACCGGGCATCTTTTCAATGGTTCTTCCCCTTTGTTTACAAGCAGTAGGCAAGCATATTTCTCCCTAGGTATCACCTTCAGTTTCTTTGTTTGAATCAACTTTCAAAAGTGGATTTCCTAAAATCAAATGGCAAATAAATAAGAAAAGCCTTTTCTCCACGACGAACGTCCTCCATGGCAACTGGCCCTTCTTCAACACATTGCTTTTGCAATGCCACATTTTAGTTCCCGAGCTGGGTTGATGTCTGGTGTCTGCAGTATTCTTATTTCACTGGAAAATGAGGCCTTTAAGGAACACCCAGAGCCATGTTTTACCCTTTTGGCAGAACAACCTGATTTGCATTTGGAGGAAAGTAGCTAATGTGAATGTGAAAGACGCTTACAGTCCTAAAGGAACTTTTAGCATTCATAGCAGAAATGAACTGCTTTTTAGCATTTGCTTTGTAAACTGCTTTTTAAACATACATGCACACACACGAAAATTCTATCTGTCATCTTTGTATTATGCACTGATTGAAGCTTGGAGGAAAAATATTACTACTACTCCTAGAATCTTCCACCTAGTCCGCATGACTAGAGGATTATAGAATTGTAGTCTATACCTGCAATACTTTTTATCTCTGCCTTTGATATTAATAACTACAGTCGACCCTCCACATTTGCAAGGATTTGGAATACAGAACCCTCACAAAAGTGGAAAAACTGAAAATAACTCCCCCCATCCCATAATTCCTCTCCCTTTCCTTTGCTTCTGGATTCAGGAGTGGGGAAGACAACCTAAAAGACTTACCAGTACTTTCCCCTCAGACAGAGAAGAGGGGAGTTTGAGGCCCTTTCTGCACTGAGGCTTCTAGCGCAAGCGGGGGAGGCCGGCAAGCGCAAGAAGGCTCGTCCGGGAGGCTGCCGCTTCCCCCTCCTTCCTTCCGCAGGCGAAGGAACCAGCGGGGAAGCGGCACCGAAGGAGGCTTGCCGCGCAAGCCGCCCTCCCCCCGTGCAAAGCGGGAGACCTCGCACCGGATTCCCATCCCGCGCGCGAAGCGGGCGGCGTCGCGCCGGATTCCTCCCCCCGCACGCGCCGGATTCCCCCCAGTGCGCGCCGGATTCCTCCCCCCCGCGCGCGCGAAACGGGCAGCGTCGCATCCCCCCCGCGCGCGAAGCGGGCGGCGCGTCCGTCGCGCTACCTCCCCACCCCGCTCCTTCCTTCCACAGGGGCGGAGGGAAGGAAGCACGACCCGGCCGGCTCCCGGAGGCTCCGCACGAAAGGTAAGTGCGGGTGGGCTCCGGGAGCGTTGCGCGAGCGCGGGGTGATTTTCGCTTGGACGCGAAAATCAAAAAACCCGCGCTCGCGCCGCTTCAGCCTCGTGAGCCGGGCGGAAGTGGGAGTGCGTTGTGCAGAGCGACGCTCCCACTCCCGCGAGGCTCACGGGGCTATCGCGCGAGCAAAGGCCCGTGCGAAAAGGGCCTTAGAGTTCTAATTACTTCATTTTGAGAAAAGAGGAGTAGGAGCAAAGAGAACACATGACCAGTCAGCAGCCAATACACAGCAGAATGTGCAACCACATGGCAGAGAGGTCACAACTTCAACAGTGGGAGGGGGCTTTGCTGAAAATGAAAAAACCTCAATTTTAAACACGAGCCTTACAAGCCTGGGATGAGGAATGCAAGGGAATGGGAGGAGGAAAATACAGGGCGGGAGGACACAAGTACATGCCTTGCGAATAATCAAATTCATGAAGGTCAAACCCACAAGGGTGGAGGGAGGTTGTTTCATCATGCACTGTATTCCATTTAATCATGGTGACCCTCCAATATTGCTGGAATGGTGAGGGGGCTACTTTACTGCATTCAGATGTTTCATCCTTCCCTGTGGAATTGCTCTCAAAACACCCATCACTACTGGAACCTATTACTGCTGTTGGGTTTTTACCCTCAGAATCTCAATTTGTAGGTCCTGGTATATGATTTTTCCCCCTTGTCTTCAATTCTGCTCTCTCCCAGGACTGCCAGATGTATAATCCAAGCTTTCTTTTTCTCAACCACAATTAAGACTGGAATAGTGTGTTCTGATTGTTTGTCAGGTTGAATCTTCAAGTCTCATAATGTTTTTACATCACCATTTTGACAACTTCTTTAGGTTTATTAACTAATAGAAGGTAGTAGTACCAACCTTCCTGACTTTCTGAGGAGTCAGTGGAGATGTTTCTGCAGTTGTTACCTGTTTTATTTATGTAGACAGTGGAACATTGGAGGTACAAGTCACAACTTCTCTTCTATGAATGGGAAATGTGCAGCTGATGATTTCCTGATCAGAAAGTGGTTGTCTCATATGAATATCTTCTTCCAAAATTGCATTTCTTGTGATGTATATCAAGACAAAAATAAGAATTCTAATCTGTTCCCTGCATTTTACCTTTTCATAGCCAAGGATATCTCTACTCCTTCAGGAACCACTAGAACTTATAGAGAAAAAATACAGCAAATTTAACTAATTTCACACTGCAATACAATTGTTCTTCAAAATATGCAGTTCTACAAATATGCAATTCTCACACAAAAATATGTACAAAATGTATGCATAAGGGGAAATTGCTCGCAAAAATGTGCAAATTTGGAAAAACACACACAAAAATGTGTGCCTATTAGAATAAATACATACAATATGCATAAGAATTTTAATATTTAAAAGTCTCAAATTGATGCAGCAATTTGACAAACTTAATTTAAAATTGTGAGGGAAAATGAGAAGTGGAGAGAAAATAAAACACCACACAGTTTTCACCTATACCTATACTGGCCTTATGCACGATCCTGTGGCTAATGGACTCCTCTGGTTGAAGAACTGCACAGGCCAAGTCCATTTTAATGATAAATAACCTTAAGAATTGAAGAATAAACACCTTAGGGTTTACAATTGGCCATTTTAGTAAGTATTTCAAAAATTGCATCTTTATATCTAAACATCACAACTAGATCAGCATTATATTTGGGCCTATTCTAACTCTATACAACTGGATTCCCTTTGAGATGCTTTCTTAGGATTCCATGAATGTGAAGAGGATGACAGCTTTGTAGTGGCAGACCCCTTCTCTGTTCTCTGTTGCTTAATGTATTACGTGTGTAGGGTACTTGATCTCAGAGGCTTCTCTCCATACCCGTAAGAACCTTGTCTTTCCTTTTACTTTTTAAGCTTATGTAGAAACCCCTCCTACATACACCATACATATGAAAGAAGTCCATGTTAGGCCTTTCATGCAATTTGTTCAGACCTAATTAAACATTTGAGAAAGACTGAGGTGTTCTTTAAAACAGAGTTGAGTGTCTTGCCACTTTCCTGATGCAGATCCTTCTGCTTTAAGCTGATCCTGAAAGATGGGGACAGTGACAGCTAGTGGCTTCCATGTAAGTGGGTGGGTGGACCCTCTCTTAGTTTTCGTCTGAAGGCCCATTCACACTGTACAATTATAGTAGCATGATTCCACTTTACCCACTATGACTTCATCCCATGGAGTCCTGTAATTTGCAGAGAGAGGTATTTAGAGTTCTGAGGCAGAGAGCTCTAGGGTGTCACCAAACTGCAAACCCCAGGAATCCACAGGATGCAAACATGGCAGTTAGAGTAGAACCAGAGTGCTGTAATTGTGTAGTATGGTGTACTATTTTAATGGCTTTTAAAACAGTTTTAGATTACTTGATTTTACTTAATTTTAAATTAATTAATTAATTCAAATTAATTAATATTGTCAGTTTATTTTTATTTTTTGAAAAACTTCTGCATTATCCATGGGTTTAATTTTATTATGTTTTAACTCACATTTTGAGCTGCCCCTTTGTTTGATGATGTATTAGCAATTTCTTCATAGCGCATGACAGCCAGTGTGGCGTAAGAATCTGTGAGTTAGGATATAACCCTGGAGACCAGAGTCAGCCATGGAAACCTGCTGGGTGATCCTGGGAATGTCACACACTCTCAGGCCAAACCCCATGATAGGTTTGCCTGTGGGTCACCATAAGTCAGAAACAACTTGCAGGCACACAATAACAATAAATGGCCACCGTGTGCTGAGTATAAAATGTAGGGTTGCTAGGTCAGGATCATCCTAGTTCTTGAGATTTCAGACTGAAACAAGACCTAGTGAGAGTCCTTGATGAAATCACAGATGGCAGACTAAGTAGTATTTTTAAGTATAATAGATACAGTTCCAAGCATGTCATTCCCTGAGATCTTGGAAACCTATGAAGTAATACAGTCTGGGGAAAAATTTACCTGAGAATGCAGTGCATCGTAGGGGTCCTCTTGCAACAATGACAGAACTTTTTTTCTTTTTTGTGCACATAGGAAATAATGATAATGCCATCTTAGTTCTTGGACAACAGAGCTGTCCCACAAAGAGGAGTAACTATTGTTGCTGCCATCTAGATGACAAAAGCTAAAATCTCTCTATGTAGTAGCCTTGCTTTTGTTTTGCTAATGAGCTCCTTTGGCAAGGAACATTTCTTTTACAAAGTCAAGTACACCGTCGGCATTTCATACACAATAATTAATAACAGCCACTCTCTGCGAATGAGCTGAATGGCATAGTGAGAGTATTAGAGCTATTTATTGCCACAGCAGATAAATTTTGCTCTCGCCCAGGGAAAGCTTTGCCCTACTGTCTCCAGCCAGCAGTTTCCCAGCACACTGTAGACACATCTCAGCACAGGTTGACAAATTAATCCCAGCCTCAGCTGTGCGCATGCATAGATCAAATTTTCAAGCCCATGAATGAAGGCGAGGCACCCACCAGACCATATTTTACATTTAATTACACTAGTAGAAAGTTGCTGCAGCCTGAATCGCAGAACAAAGGCTGTGCCTGAGGAGATGCCACAGGAGAGATTCATACACAACATCAGTCTGGAAAAGAGGAGCTTGTTATAAATGAGTTCAGCTGTGAAGACTGCAATGGTGCAAAGAGGCAGAACAAGCCCTAGGAAATGCTTGTAGTTCCAGAAGAACTAAATACTTATAAGTAAAGGCAGGGATGAGAAACCACTATGAATTTTTGTGTGTGTGTGGAAAAAGAACAGGTGACATTTTTAAATGACAGATTTTCCACACACACATACATACTCTAAATCATGAGCTTTTTCATATCTGCATTGAATATCAAATACTTAAATATTACCATTTATTTTCATTTTCATGTACGCTTTCACGTTGCAAAAAGGTAAAAGAAAGAAATAGAAACAAAAGCACTTAATTAAATCATCTCAACACACATGTCTGTATTAGATATTATTACATTAGTTCTACAGAGTTCAATAAATGGTCACCAATTGTGCCTGAAGCATACCATTTTTTACTGGTTTTCTTTCATCCTTACTGATGACATAAGCTTGGCCCTCTGAAGCACAATCCCTTCATTTTCTTTCAGATGTGGAATTTTAGGCATCCATGGTTTACATCGGGGTCTGCAAAGTACAGCCCAAGGGCCACATATGACCCCCAGGACTTTTTTGTGGTCCCAGGGCCCACAAAATACCCTCTAGGAGACTTGGGAGCATTTTCACTATATTTGGGGGGACTTTTTTTAAAGAAAAATAAAAGTAAAATGATGGGGGACTTGTTTCAGGGGCTAGACATGTTTTATATTAGTTAAAAGTATTTTCAATAAAAATATTTTTTTTAAAAGAAACTTTAAAAGAAATATTTGCTTTATTTAAATATTTATTCCTCCATCTGTTCCTTTAATATCCTGACTGTCTTTTGGTAAGGGATCCAAAATGGCTGTCCACGGTTCCCAACCTATTTGGGGGCTAGGTTTCAGAACTGTGGAAAGCTCCTTTAATATCAGGTCCCTTTCATGTTATTTTCTTCATTTAATTTCTCTATTTAATTTATAGTCCATCTTTCTCCTAATATGGGAACTGAGGCAGCTCAAAATGTGAGTTAAAACATAATAAAATTAAACCCATGGATAATGCAGAAGTTTTTCAAAAAAAATAAAATAAACTGACAATATTAATTAATTTGAATTAATTAATTAATTTAAAATTAAGTAAAATCAAGTAATCTAAAACTGTTTTAAAAGCCATTAAAATAGTACACCATACTACACAATTACAGCACTCTGGTTCTACTCTAACTGCCATGTTTGCATCCTGTGGATTCCTGGGGTTTGCAGTTTGGTGACACCCTAGAGCTCTCTGCCTCAGAACTCTAAATACCTCTCTCTGCAAATTACAGGACTCCATGGGATGAAGTCATAGTGGGTAAAGTGGAATCATGCTACTATAATTGTACAGTGTGAATGGGCCTTCAGACGAAAACAAAGAGAGGGTCCACCCACCCACTTACATGGAAGCCACTAGCTGTCACTGTCCCCATCTTTCAGGATCAGCTTAAAGCAGAAGGATCTGTATCAGGAAAGTGGCAAGACACTCAACTCTGTTTTAAAGAACACCTCAGTCTTTCTCAAATGTTTAATTAGGTCTGAACAAATTGCATGAAAGGCCTAACATGGACTTCTTTCATATGTATGGTGTATGTAGGAGGGGTTTCTACATAAGCTTAAAAAGTAAAAGGAAAGACAAGGTTCTTACGGGTATGGAGAGAAGCCTCTGAGATCAAGTACCCTACACACGTAATACATTAAGCAACAGAGAACAGAGAAGGGGTCTGCCACTACAAAGCTGTCATCCTCTTCACATTCATGGAATCCTAAGAAAGCATCTCAAAGGGAATCCAGTTGTATAGAGTTAGAATAGGCCCAAATATAATGCTGATCTAGTTGTGATGTTGTTACAAATAGTGTTATTTTAAATATCAGCACTCAGGAAAGAGGTCTAGGTAATTCCAATGGTCACTTCTAAAACTGTTTTGAACTCTAGCTGATCAAGTTCAGAGCCTGGACAAGCAATTTCTTTGGACTACAACACCTAGAACCCTTTAGTCAGCATTGATCTGGGGAGTCATAGTGCAGGGCTAGAATCCTGTTCAAACATTATGCCAGTGTTACAGCTGTAATTGTATTTGTTACATGCTTGCATAAGAAGTTATCCGGCTCCCCATTCACCTGCTACACAGTGGGCTGATATAAAGGCAAGTCTGGCACACCGGCAGAGCTTTGCACCCCATGACTCAGGACTGAAATGGCCACCAGACCATTACCCAGATCATTGCTGTTGCATAAATAAGCTGATAGAGAAGAGGAGCCCATCCTTAATAAGTAACTTTTCCAAGCTCTAATTATGCTACTTAACAATTCAAAAACTTGATTTTTTTTATATTTTTCTGGTATATTTTTTAGTTTTTTCTGTCATACATTTACAGCTTTCGGTCTTTATTTAAAAAAATAGATTATAACATAACATAGAACAAATTGGTGTACCTTCCTTCCACCAAATGCTGGATGATATGCAGACTGTGCTGTGTGAATTAGCCCTGAGTCCACTAATCCCTGAACATCTGGGATGACATTTTCTGAGGTTGCACCTGGATTATTGGAAAATGTTGTATCCATCTAGATTATGTTATGCTCCCCAATACAATTTGTCTTATATAGTTTATCACTTGTACTTTTTTGTGGATTAGGCTTTAAAGACAATATGGGTAGTTGCTGTGTACTATGAAGGGATAGATTTAATTTCCACATTTTTTATGATAAATCTGATGTAACACCCACAGAGGATGATCACTTAAATAGTCCCAAAGATGGAACAATGCATCACCAAAAAGAGCACAAAAGAGCATTGTTTCCATACAGTTTCCCTATGTTAATATGCAGCATTGTACATTTAGAATTAATATGGTTTACAGAGAAATCATAAGAAATAAAACTCTAATGAGGATACCTCTGTGCCTGATTAGTCTGCTATCAGGTGTAAACTCCTGATAAGCAACTTCAGAGCTCCAGGTTTCCCTTCTTATGGTTGTTTATCTTCAAGCTAGACTTGGGGTCTTGGGTTCACACTACACAATCATAGTGCCATGATTCCACTTTAACTGCCATGGCAACATCCTATGGAATCCTGGAATTTTTAGCTTAGGGAGAGATATTTAGCATTCACAGACAGAGAGCAATGGTGTCTCACTAAACTAAAAACCCAAGGATTCCATAGGATGTTGCCATATCAAAGTGGGATCACGGCACTATAACTGTGTAGCATGAAAGGGTTACCTGAGAAGCCCTTCAGCAGAGGATGGTTTCAAACGGAGGTATTGTTTGATAGTCATTCAGAGGATATCTTCAAACGTAGGACTGACCTCCATAAAATGGGACACATAGCCACCATGCAAATAAATGAATCAGTTGCGGCATTCCAGCACAGATGCAATTCATGGGAAAACTGTTTTTCTCTTATTTACAATCTTTTTCTTGTATTTACACCTTATAACCCTCGCCCCTCTGTACCTGTTAAGGGTCTCCTCTCCCTTTTGAAAGTATGCCTCTCCATTTTGGTGACCATAGGAGCTGGGTTTACTCTTGATGTAGCACACCTTTTGGCCACTGGCTCAGTTAATCAGTAGGTCTCTATTTCCTCCCTCCCTCCCTCCCTCCCTTCCTGAACCAGAGTTGGGTTAGAAGTATGTCTTGTATTTCTATGAAATTCACAATTACTAGGGATGTAATTATGAGGGAATGAAGACGTTGCTCTTCCAAATAAGAATTCTGCCCCCCTCCCCACACCATGAAATTCTCCTACTGGCCATAAATTTCTAGCTTTGCAGATAGTGAAACACAGAAAATTATTCAATACCTAGAACTCTGATATTTCCATTCCCCTGGTAACTTTGACTGCCCCTTATCTTTGGAGGCCTAAACTGTATTTCTGAATGCTCAATGGAAGTTTTAATTTACTACAATGCTTGAAATTGTGGGACTGAAGCAAAAATTCATGAGAGGAAGATTTTCACGGTGAAAATGTTCTCATTTTTCTGCTTCCTCTTATCAACGCCCCTGACAATTTAATCTTTGCAAATGCATTTCCTTCCACTCTTTTTATTCTGTACTGTGATCAGAGGGTACCACAACAAATAATGGTGAAAAGTGGCTGGGAAATTCTGAGATTTGTAGTCAAAAAGAAGGAACTTGAGTAGAACCATAGAATCATAGAGCTGGAAGAGACTACAAGGGCCATTGAATCCAGCCCCCTACAATGTAGGAATAGACCATCAAAGCATTCGTGATAGATGGTCATCCAGCCTCTGTTTAAAACACACACACACACACAGAAGGAGACTCCACCACACCCCACTTGACACACTTTCCCAAGCAATGTTGTTAGGGAAATATATATCCCACCAATCCATCCTAACAGGAAACAGCATTTATTTTCCAACACATAACTAGATCTATTTGTTTAACAACCATTTTTAAAGTTCAGTCCCATGGGCTGAAAATACTTTTGAAAGATGTCCGGACTTGCAACTTCCCTTTAAAGAAAAGGAGTCCTCTAAACTGGAGTTGAGTAACATTCTTCCAGTGTTTGTTTGTTTGCTTTCTATAATGCCATTATCTGGCATAAAGCTTCAGTTTAACAGAGGCAACTAACAAGCTCAGTCCGCGCTCTCAGTTATTATGCTGGAGTCCCTTCCTTTAAACCTATTTAGCCCCATTAAAGTCAATAGAACTAAACCGGCTTAAAATCCTACTATTTCAGATGGCCTGGGTTGTGGATCTGACCTTGAAATACATAATGAAAGCTTTACAAAATGCCACTGAATCTTCTTCTCTCCAGTTATTTAATACAGACATATATATGCACATATTGAAAATGTATGTATGTATTAAAAAGGTGACAGATACGGTGATGATATATTTTCTTTGCAGACTGCATTGTAGGTGATTCATGTGAAATATTTCCCTTATACAGCAGTATTTCTGACAGTACAGCTATAGTAATCTAAGCAGAACCAGAGCCAAGAGAAGATTAATCCATCACAGTGAGACATTCTATTTTAAGCAGCAGGAGCAAATGTCTAGTGGCTGCACACACTCTAAGCTTCCTGCCACACACTACTCCAGTTTGCTGCCTGACAAAAAGCAAGCCTAAAGACCACAGCAGCAGACTTCATATCTGTCAAACTGGGGTTACTGGCTGATATAGAATTGTAGGGTTGTGTTCCAGTGCCCTCTTGAAATTCCCTTAATTGTTTGTGAGCAATGAAACTGAATGGTAAACCAAATTTTTCATGGGAAAGAGAAAATTTCTAACAATATCTTGGGCTTAGTTTCCTATCAGCAATAGTCAATGTAAGGTGGTGCAACACAGCTTCTTTCTTTCCTCATTGCCCCAACCATTGCAGTATTTCTTTCTGTCATTGCAAGTGATAGTAGCAATCTTTTTATTCTGTATTTTGGGGGCTAGACCTACCCTCATTTTTCAGCTTCTTTAGTGCCCACATCCAGCTTCAGAAATATTCTCCAGAATCTCCAAAAATGTTATCTGATAAATTTTAGCTCTCAACAATTATAACCCAGCAGACATGACCTCTCGGTTTTTATTTATTATTGTGCAAGACTGGGTATACAGGCTTTGAAGTTCAGGATCCCACCCCGCTACCATTTCTGTATGTGCAATGTATATTTTCTTCCACTGGCAGCCTGTTGCATTTCATTGGTTATAATACCAGAATGATCACTAGCCTGGGTGAGGAGAGTAAGGTCATGTTTATTTGATGTGGATATCTGAGGCCTGGAAACATCTGCCTATCTTGGAACTCTGTTGTTCACTGTGGACCCTGATAGCTGATGGAGAAGAAGAAAATGATGATGGTATGCCAATAAATTATTTTCCTTTGTGTCCTGTGTTTCAAATATGCAAATGTTAGCAGCAGTGTTTTAAGGCTTGGAATTTTCCATTCACAATTGTACTCTTGCCTTATGTGTTACGAACATTTTCTAGAATTCCTCAATAACATTTGACAATTTCAGAAAACTGCATTTTTCTTACAGGAAAACACAGTTGTGTAAAAAAACTGGATTTTTTTTTTTTAAACTGTTTCTGATTAATGTTGGGTGAACACCAGCTAGGACCACACAGATTTTTTCATTGCTGATTAATTACTTATTTTTACAGTGAATATTCAGAAACGAACAGCAGTTTTTCTAATGTACTTTCCCACATTCCTAGTGTGTCATGCACACTTCTTCCTGTATTTCATAGATTCCACCATTATTCTGGATATATAACTCTTAGTGCCAGCTGTGACAGCTTGGAAATTCTGTTACCCCCTCCCTCAGAACAACATGGCCAGCTCAAGAATGTTTGCTGCCTGAAGTCGAAGACAAGATGGACCTTCTCTCAACTGCATATACAGAAGAAAACTGGAGTGGATCTTCAGTCTTATTTTCTTATATACTTCTGGAAGTGATTTATATTCTCCATCATATCTAAGACAGCAGGCAGTGGTGGAGCTTGGAGTGTCGAGAGGGGAGGATGGGAAGGGGTGGGGCTACGGTACAAGGAGCATGGCCACTGCGCATGGGGGTGTGGCCAGGGCATGTGGCCAGGGCATGGAGGGCATTGCTACGAGCCGGGATGTCCCGAAAAACATTGCCGCTTGGGGCAAACCGCCCCCCACCTCCCCATCCCTACATGACTGACAGCAGGTTACATGTGGACAGGGAGAGAAAATTTATGTGAGATGCACTGTTCTGCCTAAGAGCAACTTAACGCTATACACTATACATTAGTGCTTTAGTGTGTATTCTTGAATTGCAGGGGATTTGACTATACAGTCCCTTGCACCACATGATTACAATTCCATGCAAATTGCCCACAAAAACACTTCAAAGTTCAGGCATATTCAAAAGAAAAGAAAACAAAAGTCAAATTTTAAAGGTGTCAAACAGAAAGTAACCCCCTCCACAACAAAACTTGGACATATTTATGTGACATTTAGTGGGTTTCATCCTTTCCAAAGGACCCACGAATTAACAAACTACTAAAAAAAATTAAAATTACTGACATTTTTGGATTTCTCTGTTTCTAGCCAATGGCAAAGACACCTCAACCTTCAGTAACTTGATGCTTCTGCCAACCTGCTCATCTGCCACTGCTGTGAAGCATCCCCTGGGTAGACCATGAAGCACCTTAGCCATCTTTGTATCTGAAGTAAAGTAGAAGTAAAGTACACGTAAAGTAAATTACAAGTAAAGTACAATATCACATCAAGTTTCCAAAGCATTTTGGAATGCCATGACCAAATCAAAATAGTATGTCCTAATTAATTTCCCCTCTCTGTTTATAGCTCTAACACTCGGCTATTGGTAATCTCAGTATAAAATGTAACATAAGAATTATCTTATATTCTCGCCATAATCTAAACAAAGATCATCCAGTCAAAAATGTAGGACATTAAGCTTATAGTGACTTCAGCTGGAAAGTTGTATCTGGCTCTTTCTCGCTGAAATCATTTAAGTACTTTGGCTGTATTGTATCCACAGAATACAACTTGACAGTCAAAGTCAGAAGATAAGTTTAGAAAATGTTACAAGATAGATAAGAAACATCTACAAGCCCAGAAGTTCTTCTAATGAAGGCAAAGATCAGAGACGGCCATTAGCAATGTTCCGTCCTTCTGGAATAGAACAGAAGCCAGCAGCGATGGATGATTAATGCCCTCAGACACTGGGGAGCTCTTTCTATTTCAAGGTAGTTGCTTTAAATGTAAAGCCAGATAGACAGCATTTGGACTGAGTATGTTGAGACTATGAAGATAGAGAAGAGGGAGATAAGCAGATTAAGGTGCACCTGTGACCTTTTGCTTGTGTATATTTATCAGCAGAATTATGGAAGTGAATGGCAGGAAAGTCTCATAAAATACATAAGAACACAAGAATTTGATGTATTCCAAAAGCACTTAATGACCACTGAGTCAACTACCACACTAGACACTTTCAAATTAAGTATCCTGCCGGGCTCCAGGTTGACTCAGCCTTCCATCCTTCCGCAGGTCGGTAAAATGAGTACCCAGCTTGTTGGGGGCAATTAGCTAAAAACACATTGTAAACCGCTTAGAGAGCACTTAGCTGATAAGCGGTATAGAAATACATGCTATTTGTAATGTATAATGTATTTCATGTTGTTCGCCGCCTCAATCCATGTGGAGAGGCAGGATACAAATAAATTATTATTATTATTATTATTATTATTATTATTATTATTATTATTATTATTTGAACAGGTGACCTTCACTGTTGCAAACTGTTCATCATTAATGTAGTTTATAAAATAACTGACAAAATTGTGTTCTGATGAGACAAGATAACCGTATCACGTTAGAACAAAAGGTTGTTGTACTCATACATTTAGGCCCTTTCCACACCTTACCTCATCTCTTGTTGCCCTGCAATCGTGATCCCAGCAGCACCTTTGCCAGGAAAGGAGTGTAATAGGAAAGCTCCCCTCCACAATGGACCAGCTCCCTGCAGAAGGAAGTGCAGGGGACAGCCAGGCTCTTTCCCATGCTATAGTGGGCAGGAAGCATCTCCACTGCACTTCTGGACCTTCCACAGGACAGGTAAGTGTGGGAGTGTCACACAATCTGGAGTCATTGATGAATCCATCAATGATTTACCCACGATCATACCAGCTGGAGACATGAGAAGGACACGACTACAATGACGTCCTGCAGAAGTGTCGTCATGGTCCCACTCCTCTCATGTCCCCATGGCAGGAGGACACGAGTCTGTGGAAAGGGCCTTAGTAAAGGGTGATGGAAAACATCACTAGTCAACATGGAGTATAATGCAGAGTGAGTCACATAAAAGGTTCAATTCATTCAACTCATAATTTTTAATAGTATTTTTTTTTAAAAAAATGACTTCAAAATTTGTTCAAGCTAAATAAATTGGTGAGCATATCTCTGTAACTATCACAGGTTGGAACTATTATTTTTGGACTACGGTTCCCAGAATTCCTTAGTTGGGCTGGACACTAAAGCAGCTGCCCTTGTTGGCTGGAGGAACAAGGGGGCATACCCCAAAGAAGTTTTTGGGATTCCCCCTCCCCCAAAGCTTTGCTAATGATGAAGCTGTTAAGATGGCTCTGATTTACAGATGTCTAAAGGGGCAGACACATTAGTCTGTTGCAGCAAAGGATGAAAGCTGAAAAACTAACAAAGTTATAGTGGCATAAGTATCTGGGGCACAGGAACCTACTTCATCACATAAGATTGTTAGTCTCCAGTAGTCTGCTTCTGCTTTTTCAGTTTTTAAAATTGCCACACAAGATTCTTTGTTGAATTTAAATATTCAGTATGGTATAGGCAAGATGGTATCCTTTGTATAAGTAAAGCAGATGTTCCTGAACAGTAAATGTCTAACAATGTTTGAAAACAGGAGCATAATTTGCTACAATAATGAAGAAACTGGCATAAGTTTAACATGGTGGTAAACAGTCAAAATAAAGTAGGCAAACCTGCTATGACCAAAACAAGATAGACAAGCTGAAAAGAAGAAATGGTTGCTTTGAAACAATAGCAAGATCCAATTTTTAAATCATACTGAAATCAAAACAGAAAGTGACATTTTCCCCTTCAATATTACACAATAATAAGATATCCTTGTGTTAGAAAGGAATCATAGCATTGATATTTCCAGGAGGTGGGCAATTTTACCACTATCTGTGAAAGGGGGATGCAAAAGGGTTGATAGGATGATTTCACCACGCCAAAAGTTGTAAAAAGACCAGCCTCTGAAACTTTTGATAAAGTTGGCTTATTCATCTGACATTACAGAGGTCTAAGAGAACCTTCCTCACATCTTCTTTCTTTAGTAGCTTTACTACCATGTCCACAATTCTTTAGTGGTTGTGTTTTTCCCCAGCAAAGTTTTAGGACCCCCCTTCCCAGTTGTGTGCAACTGGAATTGCCATAGAAAGCTTGGTTTATTAAACAATTTTTAAAAAGCTAAACAAATAGCTATGCCATGAAGCAAGTTGTTCCTCATTATTTACTTTATTGTATTTATACCCCACCTTTCTAATTACTGTGTTAGTTAATATTACAGCTCCCCTTTCACAAGTGCCTATAACTGGGTTACATTTTGTTTGGCATTTCAGCCTCATCTAAGCAAGGTGGGGACAGTATACATTTCTGGTGTGATGTTTAGAGTGCTGGATTAAAGCCAAAGAGACCCAAATTCAAATTGTCTTACAGATCATTGAGTAACCTTGGACCAGTCATTCTATCTCTTAGCCAAACAACTTCACAGGGTTGTTGGGACTATCCAAGAGGTTGAGGACCTTGTATGTCACCCTGGGCTCCTTAGACAAAAAAGATAAAGAATTCAAATTAATAATAGGAATTTGAGTTTTTTTACGCAACATTAAATTAGCCATTTGTTTACACTGAACAGATCGCACTTATTAGGAGTCCCAGCAAAAGGCTAAATACATTAACGTTTGTTCCACAAAGAACACCACGTACTTAACTCATATTCTGATAATGTACTGCTGACGCAATGGATATGTTATCACAGGTCTCAACAGACTTCACAGAATCTTCTTCTTGCCAAGCAGCATATAGTTAATCCTGTTATAATATCTGGAAACAGAATTCTGTGTCATGCACAAAGGAGGGGCCAAAAGTCCTGGCGTGCCTAGATATTGCTTACCTCATCTCTAAAGGGAAAAGATCTTCCTTAGCGTTGCTCTTAATCTGACAGCACCGCTAAAGGGACCAAGTCAGGCTGAAGAGAAAGATTTAATCTGAATTGATCAATACCCCCAAACTTGACATGTCCCAAATGATTAGCCCAAACCACAGCGTGTAATATCTGGAATTCATGGAGCATATAGCAGCTCCTCGCCCCCTCGACAAACATGCACGCACACACACACACACACACACACTTTCCCCACAGCCTTCTCAGTCATTCTGATGGAGGGAGAGCATACTTCCCCCTCTCCACTCGCCACGGTGCATGCTGAAGCATTTGACATGCAGCTTTCACATAAATAAGTGGCTAAGATAGAAAATGTTTCCTTTTAGAAACTAATAGGAACACGCTTCTGTATATCAGAGGAGAAAGGAAATCTGTTTCAAGTTCTGATTAATGATTAGTGTTTTCTAACACGTACTATTTGTATAGTAACAATAAGAAGTGCTTCAGTGGCAAATGTGTTAAGAGAAGGCTGCTGCATATACAACTGGCCCCTCATATTCCCCTAGGGTTACAGGCACAAGATCCCCACAAAAGTGGAAAAACTGCAAATATCAAAATGTGTGAGTTTGTCTGTGGGACGGAGCTAGGGCATAGTGTGGGGAGCAGATACCCAAGGTCTAGATCAGGGCCATTTCCGCACTAGACTGTTATAGTGCTATGATTCCACTTTCAACATTCTATGGAATCCTGGGGTTTGCAGTTTCAGGAGGGGCCAGCCGGCCCCTCCCGAAACTGCAAACTCCAGGATTCCATAGGATGTTGAAAGTGGAATCATAGAGCTATAACAGTCTAGTGCAGAAATGGCTCAGGTCCAGGAAAGAAGAGGGAAAGGGAATGGGACAATATGGTGACCCTATACTTCCTCTTTCTCACCCTTCTCCTTCCATTTTGTGTGTGGGGGCATTGGGAGAGAGTTTATGGTGCTGAGAAATTGGGCTGCAAGTCATCCTTAGCTGCCCAGGCAGAAGCTGGAGAAGGAGGAGGAGGAGGACCAGAGATGGGTTTTTAAAGGGCTATGCAGCCTCATTGGATCTGCCAGGGAGAAATGTTCCCCTGGAAAAGAAGCACTTGAGGTGTGGCGGGGGGCGGCACTGGAAAAACTTGCAAATAATCAGATCTATGAAAATTAACCCATCAATGTGGAGGGCCAACTGTATTTAGGAATGTGCCCTTCCTAGCTCATTTCATCTTCTATGGGATAGTTGCTGGTCGCTTCAGAGCTAATTGAATCATCTCCATGTCATACACAATGGGCAGGAGTAGTCTTGTTATTGTGGAGGCAGCCTTGCTTGGAGTGGGGTGAGGGGTTGGGGTGCTGTAGTGGCTAGAGGGTTAGGCATGAAGAGCTATAAAGCTTACTGGGTAACTAAGGACAAGTTGTTATCTCAAACAGGGTTGATGAGCTGTGGTCGCCAGATGTTACTAGACTATGACCTACATCAGAGTGGGAATCATGCAGCTCTCCAAATGTTGTTGGACTGCAGCTTCCAGCATTCCTCACCATTGACTATGCTGGCTAAGGCCCTTTCCGCACCGGCCTATTAAAACAGTGCAGAGTGACCTCCGACGGAGGTCTTCTGCACCGTGGAGTGGACTGGGGCGGACTACTCTTCGTAGTTCTGCACCTCAGTCCACTCCGGAGCGACCGGAACTGGTCACACAGTGTGCTTTTTAAAAACCTCTTTTAAGAGATTTTAAAAAAGCATGGAGCGTGCAACCCCGTGTCACTCCATCGCCGCGTTCCAGTGTTCACTCCATCCCGTGTCACTCCATCGCCGCGTTCCAGAGAGCCTCCACCAACCGGAAGCCGCCATTTTGGACGCCAGAGCAGTACGGAGCGACGAGCTCGCACTGCTCCTTGTCCCGACGGACTCTCCCGGACGCTGAAGAAGTCCGGTGAGTCCCGTTTTTGCGCAGTTCCTTTCCCATGTGCGGAAAGGGCCAGAGTCTGCTAGGAGCTATAATGTAACAACACCTGGAGACTCACATGATTCCCGGACCTGGCTCAAATCTTATCAGTTCTAACTTGGCAAGTCAACACATGTGTAAGTTCTATTGACTCAGTGGAGTCTGTTCTAGTTGGACTGACAACAGGATTCAGGCCACTGACTCCCAGCACGCCTCACCGTTGGCCACGCTGGCTTTGGCAGATAGGAATTGGAGTCCAACAGCATCTGCAAGGCTACAGTTTGCCCAGCTCTGCTCTAAGCTTACAGCAGCAATCCTGTGCATTCTTACTGAAGAGTAAACACCACTCTTCAACGAAATCCAGTGTACTGGTAAAAGAAAAACGTGAAGGCTTGCTCTAATGTGGAATAAGAGTTCTGGGCCCTTTTCGCATTGAGGCTTCTCGCGCGAGGGGGGAGGGCGGCTCGCGCGAGAGCCTCCTCCGGGAGGCTGCCGCTTCCCCCTCGCTCCTTCCGCAGGCGAAGGAACGAGGGGGGAAGCGGTAGCCTCCCGGAGGAGGCTTCTCATGCGAGTCGCCCTCCCCGCTCGCGCGAGGCAGCAGGCTGGCGCGTCCGTCCTCCCCGCTCGCGCGGGGCAGCAGACTGGCGCGTCCGTCCTCCCCGCTCGTGCGGGGCAGCAGGCTGGCGCGTCCGTCGCGCTAGCGCCCCGCCCCTTCCTTCCGCAGGGGCGGAGGGAAGGAAGCGCGACCCGGTCGTCTCCCCGGCGCTCCGCACAGCAGGTAAGCGCGCATGGGTGCCTGGAGCGTTGCACGAGCGCGGGTGATTTTCGCCTCGAAGCGAAAATCAAAAAAACCGCGATCGCGCCGCTGCAGCCCCGTGAGCGTGGCAGAAGTGGGAGTGCATCGTGCAGAGCGACACTCCCACTCCCGCGAGGCTCACGGGGCTATTTCGCGAGAGAAAGCCCGTGCGAAAAGGGCCCTGGTGACTGATACAGGAATGCATTCTGCTTGCCTCTACCTTTGCTGCAATTTCATGTTTTGTAAACAAACTAAATATTCCAAATGTCTAATGAATCATATGGGACTCTACAATATGCATACACATGTAACATATACAAGAGAAGGGCCTTTCTTATTGTGCTTACATTCCCCTTTCTCTCTTTCCATGTGTGTATGTGCACATGCATACACTCACTACACTTTTCTAAGTGGCAGAAAAAGTTCCAGGTAGACAGCCTTTACCCAGGTTTGGTTTCCTGTGAAACGTAGCTTGCTGGCATTTTATCAAATCTGCATTTATTTACAGATATACACATTGGCATGGGCAGAGAATCAGCCAAAAACTCTTGACAGCTCGCAGTCACTGCTTACCCATCAAATCTCTAGAGAGAAGGCTTACAGAATCTACAACTCCATTCTTCCCACTTCTCTCAGTTCCTGTCTGACTCAGACTGGGTGTCCTTTCTGTTTGTTGCCCTGCCTTTCAAAAGGCCAGTCAGTCAATTCTCTGAACAAAAGGAAGATACTTGCTTGACACCTTTGCCAGGACTGTTAAGGCAGGTTTCAGCAGCGCTCATGGATCAATTAGCCATTTATTTATTTATTTATTTATTATTTATTTATTTGTATCCCGCCTCTCCATATGGATCGAGGTGGCAAACAACTTACAAATAGCATGTATTTCGAAATATTTCTATACATGCCCCCAACAAGCTGGGTACTCATTCTACTGACCTGCGAAAGGATGGAAGGCTGAGTCAACCTTGGAGCCGGGCAGGATCGAACTCGCAACCTTGTGGCTTGCAGTACTGGCATTTAACCACTGCGCCATCAGGGCTCCATGGAGGCCAGACTAGCACCAACAATGACTTTATTAAGGTATTAATGGCTATTCACTAAACTCTTTGGGGCCTGAGTCACACCAAATTGTATATGCACAGGAATTTAAATTGTTTTAACCTTCTTAACCTGTTTTCATACTCTCCAACTTTAAAACCAGTTTCACTCCCCTCCTCCCACTTTTTCCCTTTGTCCTCAGTTGCTGCAAACTGAGTTCAAAGTCCAAAAGCTTTTACTCAACTCAGCAGTGGGGAGAGGAAAAGAGGGGGCAAAAACTTGCACTTTCCAGCAGGTTCAGACAAAAGCAAGCTGCTGCAACCACTCCTAGCTTGTGTATTATTCCTCATTAAAAACTTTTGCCATCTTGACCACACTCTGAGGGCCACACATATCCCATTTTACCTCAGTGAAAATTTAGAGGGTATGTTAATTAGGTAGGTAAGGTAAAAGCACGGTTTGCCTTGTGAATAAAAAAATGCATTCTAATGCTAGTTTACAGGACAGCAAAGATCATTTACTAATAGTAGATTTGCATCTTATGACTGCACTTTCAGGTACAGAAAGAAACCAAGTTTGACTTGTAAACTTCAGTACATTGTGTGCAGGATAGTGGTGATGTCAGAAGTACTCAAAGCAATCTGGGAATTTCCAAAGAATTCCCTAGCTATACAGAATCCCAGCTGTTGGGAAATAGAACAGAAAATAATTTAAAAGTATAGTGTGGAAATGCTGACATGTCCCAGTAATTCAACCAACATTCTGGAAAGACATGTGGAGAATATGCCACTTGAGACAGATAAATGCATTCTTGTTGGTCAGAAAAATTTGTAGGGGTTTCTGGGATAGTTTCCCAAGATGCAGTGTAATTGGAGAGGAAAAGGCATATAAGAGCAGAAATTAAGCAATTCATTCAAAAGCACGGTGCACTATACATATCAAAGAGTGATTCACTTAGTGTAGACATAAATATTGCTACTGTTATCATGTATTGTTTGTTAAACAAAAGCATTAAATATGCTAGACACAGAAACCCATACTGTTGATAAGTTTCATAATGTTGCTCATTATTAGAGCTTAGAGGAGGGTTGGGTTTGTTTGCTTTTTTAGTATTATAGTTCCCAGAATCCTGCGGTCTATATAATTACCAGCCATGCTAAGTAGGAGATTCTGTAAAAGTTCCAAAAGATAACTTTTCCAGACACTGCTCAACATGCAATAAATGCCTTGAGCTGTCTCCCAAACCATTCTTCATCCAAACCTGAAGGGGTTCTGGGCCTGTTGTTAGATCCTGTTCAGATTCCCACTGTTCAAAAGTGTTAACTGGCTGCTTTTATTTTGGGAATGTATAGAATTCTTAGTTATCAGACAGACCTGAAACATTATTACATGAATTTTACTGCTTTATGTTTACTAGTCCCCACATGGCCAAAAACGGGGAGTGGCCCCTTCCTTCACTGATATCTCTCTAGACCATTTTAATTGACAACAGAGGAACATTTTAAGACAAAATGTATGCCTGGAAATTTACCGTCATCATTTTTACTTCTCCTGCACAATTTTAACACCTTTGCCTGATGAAGCAGCCAGTGGAGATTTGAAACCTTCCGTGATGTATTTTCTGCTTTTTTTAGTTGGCTCAATAAAGGCATTGCTGTTTTTATGGATTTGGGATTTTGTTCTGCTTTGCTGTAGGTCCATTCCAGCTACCTCTGTGTTTCAGAAATAATGTAGATTTCCATACTGATTTATCTGTAGTTCAGATCTCACAGAAATATACAAATGAAGTACTCTAGATAAGATTGGCTTTTGCCAAAATTCTATGTGTTAAACTATTTTTATGGCCATCTTGAAGCTTTCTGCTTCAGAAGGTAAAGTGCCAAGTAAGTAATGTCGAATAAAAACAATCTACTAATAATACATTCACTAGAAAAAAAGTAAAAACTAGTGGTGTATATACAAATACACTTTTTTTATACTAATGTGTGTTTTATTATATAAAGTCATCACATTTTTGTTGTTATTACTGAAATTATAAATCAATTATTAGCAGGTGAGAAAAAATCCTGTAAACCAAGCTGCCTTCTATAGTTCTTAACTCTTCCTACAGTTGCCAGGCCAACTGTGACAACAGCTGATTGGTTTGTCGTCTTCATGTTCCATCGTTTTTGGCCTTCTGACTGACATGCCATTGTGTGAAACATTGTTCCATAAGTAGCTGGCATTTAGCCCAAAGAGAAAAACCCTTAAAGATGGTCTAGACAAGGGAAATGGAAAACACTGGGGGAAGTTGCATCTGTTGTCTGTCATGCTTACATTTGCTAAAATAACTATGACAATAACTAACCTTTTTTGAATAGTGCTAACTAGTAATGCCTGCTGCAGTTTCAGATATGTCTCAGAGGGAAGCCACTCTGTGTTCTATACAGTTTATTATCACTTAATTGTTTATGGGATTGGAATCTACATGGCATTGTAATTTCCAACTTATGGTGAGCCTAAGGTGATCCTGTCATGGGGTTGTTGTTGTTTTTTTGGCAAGACTTGTTCAGAGGGAGGTTGCCATGGCCTTCCTGTGAGGCTGAGAGAGTGTGACTTGTCCTTGGTCACCCAATGGGTTTCCATGACTGGAGATTCAAACCCTGGTCTGCTGAGTCATAGTCCAGTGCTCAGACCAGTACACCATACTGGTTCTCCTGCATGGGATTATGTTGATTTATATTCAGCATATGATGCACTGAAAGATTCCAGAAATATGTATCAGTTTAGTTGAGCATGGATTTTACTTCTTGATTGGCAGTTGGCAGGAGAGTCAGATTCGAGCCTCTGAAATATAGTCCCAAAGCATGATGCACAGATCTTTACATTTGCTTTTCCTGAAAGTCGTACTTCTAAGAACTGGATTCCACAGCATTGTTACTATGGTTCAGGCCTACCCGGTGATAGCACTAGATATCTCCTTTTGATATCGAATCATTTGACCTTTCTCTGCCACCCCGCTCCATGTGTTTGTGAGGCCACTGGACGGGCACGTACACAGGCGTGGCCAGTAAGTGCTGGGCATTCCAACTCCCACTTAGGCAGGCAGATTAACGCCACTTCGTTGCTTCAGGGACCTCTCTTGCAGACACCCATTGCTTAAGCACGACTCTACACAAAGACGTTTGGCCTTGAGCCGATGCCCTTACGATGCCAAGCCATTTGCATACTGGCTACACTATTGTCAAACCTGCGCTAAGCCGATCATGCAAAACTTGACCTTTCCCAAAGCTTTGCCCCGCTCCAAACTCGCATTATTCTCACTGAGTATGGCATGGCCTATGGGCACAATCCACCCTATAAAAACTCCCTGATTCCGAGACCACCTCAGATTGCTCCTGAGTACCATCCAGCCTTGCTATCATTTTGTCCAGAGAGCTCCCCTCGGTCTCTATGCTGAGTTTTCTTCCCACTTCTTCAGGACTACGAGAAAAGGTGTCGTATCACCCATTTCCCCCAAAAACTCTTATTTCTAACTTCTAAGTTAGCTGTGTGTTTGTGGTGTCTTTAATGTTTGTTTGTCCTGTTTAATAAAACATCATTTTTGCTATTTTAAAAACTGTCTGACTGCTTGACTGACCTGACCCCGTAGACATTGGGTTACAAGATCCCTGCTAAGTTACCCTACCTCTCGCTAGCTTAAGAGAGTGCTCCAGTTAATTTCCCCATCTTGTGTTTTTGCTTGGTTATTTGGGCACCCCTCCCGGGACCCCCAGAGAACAGGGTAACAGCATGGGTTTGTTCTTTTACAAAAATCTTTAAAATTAGCTATGGGTTAATTGCTTGACCTCCACACACATACACACACACACACACACACAAAATCATTTCATTTCTCCTGAGTTCACAGGACAGTTTCACAGCTCTCAGGGCACCCCAAGATGAAGAACAAATTGATGCCTCACACCAAGTCACTTGAATATCGTTATTGTTATACTGTGCCTTCAAGTCATTTCCAACTTATGGGGATGCTAAGGTGAGGTTTTCTAGCAGTTGAAAGTGTGTGACACCCCCAAGGTCACCCAATGGGTTTCCATGGCTCAGTGGGGAATTCGAACCTTGGTCACCAGGTCATGGTCCAATGCTCAAACCACTACACTATGTGGTTCCTTTACTTTAATAGTACTTCAACAAAAGCAGCAAGACAATTTCCTCCATAACATCTGAGGGCAGCAGGCACACACAGCTTTTTCTTCTAACATATTACTGTTATTCCTCCTTCTAGTTTTTGTTCCCAGAGGCAACTAGCTCCTCTGTCTAGTGGTACATTGTCCCTATGATAAATATAGGGATTTCCTTGAGTGTTTCTTAAGCTATCTGAAGTGGTGGAGTGGTAGGTTTTTCTTCCTCCACCCATACATCAGGGACCAGCACCATATTTGTGCCCCATTGGCTATAGCTGTGTCTTTCTTTCTTGGAAACTTGCTGGAGACAAGCAATCAATGACATACAGACTGGCATCAGTCCATGGACCTACATTTCACCTATTTCAGAATCAAGGCCCCAACCATTTAAGATAATGTGTACTTGCTGGATATTTCATAATCTGGGAGTGAGGGTTGCTTGGTTTTGTTTTATAGCAGCAAGGCTTCAGCAATTGATTCGATGTGTCTGCTCTGGCTGGATCTACCAATTGGATTTAGGCCAATGGAAGCAGAATGACTGAAAGAAACAACAACCTGCTTCAGCTAAAACCCAGCTGAATGCCAAATATCTGAATAAAAAGGTATTTGCTTGTGGGATGAAAGACGACAGTAAGGAGACCAGCCTGGCCTCTTCAGCCAGCAGTTTCCAAGTCTATGAATGACCACCAAGAAACGTTCCACCCAACATTCCTCTGAAAGCCAAGGAACCAAGAGAAAGACTGAGAACTTCTGGCCAAGAGCTTAAAACATAGGCAGGCTCATTAGAGAAAAAGCAGTCTTTCAAAACTTGTTCATGATCTCTGCCTTCTGTAAACAGATGGGGTGGGAAGGTAATCTGACGCTGGATGTTTCCAAAGTGATCAATCAAACTCTTGCCCCCTACTATCCACTTTCCTCTAGCCATCTGTTTATAGTAATGCACATAGCATAAAATTGTCTAACTATCCTGAAGGACACTCTCAAGCTTGCGCAAGTCTCTATCACTTCCCAGAAAATGAAAAAATTAGAAGAAAGGGATACGAATAAGTAGGGAAATCCACCACAGAAACTGGTGGCCTTGTTCCTTAGGATGCCAGACTGCCTTATCTCAATGAAATCTGTGGCCAGGCGGGAAACATCCTGTGCCCTTGAAATATTTACATGTATGTCCATGGAAAGTATTGCTTTATTTTTGAAAGTGATAGATGATTATGAAAACTATACAAATTAAAGAAAAATGAAGAACACATTTTTATATGTAAAAATGCAGGCAAATGGCTTTGTATTTGTGTGTCTTGTTTTAAAAAAATCTGTCATTTTTGTGTGTTATTTTCTGTCCAAAATCTCCTGGTGTCAGGGAAAATTCCATTCTGTACCTGATGAGGTGGACAAGAGCACCTGACCTGTGAAAACACATGAACAGGGGATTGTATTGATTTGTATGTCACTACTGGGTAGCCACTGTAGTGCAGTGGTTTGTATGTTGGATTAGGAGACTGGGGTTTGAATCCCTGCTCAGATGTGGAAACCTACTGGCTGATCTTTGGCTAGTCACAGACTCAGAGGAAGACAATGGTAAACCTCATCTGAACAAATCATGCCAAGAAAACTCTATGACAGGGTTTGCCATAAGTCAAAATCAACTTGAAAGCACATAACAACGATACATCATTACTAATAAATAACACGAATAGCACATACACAGCATTTTCAAAGCTCATGGAGACTTATGCAAGCAATATTTCTATGCCTCAACTGAAAATATAATTCTAAGAAGATTTGATGCTACATGTATGTGTATCTATCTCCACTCCAACTGCAAATTTTAATTAGGAGAATAAAATGCTGCTGGTTACTTAGGTGTTTCTGTCATTATGATCCTTGACACCAGCTGCATACTCCAACAGCAACATTCCTGAACACACACAGCCACAGCTGAGCCACAGATGGATTGAGAGAAAGCTGACACAGTGATCTGATTTTACAGAGAAAAACAAGACTTTCATTCTTCTCACTGGAACTGAGAAGCAAATAATTCAGACATAATTGAACACTTTCAATTTCCATTGATTTCAACATAGAAGTGAAACACATTTCTCTTTGAAAGCAGTAGGACATGGGAAAATGTTGATTATAAAATGTACATGTTCACAGTTAGGGAAGGATATCACATTCAGGAAGGATACTGACAAGCTGGAACATGTCCAAAGGAGGGCAATGTTACCCTGATTTCTGGGGGTAACACCCGTGAGGGACACCTAAGTGCGCTCCAAATATTATAAAGTTGGGAATTAGCAAAGAGCACAAGCTAGCACTATGAGAGGCAGGACAATGTAGCGAGATCTTTTACCCAATGTCTACAGGGTCAGGCTGAGTCAAGGAGCAAACAGAAGTAAATAATAATTATTGTTTTTATTGATATACAGTCAAACATGTGTATGCAACACACTCACACAGAGATCTATAGAAATAAAGGTAGGAGTTGGATAGAGGGATTTTAAGAGGAGGTTTTGTATGGGAAATACTACACCTGTCCTGAAGCCCAGGTAGTCTGAGGAGAAAGTCCGTTGAAGTGGAGATTCTCAGCATGAGTTGCTGAGGGGAAGGCTCACCGAACGAAGCGACAGCAAGGCTGGATGGAAGCCAAGAGCAATCCAAGGAAGCGCTCAAAGTCAGGGGGTCTCATAGGGGAAAATGTGGTCACAGGCTAGTCCATTCCTGGGGATAACAATGAGTTTCGGGTTGGAGACAAAGCCTCCGAAAGGTCATTATTTTGCACGATTGAGTTATGACAGAATTGTCAATAGAGTGGCCAGTATGCAAACGCAGAGTGCTTGACAGTTGAGTATTCGGCTCATCAAGCTGCCTGCTCGGGGCAGGGAGTCCTTTGTAAGTAGCGTGCATACATAATGTGGTACTTGCCTTGAGGTATCCTAAAGCAGCAATCTGGCTATTTCTGGCCTGCCTATATTTGTTTGGAATGTTTCAGCTATTGTCGGTCATGCCTGTGTGTGTGCTTGTCCGGGGGCCTCGCAAGCACGCGGAGAGGAATAGGTAAAGAAGGCCAAATTATTGATATCAAATGATATCTAATATCCCACAAGTCCAGGCAGAAACTATGGTAACAGCAAACAAAATGGTATATGGCCTAGAAACCATGCCCTATGTGGAACAGCTTAGGGAGCTGAGTATGTTTAGCGTGGAGAAGAGAAGGTTAAGAAATGACATGATAGCTATATTTAAATATTTGAAGGGATTTCATATGGAGGATGGAGCAAGCCTGTTTTCTGCTGCTCCAGAGACTAGGACATAGAGCAATGGCTTCAAGCTTGAGGAAAAGAGAGTCCATTTAAAAATTAGGAAGAACTTCCTGATGGTAAAAGCAGTTCAACAGTGGAAAACGCTGCCTCAGAGTGTGGTGGAGTCTCCTTCTTTGGAAGTTTTTAAACAGAGGCTGGATGGCCATCTGTCAGGAATGCTTTGATGATATATTTCTGCATGGCAGGGAGTTGGACTCAATAGATCTTGTGGTCTCTTCTGACTCTTATGATTTTACGTATTTTTCAATACTCTAGCCTCAGGCTTGAAAACTGATCACGATACTATTTCATACTTGCTAAAAATGCAGTCTTATACATTTTGAAAATGTTAATTTCAAAAATTCAACTTTCTTTGTCATAAAGTGACCACTAGATCTAACATGTATTCCTAATATGCTTTTGTGATGGTGAAAGAATTTTTGTACAATTATTGCCATTGTTATCTATGTAATATTGGGTGAAATTTCTTTCAAAAATTTTGGAGAGAGTTGCCCTTTCCTAGTTGATGCCTTATCTGACTATACAGGATTTTCTTGACACATTTCAATCAGGGTTCCATACAAGTAATTCTACTAAAACGGCCTTGATTCATTCAGGGAATGATATTCTAGTGGCAAAGGTGCAGCATAAAATATCTGCATTGATCCTGTTGGATCTTTCTGCAACCTTTGACACTTTGAACCATCAGATCCTCCTATTATGGTTGGCATCAGTGGGAATAACAGGGAATATTCTATCCTGGTTTAAACCTTTTTTATGTGATCATTCTTCTTCTTTCTCATTTTGAGTATCTATGTCAAAAGCTTTCCTTGTAATGGTAGGAATGCCACAAGGATCATTATCTTCATTATGTACATTCCCCCATGGATTTCTTGTTTCTGAATAAGTTTTTCAGCACCACATTTATGCAGTTAACACAGAGATTTTCCAGAGTTTTAAATCAATTGATGCCATTGTGTGGAAGATAGTGATGGACTGTCTGTTGTGAGTTTCTTTGTGGATAATTACTCACCATCTTAAGCTGAACATGGACAAAACAGAGATCTTGGTATTTTATCCTGACTGTCCAGTAGCCCTCTACTTGTGTTCGCCACTGGATTTACAGGGTTGCACAGTGGCTCTCATTTTAGCTTCCAGGAACCTTGAGGTTTTGCTGGACGATCGCCTGTCTCTGTTCCCCTTTATCAGAGCAACAGGAAAAGCACAAAATTTCCATCTTTTGAACACCCAGAGAATCCGTAGCTTCCTTACTGTTGAGGCTGTTCAAATCTATTCATGCTCTAAAAGTGAGTCACAGGCACAAGAAGCTTGAGAACATATAAACAATTTAAACACTTTCATAAGCGTAAATAATTTGAACAAGAGAAAACATATTAAACATAGCAACAGTTAAAAACACTTCAGAAGGAACAGTTAAAATTACCTTTACAACTATAACAATTTAAAACCATATACGTGTACATGTGTGTGTGTGTGCCTCCAAGTCACCTGTTAACTTATGGAGACCCCATGAATTAAATAGGATTTTCATAGGCAAGGAATACTCAGGCGTGGTTTTGCCAGTTCCTCTCTCTAAAATATAGCCTACAGCATGTGGCAATCTCCCTCCAAGTACTAACCAGGGCTGACCCTGCAGAGCTTCCAAGATCAGACAGGATCTGATGACTTTAGAATATTAAACCCTTTCAAGTGGCAACTTCCAACAGTATATTGAACATTTATCCTACTGACATAAGACATGTTACCTGCTTCTCCAAGGTTTTTGATCAGAAAAAGGTAGGTGGTAAAATTCTCCTCACCAAAACGACAGTATTGTTCAGTCCAAATCAGGATTCTTTCACCTCAGTGGAAGTATAAGTGTTTCTTCTGAAAGACATTTGATGGCATCTTTTAAGAGATACTTGAGGTGAAATATGTGTGAGATTTGAAAGAAGATGGCTCTGTTTATTATGTAACATGGTCTAGCGAGGCTTATTTGGCTGTAGTACAGAGCAGGAGCTTTTCTGACGTGGCTCCCACAATATGGAAATGTCTTCCCACCTACATTAGGTAGACTCCTACTATTGGATGTTTTCTCCATAAACTGAACTGTTCACCTAGACATCTTCTTGTTTATTTTCCTCTTTTTATCTTGACCAGTTATCCCTTGTTTCTAATGAATGGCTTTATGATCTCTGTTTTTGTTATGACGAGGATTTGTTTTCCCAATGAAAAATAGCATATAAGTGTTGGAAAGAATGAACACAGGACTTTTAAACAGGAAAGAAAAATAGCTAGCTTAAAATGTCACAAGAAGGTAGAAGCCTGGTGACACACTGACTTTGCTAAAGCAGAGACAGAAATCTTAGCTGCCCTGAATTTTTGCCTATAGCTGATTGTATTTTGACAGCCAGGGCAGGCAGTCTGCTGACATTCTGCTGCAAAAGCTAATTCTTTAAACAAAAGAAGTGAAAAGCCTAGGGCTTTTTTCCCCAGTTTCCTTTTTCTTTTTTCCTTTTTTTCTTTTTGGTTCTTCCTGGAAGACTCAGCATTCAGAGAAGGAAGAGATGAATAAGTGTTCCACTTGATATTAAAGTCATCATCCATGAACTAAAGTTGTTGTCTAAATTATTTTACAAAAGAAAACACCTCAATTCTGCTAATACACCCGAAAACACATCCTGAACTATCGAGCCAAGATCTTGAGCCTTTTTATTGCTAACACGGCTCTCAGTAACTATAGAACAAAAACAAAACAAAATCTTGCCAGTAATATGTCATTTGGATATGTGTCTGCTTATCAGGCCCTGGAAAAATATCTGCATGACTTTAGAATGCTTACATCAAGTATAAGGATGTCAATTCTAGAGAAAACGTTGAGGGAGAGAATGGAATCCACAGTAAAATGGATAATAAATTAACAGATAAGAACAAACAAGGTTTCAGATGCCTACACCAATGCAGAGTTTGGAAAACAAACAAGATGTACTTAAAGTCCTAGTGCCAGAAGGTAAATATAACATTATAGATATTATGAAGACGTAGTGGGATGATTCCCATGATTGGAATACAACAATGGCCTGTTAAAAAAATAGATGTGGAAGAAAAGGAGGGGGAGCAGCATTATATGTCAAAGACAAATTCCCTTGTACAGAAACTCATTACACTGATCAGAGCAGGCCAGTTTAGAGCATTTGGGTAAAATAATTTGAGAAAGAAATAAAGGTAACATTGTTATAGGGGTCTGCCTCAGGCCATTAAATCAAGAAGAGGTGGTAGATTATGCTTTTCAGAAACAAATCTCAAAGATGCAAGAATTAGCTGTTATGGGGGCTCCAGTTACCCTGATGTCTGCTGAGAGACTAATGCTGCTAAGCATGGGATGTTCACAAAGTTTTCTGATTGCCTTGCAGATAATTAACGATCCTAGACTTGGTCCTAACAGTCAAAACCCGAAACCAAGGAGATCTCTGAACCAAGCCAGGGCTATGACAATCAAGGTCTGCCATATCTCTTTCTTCTTAGAGAATGCAGCACCCTTCTCAACTTTTGCCAGCACCCCACTGGCTTTCTCTCCCAGTCTATCTCCCTCTACTGTTTCCCCTAAATCTGCTCTCTTTCAGATAAAGGGCAAAGCATGGATTTATCTATCCAATGACTGTGTCACTGGTAATAGTGTGTGTAACCCAGTTCAGAGCAAAGACACTCTATTGAGACAGATCTTACAAAAATAGAAAACAATTCTTTATTTAACACACTGTCAGGGTAAAAAGTAGTTGGTAAATTAAAGGTTAGCAACCAGCACAACACTTGTATATTGAAAACCAGCAAACACTTTATTTTTCTCTCTCACACACTCTCAGATCAGATCTCTCTCTCTCTAACTCCAAAAACACTCTACATTATCTGTTCAGAACCTCAACTTTGTTTTTCAGTTCAATTTCAGTTACTCATTCCTCCCATCTAGCCCCTCCCTCTGGCTAGCCTGGGTTTCAATTCGAACAGCCAGTCAATTTAAATCACTGGGGGTTGCCAGGGTACTCTGTTACTAAGCTGCTCTCTCAGGGTTCATCACATTAACCAACAGGGGAGAGTTGGACCCTGAAATCAAAGTAGCCAGTACTTTATGAAGAAGTAAACACATAATACTAGAATTCACAATTGTGGGACAGGCCAAAAAAGAGTATAGTCAGATATGGACCTTAAATTTCAGGGAAGCTCATTATATCAGGCTGAGGGAAATATTGGATGGATTTGCTTGGCCAGACATGCTAAAGGGAAAAGATACCCAGCAAGGGTGGGAGTTCCTGAAGAAGTTGCAAAAAGCACCATCACAGACAATCCCATAGAAGGAGGAAACTGGCTACACAGCAGATTCAAGGAGGAAGTGGCAAGATCTCACCTGGACTACTGTGTTCAGTTATGGGTACCACAAATCAAGGAGGATACTGACCAGCTGGAACATGTTCAGAGGAGAGCAGCCAAAATGATAAAAGGTCTGGAAACCAAGCCCTGTGGGAATAGCTTAGGGAACTGGATCTGTTTAGCCTGGAGAAGATGAGGTTAAGAGGTGATATGATAGTCGTGTTTAAATATTTGAAAAGGTCATATGAAAGGTGGAGCAAGCTTGTTTTCTGCTACTTCAGAGACTAAGACACAGAGCAATGGCTTCAAACTACAGGAAAAGAGATTCCACCTGAACATCAGGAAGAACTTCTCAATGGTCAGAGCTGTTCAACAGTGAAATACACTGCCTTGGAGTGTGGTGGAGTCTCCTTCTTTGGAGGTTTTTAAACAGTTGCCGGATGGCCATCTGTGAGAAGCACTTTGATTGTTTATTCCTGCATGGCAGAGGGTTAGACTTGATGGTCCTTATGGGTTCTTCCAACTCCATGATTCTATGAAAGAGTGTGTATAAAGAATAGAAAGAAGGACAAATCACCAAGGAAGAATAAAGAAATGTAGTCCAAGCTTTCAGGAATAGTATAAGGAAAGCTAAAATACAGAACTAGCTGAGACTGGCTAGCCATGCAAGAAGCAACAAAAAAAAAAGGGGGGGGTGTTTTAAGGTACATTTTAAGCAAGAAAATGACCAAGGAGACAGTGCTGCTTCTCAGTCAGAATGGTAAAATGCTAACAGATCACAACAAAGAGAACTGTTTGATACCTATTTTGCTTCAGTTTTCTTCATTTGGAGGAAATTTACCATTGTCTTCAACTTAGGGTGAGAGGGTGTGACTTACCCAGGTCACACAGTAGAGGCCTTTCCTCACTATACTGTTACAGTGCTATTATTCCACTTTCAACATCCCATGGAATTCTGAGATCTGCAGTTTAGGAAGGAGCCTTTAAAAGTCTCAGCCAGAGAGCTCTTTGGCCTCAGTAAACTACAAACCCCAGAATTCCACAGGATATTGAAAGTAGAATAGCAGTACTATAACAGAGTAGAGCAGAAAGGCCCTTGATTTCTATGGCAATGTGGGAATTGCCTTCCCTCCTTTCTTTATATAAATCTTGCCAAGAAAACCCCATGGTAGATTTGAAGGCAAACAACAACAACAAGGGACCTCTTAGGGTCACCATAAGTTGGATACATTTTGAAGACACACAAAACCCAAAGGCAACCATAATAATAGTGTAGTCATTTAGTCCCTTGACACTGGAGCTTTTAAAAAAGAAAATGTGATGGGGGTTTGAAATTGATTGAGTGTGGGTGGCAAAGCTGATTGGAGAAGAAATGCCATCAGTTAAGGGTTAGATGGAATGAAGGAAACCAGGGAAAGAACAGAGCGTTTCAGATGTGGGTGGAAAAACATAATCTGGAAGTCAGGTATACCTGCTGTTGTAAAGCAAATCATCTGACTGAGAAACAATGGAAAGGTAGGCATGGTGTACAAATTTCTCAGGCAGACCTTGTCATACTGGATTTCATTTCCAGCCCTTTCAAGTCGGACTTCCACCCTTGAGAGGATCTGGAAATTATCCAGCGTTTACTAATTCTTCTTGTTGCTGCCACCACCCACTGAATTCTGAATTAACTGAACAGCACAGTGGGACTCTGCTCAGTAGATTGTCAATCCCTAAGCTTAAGGACCTTCCTTCCCCCCCCCCGGGTGAGGAAGTTCTATCTAGCGCATAGCGTGGGGATGGAGAGGAAACAGAGGTTTTACAGAAAGCATTTATTCAAGGCATGCAAATAAACAAGGCAATCATACACATGAGAGGCTTCCCCCTCCCAGGCACGCTTAAATTACAAGTAGTTACAAAAACACAGATACATTCTTTAGATCAGCCAGCCTCCAAAATAATAAACAGTCCCTAATGCGACTAGATACCTAGTTCTAGCTACTCACATTGATTCACAGGCTTAGATGGTCTAAGAGAAGAGTGAGGCCAGGAGGCAAGGCCAGAGCCTGCAGCCTACAACTGGCACAGATCCCATCTCTTGGAGGTTCCTTTGTTATCTCTCAGCCACATGGCCTTCCAAGGAGTTTTATAACTTCTCCTTTGAAGCATCTGGAAGCATCTCGAAAGATGCTGACTTCTTTCCCTTTGATTGGGCAATTCTCACCCTGTGACCTGTGAGGCTAACCCACAGTAAAATGTAATCTAATCCCAACACCTCATTAACCCTTGGTTTACCTGAAGAGGGAAGTATCCCCCTTTAGCCAAGTTTAGATAATGGGAAGCCCCATTATCACAGACCTGGTGCTATTTCTTTGCCAATCATGGGTTGCCAAATCAGCTAAAATATTAATGCCACTTCTCTGTTGTGGTTGTGTGCCTTCAAGTTATTTCCAACTTATGGAGACCCTAAGGTGAACTTATCACAGGGTTTTCTGGAGCTGAGAATGTGTGATGTGCCCAAGGTCACCCAGTGCATTTCCATGGCCAAGCGGGAAATCAAACGCTGGTCTCCAGGCTTGTAGTCTAACACTCAAACCTCTACACCTTGCTGGTTCTCCCAGTTCTCTGACTCTGCTATTAATAATGTATTATGAATGTTCCTTCACCATATTCCCCAAAAGCTTCCTGTGAACATTCATATGCCTAAATCACCTTAGCTGCATTGGGATGATTTGCTTTAAATGGATTGCCAAGCATATTGTCTGGGTCCATTTTAAACTCAAGGTCACAAAAGATTTTGTCTGTCACATACATACCAATATTTCACAGATGAGAGCAGGATACATGTGACCAAGCAAAATCAGAGTGTGGTCAAGATGGCAAAATATTAATGAGGAGGAACACAAAAGCAAGGAGAGGCTGCAACAGTTTGCTTTTGCTGAAACCTATAGAAAAGGGGAAGATTCTCCTCTTTGTGCTCTCCCCATAGCTGAGTTAATTGAAAGCAAACCACTTTTTCACTTCGCAGCACTTGAGGTAAGCTGAGCACAAAGGGGAAAAGTGGAAGGAGGAGAGAGAAACTTGGGCACTTTAAAAACAGCTGAAAAAGGTGGGACAACAGAAGATTAATGGAGTCTGTCCCTCCCAGATCAAACATTCGGAGGATATGGATGTTACAGGCACATCGTTAGATTAATATAATCTCAGGTCAGTCTAAAAATTATCTATAGTTTCAAAGCACCAAATATGTTGAGTAGCAAAGATGGTACACATCTGATTACTTTGTGAGATGGCTGGAATCCTGCTGCAAAAGAATGGTGAAACTAGATAAATTTACAGTAAATTTTGAACTGAGTGCATTTCTTCCATACTTCCAACTTATTGCAGATTCCAACACAGGCCATTTTCACACCCTACCTGATCCTGTAGACCTTCAGTTGCGATCCCAGTGGTGCCTTTGCCAGGAAGGAAGCGCAAGGGGAATGCTCCCCTCTGTACCTGACCAGCTCCCTGCAGAAGGGAGTATGAGGGACACGCCTCTTCCTTCCACAGTGCAGCTGGGCTCTTTCAGGGAAGGACAGGAACATCACATGATCAAGTGTCATTGATGGAGAAACTCCGTCAATGATTTACCCCATGATCACACAAGCTGGCGACAGGAGAAGGATGGGACCGCAACAACGTCATGCAGAAGTGTTGTCACAGTCCTGTTCCTCTCATGTTCCCATGCCAGGATGCAATCGTTCTGTGGAAAGGGCCACAGTCTACACTGTGGAGTTGTGGGAGTTTGCTACCACTTCACTTATCATGGCTCCACTGTATGGAATCCTGGGATTTGTAGTTTGTTGAGATCCTTAGAATTCTCTACTAGACACTTCTAGGGCTACATTTCAGGCAAGTGTACCTTCTGCTCTCTAGCAATTTAACTAGCAATTGAAATAAGCTGAGAACAAAGGGGAAAAGTAGGAGGAGAAGAGAAAAACTGGGACATTTTAAAAGCTGCTGAAAAGTGGGACAATAGAGGATCAATTGGGGCTTTCTCTGCCAATCGGAGGGTATGCGGTCCATACTGTCTGTCTTCAGCTCACATAAACTTCTTACACCAAGATCCTATTGGCTCCTTTGGTGACATAACTACATCATCCTAAGGGAAGGTAATAGCAAAAGTGGGGTGACGAGGTGATAGAAAGAAGAATAAGGGCAGCAGTGACAGGGGTGTGAGAAGAAAGCTGTTGACTCCATAGACACCCACACCTCACAGGTAGCATGGAAGCTTCTCCTCCCATTGCCATTGTTCTTGCCTCCCTATACGCACATGAAGAAAATTAAACTGCTGACACAACAGACAATTACAATAGTGCAACGCCCCAGTAGGATGCCAGCATTACAGTCTCTTATACAGGAGCAAGTCCTAATGAATTAAGTTGGATTTACTATTGACTAGACAGGCATAGCATTGGTCTGTTAGATATCTCTGCAATGAACTTCCTTCCCTTCCACAAAATGTTTAACTGGTGTTCAGCACTTCATTCCTGCCTATAGCCAAGCAGGAGGAAGTGTTATTGTAGGGGGGGGATTCTACACTGAGCCAAAGCAAGGTGATAAAACCTATAGGCATTGTTCTGCTCCTTACTGTCATAGGTTCTTTGTGCTGCAACTGGAGTGCATGTTCCACTGAATCACTATGGCTGTGATGCTGCTTAAACTGAGTCATCTCAGGTGATCTATATTTAGCTGTACTGAGAGAGGGACGGGGGGGGGAGAGGGAGGGAAGGCTCTTACTGTCTTTGAAGACAATAGTTAAAATACTATCAACAGCAATGTGATCAGGATAAAAGTGTGCATTTGAATTACAAATCCCAGAGATTGGCAAACAGATTTTTAAGAATCCTGATGTGTAAGAGCTACAGTATCTCATAAAAGCATTTCACACAGCAGACCTACCCTTCATTTTCTGAATCAGCAGTTTTCTCTCCCCTCCCCCCTCTCTTTTTTTTTTAAATGTTACTTTATAATCTGTGACTGCTAAGAAGCTTATGCTGCCCTCTTGTTTCTCTGGACCACCTGCTAAGCTGAGGCTGGATTTTATTTATTGCTTCTTCTTTTGCTTTCTGATTAAATGTTACAGTATTCAATCTAGACTTTCATTCAGATAGCTTTCGTTTGTATATACATTAAAACTAAATAGTTTCAGACACTTCAGATTTTTCTAGTATGTTGTTATTGTTGTGTACCTCCAAGTGGTTTCTGACTTATGACAACCCTAAGGAGAACCTATCATGGGATTTTTCTGAGGCTGAGAGTATGTGATGCATCCAAGGTCACCCAGCGGGGCCATTTCCACACTAGATTGTTATAGTGCTATTATTCCACTTTCAGCATCCTATGGAATCCTGGGGTTTGCAGTCTAGGGAGGAGCCTCGAAACCCCTCCCTAAACTGCAAACCCCAGGATTCCATAGAACGTTGAAAATGGAATAATAGCACGATAACAGTCTAGTGTGGTTTCCATTGATAAGCAGAGAATCAAACCTCAGTCTCCAGGGTCATCATGCAATGCTCAGACCACTATACTATGCTGGCTCCCTTTTCTAATATATCTCTGTCTATAGTCATTATAACAAATCGGCTGTATCTTGTTGAGTGGTTATAAATGCATAAAGTAGACTTGAACTGTTTGATATTCATATTTATGAATGTGACACTATTGCCACAATCACAAATGATCCCCCCCAAAATACTTCCCTAACAGCCAGAAGCTGTACTGAAGGATGGAGGCTTGTTCTGCTGGTGACTGGGTCACTGCTGGGTGACGTTTCCTGCCCTATCAATTGCTGAAAGAAGGGGGCTGAAAACATTATTCTGTGTGCTTGATCATCAGCAAAAGAGCCCTCCAGCATTTAATGTGGCCACTGACTGTTAAGGTAAATTTGAGAGTTAACTCAGGAGACAATGTGTAGTTATGCATTCATACCTACATCTGTAATGTAGGGTCTCAGCACTTATTCTTAGCAGTATTGTTATACCACAATTAGTATGACTGAAAATACCAAAGAGTTTTGTGGCACCTGAATTCTAGTTGAAAGAAACACAGTAAAGAAATAGTCACTAATTTATTTTCCCAGTAAGGGAAATAATGTATAGGTATATCACTTTAGCACAGCAGCTTAATGTGGGATAACTTCACTTCTGGTGTAACTGTAGCTTTTTCGTTTTGTTTGGAGCTATATTGTTTGGGCCTCACTACACGATGAAGAATATCACATAATTGAAGCGCTGGACTGTGCCATCCTTCATGCTGTTGTCTTGTGTGCTATTAGGAATGTGGTGATATGTTGAATAGACCAGGGTGTGTTTGTACAAAGACCAGAAACTTATATAATTCAGATAAGATTTTAAAATTATCTGAAAGTATCTACAATACTTTACTTGGTTTTGAGAACCTGATAAATAAATAAGTACTTTGAAAATATAACTATATACAACTATAAATGAAACTATAATAGCAACTATTTGTTGAATCTTGGAATTGCAATAATAACAAAACGTTTTTTTAAAAAGTAACTTCCTACAGTCTGGTTTTACTTGGGGTAAATTTTGTGATCTATAGCTTGCTTCATCAGATGCAGAAAGTTGTCCACCCCAGTAAACTAAGGCCATTTCTGCACTACTCTGTTATAGTGCTGTCATTCCACTTTCAACATCCTATGGAATCCTGGGGTTTGCAGTTTAGGGAGGGGCCCTTAGAATTCTCAGCCAGAGAGCTCTTTGGCCTCAGTAAACTACAAACCCCAGAATTCCACAGGATGTTGAAAGTGGAATAATAGCACTGTAACAGTGTTGCGCAGAAACGACCCTAGAATCATAGAGTTGGAAAAGTCTACAATAGCCATCAAGTGCAACCTCCTGTCATGCAGGAACACACACTCAAAGCACCCCAGAAAATGGCCATCCAGTCTCTGCTTAAAAACTTCCAAAGAAAGTGACTCCACCACACTCCAAGGCAGCATATTCCACTGTCAAACAGCTCTTACCTTCAGGAAGTTCTTCTTGATGTTTATGTGAAATCTCTTTTCATGTAGTTTGAATCCATTGCTCCATGTTTCGTGTAGTTTGAATCCATTGCTCCATGGAGCAGCAGTTAGTCTTTAAGATGCCAAAAGATTCTTTATTGTTTTTTTGGCAACAGACTAACATAGCTAGCTCTCTGACAATTGGTAACATGTTTTGTTTAATATGCTGCAGAGAGTGTCGGTTTATTAGGCTGACACCATAAATGTACTTTGTGGTTGTTACCTTCAAGTCATATAGAAATTGTGGCAACCCTGAGATGATTATCACGGAGTCTTCTTGGCAAGATTTGCCTTTCTCTGAAGCTGAGAGAGTGTGACTTGCCCAAAGGGGGTATCTATGGCTGAGCAAGAATCTGAACCCTGGTCTCCAGTCATAGTCCAATGCTCAAACCACTGTATCACACTGCCTCTTTTCTACCATGGAGTTATGTCTCACTGAGTTCAATGGCACTTGCTTGTAAATAGACATGAACCAATTTTCTCTGATTACTGAGATTTCATGAATTCCAGAACATGACTCCATCAGTGATTCAGAGCTTCAGGGATCACTGTTGATTTAGGGGATTTCTTAATGTTTTCATTTAATAACAAATACAAAAGTTGTGCATAAGCAAATATTCCCAACAAGAATAGTGCTTCCCCACTAAATTTTTAAAAGGTCACTCTGCATCTTCAGAGCAGTTTTTCATATTAAGTTCCACAGACTTTATTTGAGGTTAAAAAAAAATCCAGCTAATACTTACCTGAAGTAAATCTCTTAGAAATCAGCATGATATATCTCTGAGGAAAGATACAAATCTAAATTTTAGGCAGAAAATCATGAAGAACATAAATATAGTTGAACCTAAATTTCATAAACGAAAATATTCAATGTGAAAATTACAGGTGTAGAATAAAACATTTCTGCCAAAATACAACACGCACAAATTGCCGTGACATTACACTTCTGTTTGTGGCTCCTCTTGACTTTTCCTCTCATTTTCTTCTTTCTTTTGTGGATCTTTCCCCTCTTCTTGTTGTCAAGTTATTCTTGTGAAAGATATTCTGTCTTCTTTCTGGTTATGTGATCCCACATTCTGACATCAAGACGGTATGTAGCCAGTCATATTCAAATACATGACAGTATTTTAAAGCTAAATCAGAGTAAGAGAATATTTCTTATCATGTTTTCACCCTGATCTATAGCAGATGTGGGTCACACATTCCATAAGGTCTACATTCCATACACAGTGCATTGAGGAAGTGGGTTTGGTTCCAGTCTGAGGTTTAAAACAATCAGGGATATATTTTCTGTGTATGGCTCTTAAAGTCGCCTGTTGACTTATGATGACTCTATGAATTTTCTTAGGCAAGGAATATGTGTTACTACTTTGTTGATTTTTGTGTCATAATAAATGTGAATCCTTTCCATAGACTATGGGCATGTTCTAGATAAAGCTAAGAAAAACAGACCGTTATCCTGGCCAGTATAATCCTATTGTAAAGTCATAGCCCTCCAATATCCGCTGACATAGGGACAGGTGGGCAGTCTGCCCCCAGCAGCAATTTTTTTGGGGGATGCAACAGCTCTTTGCTTGCCTTCCCACACATGCCATATCCCCACCCTTACGCATTGTAGCCCCATCCTCATGCACCATAGCCATAGCCCTGCCCCCCTATGCCATAGCCTGCCCCATCTGCTATAGCCCTGCCCCCATGCACAGTAGCCATGCCCCTGCATGCTGTAGCCATGCCCCCACCCCTCTGCTTGTCCCTCCACCCACCCACCCCCTCCGCACACACTAAACTTTGCCACTGCCAAGATCAGAGTGCTCTCCCATTTCCAAACTCTACTGGGCTTCTCAACAGCAGGGCAGAAGGGAGGAAGAAATTATCTTAATCGTATTCTCCCCCCTGCATTGTTTTTTAAAAACCTTATTTCTTTCCCATTGTGAATGATATATGGAAAACGCTTAGAGCAGGAGTAAAAATTGTATGGTTCTCCAGATGTTATTGAACTCCAACTCACAATGTTCCTCCCCATTGCCTGCTAAGCCTACTAGGAGCTGATATTCATATTAATCAGCTTTTGAGGAACTGTACAGTTCCTTTCTCCTGCTTCAGAACTCCATGTCGAGGCATGGGGGATGTCAGGAAGGCTTTTGAATACCACATACTTGAGGGGATTGGAAAGTGGGGACAGTGGAGCCCCATCTTATGGACCTTGAAAGCCTTCAAAGCCCCAGAACACACACACAAACATAATCCTGTTCAGCAACTACCTAACACGATTTTATACCAGGGTAACAAGATGACAGTAATGCAGCATTGGCCATACCATTTGGCAACTGATCACATAACAGAAGGGAAAGCTTGTTGTACAATAGTTGCATTACTTGCATAACCCATCAGGATATCACCCTTGTATGAGCTCCTAGAAGTGCAACTCCATGAGGAATGCAAATAAATCAAGGCTGAACTCTCATTAAAAACTAAGGTTGCCATACTTCGGATATATCATGAGACTATGGACTCATTGGAAAAGATGATAATGTTTAGCAAAGTATAAGCCAGTAGATAAAGAGGGAGAGCACATTAAATGTGGCTGGATTCAATCAAAGGGAGCCAGGGGCCTGAGTTTGCAGGATGGGGCTCTTACAGTGTCATAGAATCATAGAGTTGGAAGACACCACAGGGGTCATCCAGTCCAACCCCCTGCCATGCAGGAACACACATCAAAGCACTCCCGACAGACAGCCATCCAGCCTCTTCTTAAAAATCTCCAAAGAAGTAGACTCCACCACACTCCAAGGCAGCATACTCCACTGCTGGACAGCTTTGATGGTCAGGAAGTTCTTTCTGAGGTTTAAGTGGAATCTCTTTTCCTGCAGTTTGAATCCATTGCTCCTTGTCCTAGTCTCTGGAGCAGCAGAAAACAAGTCCGCTCCCTCCTCGGCATGACATCCTTTCAAATATTTAAACATGGCTATCATGTCCCCTCTTAACCTTCTCTTCTGCAGACTAAACATACCCAGCTCCCTAAGCTGCTTCTCATACAGTATGGCTTCTTGGAGCTCTCTCATTCATAGGGTCAGTGGAAATTGAAGTCAGCTTGACATCAAATAAGAAGTCACCAACAGAATTATATGTATGCACTAGGTGTATGTGGGTGGCAGAGAGTAGATGGGACATAGTTCCACCTGGACAGAATTTTACACTCTGTCTCCTGATGCTCAGCCTTCTTGTGCCAAAGACAGAATGCCCAACATCCTCCTAGTGTCATACACTTGTGTATGCAGTTTTTTGGTCATTGTACAGGTTAATATTTCCTTCCTCCTCTCTGCATAGTCCTTGTCTACAAAAATTCTGTGATATTCACAAAGACACCATAAGTTGACAGGTGACTTGAAGGCATGTGCACACACATAAAACTGAGTGTTCGAAAAACACTTTCTGAAAATATTATATAGAGAGCTGCAGAATGGACCCTGAGGAATAAGGAAAAAGGAAATCTTCAAAAAAACTAGCAGGAAGTGCTTCCCAGGCATGGAGCCTTTCTTGCATGGAAGGCAGACCCTGGATCCAATCCAGTATATTTACTGAAGAGTGCTAATGAAAATGTCTATAAAAGAAAAAAAACTTTATTCCATTTTAAAGGTAGGTTTTAGATATGCGGTTCATCCACTTCACTTCCTAAGCAAGCAGAAACTCAAAGGCACACAAACACTAACGAAACTGTTCTGATGTCTGAACTGGTCATTCAAAATCTAAACCACAATATGTAACTGCAGATTTGACCCAATAGACCTTCTGCCCCAAGACATCACTGGGTTGGATCGCAAACTTTGTTCAGTGGGATGGCAGGTTTCCAGACTGACAGACTGCAGCATCTGACAGCACCGCTTCTCCTTGACTCTGCCTAAGGATAGAAAAATGTGTGTGCAGTTCTCTCTGGTTTTACATAAAAATAAAACAAGATTTAGAATTTAAATAGCTGCTGAGTTCAGCAATACAATGCTCCAAGCTTAACTGCCTTGCGTTTTATACCCCACAATGTCAAAGCAGCAACAGTGAATTCCACGTATTGCATTTCAGAGGAGAAGGAATGCGTGAGATGCATGTACTAAATTTGTCATATCTTTGTTCACCTATTAATATTTTAAAACACCAGTGTGCTTTCCTAGCCTTCCATGATCACTTTGTTCCTTCTGTCCATCACCCTGAGATTAGTTTGGACAACAAACAAACCTCTACTATTTATAAGTCAGAAAAAGGATTCCAAAAATCTGCTTGTGGATAATGCAGCTTAAAATTTAGTTTATACACATTGCAGAACCAAGCAGCAAATAGGGACTGTACTGGTTCTGGCTACAGGTAGGAAGGCTGGAGGCTTGAAAATATTCCCTGCGTGTAACAAAATAACACCTTATGGATGTGGCTGGTCCTTTCCCCTCACATGCTCTTTTTCCCCTTGTACATTTTCCCCCCTGCTTCATTGGCAACATTTAGGACATAAATCTTTTTTAGCCTGGAAGCCAGAAAGCTGCCTTAAAGGAACCTGTCAGCAGGGAAAGGAACCTGTCAGCAGTGAAGATAACTAAAGTCCAAAGTGGGAGTGGTCAGGGACAAATGGGCAGGGGCAAAACCCAAAGGATGCAAGCTTTCACATGCCCAGTGCTGCATGTGGCAATATTTATTCTCAGTGTAGCTTGCTGGAAAGGGAGGTGTAAGTGTCTACATTCAGTAGGCTATGGCCATTTCCGCACTAGGATGTTAAAGCACTATGATTCCACTTTCAACATCCTACAGAATCCTGGGGTTTGCAGTTTAGGGAGGGGTTGACTGGCCCATTCCAAAACGGCAAACCCCAGGACTCCGTAGGATGTTGAAAGTGGAATCATAGTGCTATAACAGCCTAGTGTGGAAATGGCTTATGACATAGTTGAAAATCATGCAGGGGACTGGGCATGAGAAGGCATTTGGCTTCAGATCATGGTGGGGACAGATTCAGGCAATGCATCAAAGATTCCCATCCTCATATAAACCTTTGTCATGCAGTGGACTGATGCAGTGAAGGAAAAACTGATCTTACTGAATTACAAACTGGATCTCAAGACACAGTTCTCAGACAGTGGCGGTGCTTGGCGTGTGTGGAGGGGTGGCAGGAGGGGGTGGGGCTAGAGCAAGAGGGCATAGCCACTGTGCATGGAGGCACAGCCAGGGCACGCAGGGGCATGGCTATGGGCTGGGACACTCCAAAAACATTGCCACCCATGGCGAATCACTCCCCCCGCCGCCGCCCCCACGTCCCTATGTAACTGTTCTCAGACCAATGGTGCTCAAGGACTCAGAATTTGTTGTTTGCTATCAAGTTGACTTTGACTTACGGCAACTCTACGACCAAGAAACCTTCAAGATCATTGGTCATCAACTACCCTGTTCAGGTCTTACAAACTTGGGAATTATGGCTTCTTTGACTGAATTAATTCATTTGTAGTACTGTCTTGCTCTTTTGCTATTGCTGTATCATTAAATATCAAAGTTATCCATGGCATAGTACTTCCAGTTGCTACATGGTTGAGAAAGGTTAATAATAAAGAAAGCTAAAAGGAAGACAATCAATTCATTTTGAAATGTGGCGCTGGAGAGCAATTTTACAGATACTATGGACTGTTAAGAAGACAAATGAATGGGTCTCAGAGAAAATCAAGCCTGAACTCTCCCTAGAAGTAGAGCTGATTAAGCTGAGGCTGTCATAGGCCCTTTCTGCACCAGGCAATTAGAACGGGGCACTGCGTCCTCTCATGGAGGTCATTTGCACCTTGCAGTGGACTATGAGCAGACTACTTACCAGAGATCCGCACCTCAGTCTGCTCCAAAATGACCCCAAGTGGTCCTTCAACATGTTTTTGAAAGACCGGAAAAACAGGTCTTTATTTTCCTGGAATGCACCATTGCATTCCTGCTCCCTTGTGCAGATTCACAGGCTCGCATCAATGCGAGCTGCGATCTGCAGAGGGCGGGCTTTAGGTGTGGTGAGCTTCAGCGGTTGGTCGGGACCCACGGCCAACTGGAAGCCGGAAGCTGCCATTTTGGAAGCTGGAAACCGCCATTTTGGAAGACAGAAGCCACCAATTTGGAAGCTGGAAGTGGCCATTTTGGAAACTGGAGCAGTGCGGATCTATAGACCTTGCACTGCTCTGATTCACCCTGAACCAAGGAGGAGGCCTGCAGAAAGGCTTCAGGGACAGTCCACGTTGCTTCGGACCCCAGAAGAAGTGGTAGGTAACGGCATGGAGCAATTTCCTTGCCTCGTGTGGAAAGGGCCATACTTTGGCAATATCATGAGAAGACATGATTCACTAGAAAAGACAATAATGCTTGGCAAGACAGAAGGCAGTAGGAAAAGAGGAAGACTGCATTACAGATGGATGGACTCAGTGAAGACAGCCATGGCTTTTGGACATATCATGAGATGATTTGACTGGAAAAGAAGACAATGCTTGGTAAAGTGGAAGCATTTGGACCTAAATAAACTTAAATGCTATCTAGAAACTAAGCCAGAGTACTTTTGGAGTCCTAAAACTTCTTTAAAGTAAAGACTACTCTGATGTGTCTGGGTTTGGGATGCTTTTTCTATGGTGTCCTTAGCAAGGAATTGAATTAGATGACCCTCCAGTTCAATAAATTTGCACCAGCTCATGAGAGGAAGATTCAACTTGTAGTCATCTAAGAGAGCAACCATGGGTTTAGCTGGCAGTAGAGCAGATCATCCTTCTACCACTTCTGGAGATGCAAAAGATGTATTTAGCATGAGTATTTTGAGACCCAGGGTGGAACAGTGGTTTGAGCATTGGACTACAATCCTGGAGACCAGAGTTCAATTCCCCGCTCAGCCACAGAAACCCATTGTGTGACCTTGGGTGTATCACATACTCTTAGCCCCATGAAACCCCATTATAAGGTCACTTTAGGATTGCCATAATTTGGAAACAACAATTCTTGAATTTGGGCAGAAAATGCTGTCAATGATCCATGATCCTGTGAGTCATCTAATAAGAGCAAAGCTTTCTAGTTTTCTCTTTCAAGGGAAGGATGGTAAAGAAGAAGAAATCTAGAAGGAAAAGACTCAAAGAGATTCATTATCAAGAATAGTTCCCAAAGGTGAATATTTTGGCTAATTAAATTGGAGAATACACTGGATTTCGGTGAAAATGTACTGACAGTTGTGACTCTATGGATGCCAAAAGCTCAGATTTCCCTACATGCAGAATAATAAAATGGCTTTGTAAAGTTAGAAAGCAATTAAGTGTGGAGTTCCTTCAGATACAAATGGCTTTAGTAGAATCCCAGTCCTAGACTGAAGTAGTGTTGTAGCTTGGAGTGCATGGAGGAGGGACGGGGTGGGTGGAGGGGTGAGGGCAGGGCTATGTTGGGTGGTGGCGGGGCTACATTGTGCAAAAGGCGGGGCCACATCACATGGGGGAGGGCAGGCAAGAAGCAGTGATGGCCCCAAAAAATTGCCGCCAGGGGCGCACTGTCTCCATCACGCCCCGATCCCTACGCCACTGCACTGAAGGTGTATTTTGTGTAAACCTGAGGCCAGGTTTACATGCAGAAATATCAAGTGTGTTCAGTCTGAAGAACATGTTCTGACAACAGCACTTTAAATAGAATTTGAGTGGTAGAATAATATGCTCACTTATTATAGAATAATATTACAAATTAAAACCCCAACACATGAGCTTATCAAAAAAAAAATAACTTGAATGAGAAAGCCTTCTGAAGGAAATACTCATAGCTAGATTGCTAGAGGTAAAGCAATATGGCTGAAGTGAATGCTTGGTCTGGAGGCTACCTGCAGAAAGCAGATGGGTAGCCCTATGTTCTGACTGACAAGGGACATTCTTCTATCTGAAGGTCTGTTGAAGTACAGTCCCCTGGTTGAAAGCATTTACTGGCTGAAGGGCCATCTTATTCGAGTCCAGGAGAAAGACAAGAAACCATAAGATGGACAAGCAAGGACATTAACACTGCACATTAGCACTTACCACTTGAACAACAAACTGCATGGGCAACGAAATCACCTGATCACTGTTTTCTGCACTATGCTGAAATTTATTATATTTCTATCTCTTTCATGCTAACTATTTCTAGAAACTGCCAGCATGGTGTAGCAGTTTGAAAGCTGGACTAACACCCTGGGAAACCAGGGTCAGGATCTGCACTCACCTGTGGAAATCCACTGAGTATCCTTGGGCAAGTCACACTCTCTCCGCCTCAGAGGAAAGCAATGGCAAGCCTCTTCTGAATAAATCTTGCCAAGAAAAACCTGTGATAAGGTCACCATAGGTCAAGCTGACCTGAAGGCCCCTAGCAACAGCAGTTACAAATGTTATGCAAATCCATCTCTTCTTTATAAAAACTCTTCTTTCCTTTCCTTTCCTTTCCTTTTTTTTTTTTTTTTTTGGCGACAAGAAAGGGGATATCCCAGAAGCAGAACACCTTCATTCTAAGACCTGAATACAAGAAACCCCTGTAGGTTTATTGGCTATACTACAGCCCTAAGCACAACTTGGCAAATGTATTTTTTTAAGGTCAACTTCAAGAATATATGGCTGAGGGATTTTGGCATCTGCAGTTCAAAAATTGTAAATTGGCATCTTGCATTGCAATCCACCTAGAGCTATGGATCCATATTTACTTATGCTACATATTCAGTATTGCCACAATCATGTACACCTCAGAATCCACCTTAAGTTTGAGGAGGTTGTTCCATGTGATTTGGATGTGTGGCATGGTCGATGACACAGCTTGTCCCCTCCTGCCCTTGAGCCATAGTACAACAAGCAGAAGGGTCATCACACCACTGCTTGGGATAGGAAGCGACTTGTTGCACCATGGTTCAGGGTCATGAAGGAGCTAGTTGTGTCATTCTGAAGCAACCTACTTGCCTGTGCTTCAGACCTCCCGCGCCCAGCAGATTGGGCAGTGGGAGGCGATTTCTGATATACAGCAGGGCTACAGCTATTAAAGTTTTGTTTAATCTTTGTGTGCTGAATTTTTCCAACAAATCAGTAGGGAATAGGGCTGGCAGGCATTCCTTATTATAAAAGGTGTCCATTTTTTGAGGGCTGGAAAGCTTTCCTCTTTATGTAGATTCAATGAGATGTGAAAAGAATGCTGTATTTTTGTGGGGGCGTCCTTCACCCATACAGAAATGTATGTTATCAGAGAATTTATGAATGGGGACCATATGTTAATCTTACAGAGAAATCCATGGCTTTAATACTTTAACTTCATGTTTAGGTAGAACATAGACTTGTTAATAGTTCTTTCCTGGTTGTCAATCTTGCATGTTATGAATTTCAACTGTGTCTTAATGCTATTTTGAAAATCTGGCAACATTAGTAGGACAGAATCAGTACAAATGTCAGAATCTGATGTCACCATGCTCTGGATAACCCATTCTGATCAGCAAAACAAAAACAAACAATGGCTGTCCACAGGTTGTGTATTTGTTCAATTTTTAAACAGTTCCCAACAGACTACCAGAATGTAATGGATCTTCACTCTTTGTGTGTCTTCAGAATGGACTATCAATCCTTGTACAAACCCAGTTAGGTCCAAAAAACCTTTCAGGCATATTTAAGAAGTGGGTTACATATTTGCAAGAACAGTATTTTGATGTTTACATGGCACTGTAACTGGAGAAAAAATCTCCTACTACAGCTCCCTCAAGTAACCGTACAGAAAGTATTCCTTATTTATAGATGAGCTGACATGTCAACACATTTAAGCTGAAACTTCATGTGTTTTTTATTGTTTTGACTAGTAACAAGCAAATCTTGGAGAATTAATTATACATGAAATTTGTAGCTATTTTAAGCTCATTTATTTTGCATTACTACAAATCTACAAATTAGTCGTGAAATGGTTTGATGGAAATTCGTATTTTTTTAAAAAATTATACATAGACTGCATGTTGCTTTATTGATATGTTTGTCCACATCAGTCAACTGTTTTCTAGGAGAACTACATGGAGGCACACAACTGTATTGTACAGAGCAGCATTAGGGTGAGATTTCTGTTCTCTTGCCATTTTTTCTCCTGATATGATTTACTGATGATAGTGAAAGCATTCAAGGAACTATGCAACAAGTGGCAATGTTATACATGTTACCTGGTCTAAGACTTAGTGCCAGTTCCACCAGCTAGTCTCCAGTCACCTTATAGCTCCCAGCATCTCTGTCACTATATTATTATTGGCTAGCATCTTATTAAGCAGTTACATAAGCTAGATTGGTCATCTTATAATTGTTTTGCATTCATATTTACAGACCACAACACCATTGCCATAACCACAACTGCTTCCAAAGCCCATCTTAAAAGCTAAACTGCCATATCAAGTGGAGGAGTTCTGCTATCATGTCCAGGGCAAAACAGACAATTAATCACCAAGCAGCAGACCAGGGCTTACTCACAAGGCAAGAGTAGGAAAATGTCCAGAGCTCAGGTTGCAAAGCAAACAAATCCAAAGGGCAAATCCAAATCATAGTCAAACAGGCAGACGTTCAAGGTAGTCTAGATACAAGCTAGCACAAGGCTTGAATAACTGTAAAGATCAATTGCTGACCCTGAAAGGAAAGGGCCAGCTGAAAGCCTTTTATCTTGCTGATGCTGTCACCATAGGTGTTCCTCCATTAGGGCTCATTTGTTACTTAAACGTGTTGAGTACTTACCCTGCACGGTAAGTATCTGTGTTGTGTCATCCTCTATTTGTTCCCCTTGCTCAGCCCCTTGTTGTTGTTTGTTATCTTCTCCTGAGCAAGCTTCTAGGGAAACTGTTGCCTCTGGGGAAACCTCTGCCTCGGATTCAGAATCCTCTAACACACTGCCAGGGTCTCCAAGGCAGGGCATGACATCTGCAGCACTGGCAAGTGTGGCACTGAAAGGCAATGTGTCCAGTCTCCTCACACTAGCAAACTGTGGTCCAACAAGGAATTGCAATAGGACCCTACAGGGGTCCCAGTTTCTTCTCCCTGCACCACAGGTTGCTGGCAAGAGTGAGCTGGAATCTTCATCTGTCAGCATCCCACTTGCCAGAGCCACAGAACTCCTTCACTTGCTTGGCTTTTAAGGTGAGTTTTAGGGGGTTAAGGTGAGTTTTAGAGGGTTTTAGGAGATGGAACATAGCTGCAACATTGTAACTATGTGTCCCATGCAGGATCTCAGCCATCATTATTATTATTCATCAATATTCTGTACCAGCTATTTAGTTATAAATGCCTTAACTAATAACATCTCCTGGCCCAACTCTCACCCAGCCCCCCTTAACAGTCAGACACTGCATCAAGTGAAGGATCAGCTGCTGATCACAAGGAGAAAGATGTTTCCAGCTCCCAACTCAGCAAGCAAGGCTGCAACAATCAGAAGCAGAACCCCTGCTGCAATTCCTTGTTGCAGCCCAGCTTGCTGATGGGAGGGGGCTGAAAAGTCCCCCACCTTGCACCTTTGCACCAGCATTCCAAGCTGGTGAGCTGAGGCACCCTCCCTGCTCAGACCATAACGCACCATACATGTAGAAAGAGGATTTACTCCTCTGCCCCAGTGCAGCCCAAAGGAAAAAAAAAATCCCTCCTAAAGCTGCTATTTTCTCTAAGAGGGAGGAGGCCATTGGTGCTTATTTCATTTTTACTGTGGAATGACAGGAAAGGGTTAATCTTTATTTCCCACATGTCATGGTCCCACTTCTGATCAGATTTCACTATACTTTTTATTTCTTCTGTAAAAATGACAACAGCAGTTCACATTTCCTCTATTGTTTACTTCCAGTCTTTATGGGTCAATATCAATATCAATAATTAGTGGCTAATTAATATGCTTAATTCTGCCACCCATGCTTTGAGAAAAAAGAAGCTAATCAGCAGCAGTTGTTAGGGAAAAAAATAGTAGATGGTACCCTATCTTTTCTCACATTTTAGCTGACATGGGAAAGAACATGAGGGTAGGTCTATCACAGCAGTCAAATCACCTGGAACTACCTCCCCCATGGCATTTCTGAGCTCTACAGTTTTGAGATGATGGGGTGGAAAAGTAGCAGCTGGTGGTTCCCATGTCAGTGGGGTGATAAGCCCACTCCAGGTTTTGGCCCATACTTTGGAGGAGCTGTCCAAATTATTGCAGTTGTTTTGAAGATAAGGAGGAACAGCATTTTAGTTAGTTCCTTTAAAGCTTCTACTAAAACCTGGGACAGATTTTCCACCCCACTGGTATGGAAGCCACCACTGATTATGAGAAACCAACTGCTACCACCTCTCCTCCTGTTGTAATCTACTCTGGGCTCCGTGTTGGGAAGGCAGGGGCTTATGATGCTGCCTAGAGAAAAGGAAGAAGCAATCACATCTGCCTGCTCCCTCAACCTTTTCCCCCTCTGTCTAGGAAGTGCAACATGGCCTCTTGGCTGTAAAAGATGAAACCACTTAATCCCCTCACATACTCACAAGAATTCTCCTTCTAGTGGTCTAGGGATGAGGATTTAGTCCAGTGAGTCAGACATTTTCTTTATTCCTGTTGTGCCACTCATACAGGATGGACAAGTCAAAGAATTGTCTTTGCTGGACAGACAGCTCCTTCTACGTGATCACTCACTGACAGCAAGAACAAGAGGACTAGTAGATGGTGCTGCCTCTGAGGTACTTTAACTTCTCTGCTAGAGAGCAATAATGCTGCAGTCTGAGGCTCTATAGCACAAGAGCTGTGCACCAGAGAATTAAATACCTCAGCAAATGACAGATCCCAACATTCCATAGGCTAGAGCTATGACAGTTAAAGTGGTATCAAACTGCTGTAATGGTATAGTGCAGATACACTCTATCTCCTTACTTGTACATATTCTCTGCTGGAGTGTCACAGCAGGAAGGATTGGACTCAAGATGCAGGACCATCCTGAGGAAAAAGCTACAAACACAAAAATATTATCAGGCTATCCATGTATTTCATTCCATGCCCAAAATCCTATTGATAGTACCAGCTAGAAGAGAACTATTGAAATTAACTGCATTTGTCTATGTGTTGACTTGCCATTGAACAACTAATGTAATAACTTGAGTCTATTGGGACTAACAGACAGGATTCTACACATTGTTTGCCTATTTACCTACTTAAACTTTCATGTTCCCTACTCCATTAAATTAATATCCAAGGGAACTTAGATAAAGGAAAGATTTTAAAAAATCAGCATAGAAGATCAGTTAAATGTTATACCAGCCCAATGCCAAACAGACAAAGAGCAGTATCACAACATATAACTACCTCCAGCAGTAATTAAGATCCATAAAAGGCTGTGAATGAAAGAGCAACTTTCACTTAATGTCTGTGAGATGTTAACCACATAGACCCAGAATTTATTGTTTGGGGCCAGAAGGCAAAAAATACAAATGAGTTTCCCAAGCACAGTTACCACCTCCATCTTGTCTGTCTTGAGAAGGAAGTGTGGGTGAAGGAGGCAACAGAAGGATTTCTCTTTCCAGTTGAATAGCAGCTACACTCCTACACCCCCTGTGGCATCAGGTTAGCAATGGGGATTAGGAAGTAGGGTACCAGCACAGAGAAGGAACCCAACTTGTTCCCATACTTACCCTCTAACCTCAATATCTAGGAATCTCAGGAAAAATCACAGCTTCAGCTTTCTCTTGACTTGTGAGGTTCATTCTCATGGGGTTATATTGGAACAGTGAATTAATTAATTACAAGGTTCTTTTAATTTCCATAGCTAAAACATGAATTATATTAAAATGGCACTTTTCTTTTATCTTAATGAACACAGCATGGCACCACCACTCACATCCTTACATTCATTAAGTTTCATAACATTTTCATCTAATAGCCTGTTCAGAAACCAATGTATCTAATGAGGACAGAGATTCCTCATCCTTCACTGTGAAAAGGCCACCTAAAACAACAAAAAGAAGGAAGTAGGGTGACATGTATGTGTATATTCTGCCAACAGTTTTGGACTAGAGGAATGCACATGCTGTGCAGTCACCTGAAGTGTGGAGCACTCACCATTATGGGAAGGGAGTGAGGAGTGAAGACAAAAAGTAGATTATATCTTCAGTGCAATTGGGACTTGGTGGCTGAGAAAGTGTGCCTGACTAGTTCTTTTCTGCAAAGTTGTAGTCCTCTAGGGCAAGTTGGCTCTTCTTAACTTTAAAAGTTAATGTGCTGAAGTTCTGAAATATTGTTGTGAGCTTGTTCTGATTAAGATGCTACAATGGGTACGAGACTTTTGCCTTTGTGAGAAAATTGTTGGCAGCCATTTTCATAAGATTGTTTTGGAGAAGCAATGAGAGTCCAATTATATGCTATGGGAAATGCCTATTTCCTACAATGAAGCTGTTTTCCTCCCTGCAACTGGATTCCCTCAGAGATACCTGCCTCAGCAAACAGAGTTGCAATTTAAGCCTGCCTTGACCTTCCAATGATTGAACAGAAGACAAAGTATACTAAATAGAAGATACTGAGGAACACAAAATCACATGTTATGACAACAGATGTCTTTCACCACTGGTGAGGGGAGCACACTGAACATATTTCAGGAAGAAATCCAACCTACCTTCATAGAGAAGCAAGATACAGCAACAAAACGAGTCTATAAGACACACAGAGAATGGGGGCAGAAGGAGATGCAAAGAAGGATCAACTTCAGTGAACAGCATGATACAGTGGTTTGAGTGTTGGACCAGGACTCCCCCATCAGCCCTGTAAACCTGGTTGATGTTGGGAAAGTCTCACTCTTTCATCCTCAGAGGAAGTCAAGGGCAAACCTCCTTTGGCTCAGTCTTGACTCCAACCCTATAATAGGCTTTCCTCAGGGTCACCATAACTCAAAGTCAGCTTGAAGGCACACAAGAATAATTTAAAGATTGGTTTCAAACTCACTGTATGAAGATTTATATGCAATGATACTTAACTTGAAAACAAAACACATATGAATAAACAAGACATTGGTGGAAATTATTTGCCTTTGCATCATCCATTTTGTGGGTCCCTCTATAGAGACAGGGCCCTGTAGTAAAATAATTGTTTTTATGCTACATTTTTTTAAAAATCACATTGAAAATATAGTAATAGCCAGAATCATGTTAGTGACATATGTGCACTTTACATATGTTTATGTCCTGCTTTGAAGAGATCACACGGAGTAATTCTCTGGCCTCTTACTTTCTATTAAAACCCACCACTCTCAGAGTTGCCTATCTCCATGGGGCTGCTGTTACAGGGAAGGAGGAGGAGAGCGAGTAAGATGAGCACTGCAGTACTGACCCTCATTCTGCTGCAGTTCATTAGGGAAAAAGACAGCAAAGTGGACAATCTCTCTCTGAAATATAGTGCAAAGGGAAAAGGGGGCAGTCTTTGCTGCTCTGTTGCTTCACACCTTCTTTCCTGCCCCACAACTGGTAGAAAATGCACAGAGCTACTCATGCACAACAGTTATGTTCCTTTTGCACCATCCAGGATCTCAGCCAATGAATAACTTCGTTAGAATCTTCCCTGAAAAGAAAATCAACCCACAAATAGAATTTAAAAAATTACCTCATCCTTCATTTTAAAGTTCTAAGAGTGGTAGCATAATGTTCCATTATGTAGGGCTCCTGTTCAATATTCCAATAGTGTCCATAGTTTGATAAGGTACTAACAATTCTCTGCTAACGTCCACTGTCCTGAACTACAGTCCTCCAGTTACCTCCATAGTTTGCATCCACCCTACAGAAGCAAACACATTTAATCTTCATACCCTGCCTTCTCAGTGCATACTGGTACCTTTTGTGTTCCTTACCAAACTATAAATCTAAGGTATCAAGACAATCCAAGCCATGACAATTAAAATAGTATGAAACTGATATTAATGTGTAGTGTAGATACGTATTTCGTTCTCAATAAGCTATTATGTCCAGAGCTTGGAGAGTTTTTTTTTGGCAAGGCTTGGGAGTTCTAATACAAAAAAGTAATTTACCAAATTCTTGTCTTGTTTCACCCACCCATCATCTTTTACTGCTAATGATGTTTCATATTTCCCTCTACGCTGGGATTCTTTGAACCTGATAATACCAATCTGTTCTTTGTAAATAGGGTTGTTTGGGCTGCACTGAGAGAACAGAATATATGGATCTACACTCAGAAATACAGTCATCCCTCCACATTCACTAGGGTTAAGGGCACAGGACCACCATGAAAGTGAAAAAAACCATGAATAACTCTAGGCCCTCCCAAACCATATTTAACACACAAAAGAAGTATGATCATATTCAACCCACCATGGATTCCTTTGGGGCATCAGGGTTCCTTCACAAGGCAGAAGTGGGTGGCTGGTGGGGCTTATGACCACCTCCACTGCTGCCCCACATGATTTTTAATAGGGATTTACAAGCCTCATTCAGAGTTTCTCAGTCTCATGAGGCTTGCAGTCCCTATTAAAATGGCATAGGGAGGCAGCAGAGGTGATAGCAAATAATCCATGAATAATCAAATCCACAAAAGTGAAACCCACAAATGTGGAGGGCTGACTGCAGAGGAATCAGTGGTTTAATAGACTAGACTAGTCAACCTCAGTTTGTAAATATTGGCAAGGGCCAGGGAATTGCAGTTCTTTTTATGGAGTGCATGTGAGCACACAACTGAATGTGTTTATGAATGATTCAGATAGGCATCTGTTGTTCAGTTTGCTTGGTGATTAGGAGCACTTATATATTTGTATTCTTGGATCTCTCAAATGCATCCCCTGAAGATGTAGCCACAACCATGCCATTTCACTTTGTTCCACAAAATCAGTGGGGTGCATTTATTTACTGGTCTGTATGTGAAAAGAGAAGGGTCTGGAGATGGTCAGAAAAACATTGTCCCATAGAGTAGGGGAAATGAAAGCATTCTGTGCATCACATTCTGGGAACCATGTGGCACAAAATTATTTCAGCAAAACATCAGAGTTTAAGAAAAATTAGCCAGCTATCTGAAAAAAATTGCAGATTCCACCAAAAACAAATGTGACTGCTAATCTCCTTTTTAAGCACACAAAGCAGACCAATTTTTTCTTTAGCTCCAGTTCCAAATGTTTACATCCTCCCCAACCAATATGTAACAACATGGCATATGTGTGGTATAATATCCCTAGAACTCCATGTTAACTGACCTCCACACTTAACACTATAATATGAAGTTGTGATGTCCGCTCTTTTGACACAAGTACTGTATCTAGCAAAAAGAAATGTAAAGAAAAAAAGGAAGCAAATTGACAAAACAGAAAAAAATTCCATGCAACAGAGATGTATCTAATTGAAATATGCCCCCAATCTGGAAATAGTGATTATTTAGGCTTAAGTAATGTATGTTATATACTTAATATAAAATGGTATCCTGGTGAGACAGTTTTAACGTGTCCAAATGGACACACTTCAATACAGTCAGCTATATTTAGATACCAGTGTGGTCATTCCAGCTGGGTAACTGGCTCAACAGCATTTATTTTTATCACAAAAACACACAAAGAGAGAGAACAGGAGACCTCTTGAACTTAATCAGTTGGAACTGATTCTGATATATTGCATTAATTTGTAGGATAAAGGCCAGGCTGATAGCTAATCAGGGAGGTGTGTATATATATATATGCAGTTTAGTAGGCAGAAATTTAAATCTAAGACTGCCATTAAAGTTAGTAGTCAGGCTGCCAGATCCACAAATTACAGTATAAATAATTTATGCCTAATTTTAATTCAAAAAATGGGGTGTGGGTCAAATAACTTTTTCATAAAGAAGATCAACTAATAACTTCTCCAAGAAAGTCATTCAGAGGTCCAACATTTTTGAACAGAGTCCCTCCAATCAATATTTAGCTAAGGAAACGCATTTTCAGTCTGATATATATAATCTACGAATCCTGCATTTACAAACTATCTGTAACAATGTAAGCATATTCCCTAAAAAGGAAAAGGCCATCATGAAAAAGTTACAGTTGGAGTTATACTCCCCGAAAGGAAATTTGGGCCACAGATCACCTATACCTATGCTAGTTTGGAACTCAATCACATTGATGGACCCTTTAACATTTTCATGCACCTCAAGGGAACACTATACAGTGGCCCCTCAACTTTTGTGAGGGTTTGGGGCACAGAACCCTCACAAAAGTGGAAAAACTGTGAATAACACCCTCCCCCCATGACCCCTGTCCCATTCCCTTCCGGGACTCCCGTCTCCCATTTCTTTACCTTTTGTGGGAGGTAGAGTTCGGAATGGGGGAAAGGAAAGTTCATGCAAGCCTCCTCCCTGTTCCCTTGCCTATTGTCCCAGTGTGAGTTCTCAGTACTGGGATCAGGGGAAAGGAATGGAAGGGGGAGCTCAGGAAGGGAAGAAGGAAGGCATGCATGTGCTCCTCCCCATGTCCTTGCCTTTTGTCTAAGTGTTTGCCTTTCTTCTCTGTGCTCAGCAAAATGCAAGGGAATGGGAGAAGGAGAATGGGGAGGAAGGAAGGCAAGCTTGCACTTATGAATAATCACATTCGTGAAGGTCAAACCCACAAATGTGGATTGAGAACTATAGTGCACTGTGGTGCAGTGGTTCTTAACCTTTTCTTTACCAGGAACCCCCTGTAAATACAATTTGTTGCTGGGACCCCAATATTTAAATGTAAGTTTAAATATTTAAAAATTTATTTAAATATTCGATTTTTTGTTGTTGCTGTTGTTAAAGGCTTGTGCAAGCTAGGATTCAAATCCTCACTCAAACACTGAGTGACCTTGGGCAAGTCACATTCTCTCACCCTCAGAAGAAGGCAGACACTCTCTGAACAAAAAAAATAAAAAGATCCTGTGATAGGTTCACCTTGGATTTATTGAACAACAGAAGTGACTTGAAGACACAGAGCAACAAAGTGCTGCTGACAGGGGCAGGTTCTTTCTAGCTGTCATGTATCTCCCCTTTGAAAACTGACTGATGATGATCCTTTGAAAACTGACTTATGATGATCCCTTATGATGATCATGGGGGGTTTCTTGGAAAGATTTGTTGCCTTTGCCTTTCTCTGAGGCTGAGAGAATAAGACTTGCCTGAGGTCAACCACTGGATTCCCATGGTTGAGTGGGGATTCAAACCCTGGTCTCTAGAGTCATAGTTTCAGCACGCACACATGCCTGCAGTCATGTCCCTTTCGAAAGGGATATGGCAGTAGGGGGATACAGGTGCCAAAACAGCTCCCTTGTTTGCAAATGAGGGAACAGTTTGGGCATGTGCAAATGCTTGCCAGCATGTTCCTTTCATCAGGGAAGTGGCAGTTGGGGAGGGGTTCAGGTGCCAAAGCTGCTTCTTCATTTGCAAATGAGGGAGCAATTTGGGCATGCACACATGCCTTCTGCCATGTCCCTTAGTGCCCACACCCCCTGCCACCATGAAGCGAGAGCAGAAAGGGGCCCAACTTTGCTTGCCATGGGAGAAAATTCCACCATTAAGGGAGCAGCCTCTAAGAAGGTTCTCTCCTGTGTTCTCACTAAATATGTCCATAATGCTAATGAGTTGAGAGAAAGCCCTCTCCTTTTTTCCCATTTCATTTTTATAATAAAATACATATATTTAAATTCAATATATTTCTTTTCAATAGAAATGGAAGTTATTATTCATATCAGGTTGGACTAATTCAATTTTTAAATTAAACAAGAGCAAGCTTTAAACATTTTAGCTAAAACCAACTGTAAGTATTCAGTAACTAGTATCGCTACAAGAAACAGAATCAACAGTCAATAGGAACATAATGGCTTAAACTCAGTGTACAACGCAGATTGAATTCTCTTAAACAATTCTAGCTGGACTCCTAAGGAAATAATACACACTCAGAAAGGAGACAGAGTTGCTATGACCTTTTAAGGCTATCTTTACAGGTCCTGCATACTGTGAGAGGTTACAGATAAATAATAAAGGAGCACATTTTAAGGAGCACACCATAAAGTGTTGGCGTGCTCCTTAAAAGTTTTGTACTGACCAGGATCACAAGTGGTCCCCTTTGGTTCCTAGCAAAGGCATAGGTTTAGAAAGCTACAATATTCACTCTCTAATTGCCATCCTATATTGTCAGCTTGGGTAGAAGGCACAAGTAATGGTTTCAAGCTTTCAAAAGATATCAGGATTTAAAGCAGTGATTCTCAACTTGGAGTACATGTACCCCCAAGGGTATCAATGAGGACATTTAGGGGTTCACAAATAAAATAAAATAATGGTGGGAAAAAGTATATAGTATAAGCCATTCTCAGAGGTCATCACAACTTGATGCAGTTTCTGACAGTCCACAATGTTGTTGTTCCTGTCCTGGAAACTTAAGGGTTTGAATCGCCATCTGGGTGGCCTTGGGCATGTCACACTCTCTCAGCCTCAGAAGAAAGCAAACCCCCTCTGAGCAAATTTTGCCAAGAGAACCTTATGATAGATTCACTCCAGGGTTGCCATAAGTCAGAAATTACTTCAAGGAACACAGCAACCACAAAGGAATTCAAGAAGTAATTGAAAGCACCACAATTTTGCTCAGATGCAAAGCTGTTTGCAAGCACTGAAGCACATGCAACTTTTCTGCCCAAGGAAGTCTTCCCATTTTTGAACCAAGGAGGCAGATTTTGCATGCAAGAGCCATAGTGCCTGAAAAAGAGCAGTGAATCATAGCAACCACACATTTCCATTCCTTGGCACATCCATCATGGGTATCTGTGTATTTTCTTTTAGTGTGTATCATTTTCTTTTTTAAAGTTCCATACTCATTATACAAAAGTGTGAGAAATATTCAAAGAAATGCATATTTCTAGGAAAGTATAGGGGAATCTTTTTTGGACCTGAATTCCAATTTGCTATATTCCAATAGTAACTAAGGTAAGTAACATGAATGCAACTGGCAAAACCAAGGCAAAATTGGATATCTAAAGAGAGCAGGAGAAGTGTGTAGGCTCCATGGGGAACCCCTGGAGCACACCCAGTTCACATGTCAAACATTCCAGAATCCTGCACAAACTGTAGTTCTATGTATACTTAATCTCTTAGAAAGTAAACAGTCATATATAGGGTTGCACTGTAATATTCTCACTCCATATCAGTTATGGACATGTAAGATGAAGACATTGCTCGAGGTTTATTGGCAGGGCAGCAAATGGGACTCCACTTGCCTCTAAAATATACCCTAGGACTGACATTTGAGGCAGAAAATCTCACAAGCTCTTCTTCCTATCAGGGCCAGCTCTACTCTTAGGCAAAAGGACACAGCTGCAGATTTGGGTTGCCATTAAAGGACAGCAAAATTTCAGTTACTTCATTTCTTATCATACGTTTACTGCCAAGTAAGGGAGAGGTACTGTGAGATTCTCTGCTCAGGTAGCAAAATAGCTAAGCTGGCTTTCAGTACTATATGTGGAAGGGTTTTTTGTTTTTTGTTTTTTCTCATTTCCTCATCTTTAAAAGAGATCAAGTAATAATCTTACAGGCTAGTTGTGAGAATGAATGAGATAAAGCACTATTCATAATTTAAAATGCATTTAAAAGATTTAAAAAAATAGCTTTTTGTTTAAAAACAGGCAAACAAAATTACAGTTGTAGTCACATTACATGTAATTATTTAAGCCCTATTTAACACAAAACCAGTAAGCAGCTGGTTGCACTGGCTGATTACTACAGTTACACACACACATAGTAACAAGATAAATTGGAATCTACCAAATGCAGTGGCTATTGTTCATCTCCACTCAACAGGATTCAATAAGGACTCTTGAACTTGATTGAAATAGCTATCATTGCACTCACTACCTTGGGAGTTAGTCTTGTTGAACTCAGTAGAACTTACTGCCAGGAGCAGGCCAAGATATTTTGCTGCCTGAGGCAAAAGACAAAATTGTGCCCTCCAATTCCATGTACATAAGCTGGATGGATTGCCAGTTGAATCTTATTTCAGTATTTGTATCAGAATCCCCCTCACTGTACCTGTTGGTTTTGTGTGCCTTTAAGTCATTTCCATCTTATGGCAAGCCTAAGGTGAACTTATCACAAGATTTTCTGGGGCTGTGTGTGTGTTACACATCTAAGGTCACACACTGGGTTTCTACAGCTAAGTAGGGAATCAAACTCTGGTCTCCAATACAGTGCTTATAGTTCAGTGCTCAGATCTCTACACCACACTGCCACAACTTATTTTATGGGGCAGAGGACAGCCCATGCGCCACATATGGGGCTCAAAGCAAAGTGGTCTGGTAACACTCAATAGATGAGATGTAGAAAAGAGATAAAGTCTCAGGGTGCTTTTTAAAAAGAGATAATTTTATTCTTTTATATAAAGGCCAATGCATTTAGGCCAGGAATTTTTTTTATGTCCTTCGTCAGGGGCTGTTAAAAAAAATAGGAAAGGGGGTAAATACAGGATGGTCATATCAGGACTATCCCAGGTCCTAAGATTTCCAGAGTCAAAGCTTGAGATTTAGGAATACAGTCAGCTCTCCATATCCATGGATTCTGTATCCATGAATTCAACCAACCATGGCTTGAAAATATTGGGGGGGAAATCCAAAAACCAAACTTTGATTTGCCATTTTATATAAGGGATGTCAATTTACTACACCATCATACATCATGAGTCTTAAGCATCCACAAATTTTGGTATCCATGAGGGGAATCCTGGAACCAAACCCTAGCAAATACCACAGGCCCACTACAACTCACCTGTGATGTCACAGGAGGCATGCCTGAGTGATGTCAAGGATGATGCTATAAGGGGCAGCTTTTGGTGATGTCATTAATCATGATACATTAAATATTAACCACAGTTATATTGAGTATGCCATTCAAGTCTAACAAATGAGGAAAATATATATGTACATAAATCTCAAAGCTGCCTTCTCAGCCTGAGATTCTTTCCCCTTGATGAGCACTAGAGAAAAGTATCCAGGCCCTGAGACTTGGCAATCCTGGCCATAATCAACATCTTTCCACTTTTTTCACCTCCCAACATCTTGCTGCAAGAAGCAACAACCTCATGACAACTCTGTTTGTTTCTGAATAGATCTGTAGAAATTGCAGTGTGATGCTGTAATTTTATGCATACTTACCTGGGGATTGGGCCCATTCAACTCATCCCAAAGCAACTGTGTCATTAAATATACACGCACACATGAGGGAACACATGGAGAGGAAGCCTCAGAATGCTCTGAAATTAGCACTAACACATCTACATTCTAGTTCTGTCCTATCATCAGATTTCATTTACTATCTTTTTCTGCTTCTTTCACTGATTATGTTGGTTGAGGGATTCTGGGAGTTGCAGTGTCAAAAAATAACTTTTTAAGGCCCTGTTTCAGACACAGAATTTCCAGTAAAGATTGACTTGAGACCTGGGAACTACCCCTGTGTTACAGCAGGCATACCCTGGTAATGTGCAACAAGGCTGATATTAACAAGTGGCAGTCTTTCGTGGTGCCATCAAGCATGATGCCCAAGCAAGGTTGCTACCCTGAAAGGTGCGGGTCAACTTTCTAAAACATAAAGAGTGTAAAACAAGTTCTAAACTGGATCAGGGGAAAAAATGAGGCAGATTGAAACTGGTACCTCTAGATTTCTACACTGCATGCATAAAAACACATTATAGTCACCCCCTCCACATTTGTGGGTTTGCCTTTCACAGATCTGATTATTTTGCAAGGTTCTTCAACCCCTATCTGTCTACCTCAGGTGCTTCTTTTCCAGAGGAAGCTTCCAACTTGGTAGCTCCAATCAGGCCTTGCAGCCCTTTGAAAACCCACCTCTGGTCCTCCTCCACCACCATCTGCTACCTGGCCAGCTAAGGATGGCTCACTGCATGATTTCTCAGAACCACAAACCCTCTCCTGGTACCCCCGCATACCCAAGGAAGGAGATGGGCAAGAGAGAGAACCACCATTTCTCAGTCACATCACAGACACATCACAGTTTGATATTAGTGATTTTTCCATTTTTTGCAATGATCCTGAGCCCCAAACCCTGGTGAATGTGGAGAGCCAACTGTATTACTCTTTTTCTGGGGAACTTGTTTCATCACAGCAGCCCCTAGCCAGAGCTCCATATCTGCTTCAAAGAAGCATGTAGCTCAAGCACCAATGGGCTTCACCAGGCAGGCAATAGAGGAGAAAGATCTTTCAGGCTTTTACATGTGCCAGTTTTTCTCTTTCATCTCCTTTTTATGCACCATCCTTAAGAATGTTATATATATTATTGGGGGCAGAGGAATCTGTGCAAATAAGCTATCCTCTGCCCAAATGTACAGATATGTTAGTGCTAAATGTTGCTATGTAGGAAAACGAAAAGGTATTTAAATTCAGTTATTGAATGACAAAAGGCAATGGCTGGCATCCCGTATTGCATTTATACGTCTCTTACTGCTCCATATTCACTAATACTATGCATTCATGACCATAGCATTATTGCCATGATCATAAATGCCCCCACTTCTCAAACCTACCTTAATAGCCAGGCTGTACCAATTAATGGATCTCTGTTCTGCTGGTGATCAGAGTATAGCAGGATGATGTTTCTAGCCACCTCTCATCAGTGAGTGAGGCTGTGACAATTTGAGGGAGGACTCCTGTTACAATTCCTCGTCACAGCCTTCCTCACTAGTGGAAGGGGCCTGGAAATGTCATCCTGCTGCATCCCAGGCCTCCATTGGTGGTTTTGGAAGGTTGGACCAGGAGACATTACTTAATTACACAATCATAGCCAAGTAGGCAATGTAGGATCCTGGCCTTGGTTTTAAGGTTCCGAATTCATGAATCTGCCTTCTACCACATCATATTATGGGTACAGTCCTCCCCCTACATTTGCGGGTTTCGCTTTTGCAAATTTGATTATTTGTGAGGTGCTCATTAGCCTCCCCCTCATTCTCTCCCTCCTATTCCCTGACCTTTCACCCAGGTGCAAGGAGGGGGAAAGATCTTCACTCTCCTGTACTCTTCACTCATCACCCACACTGGCATGCCAGCAGGCAGGTGCAGGGAGGAAGATCTGATTCTCCAGGACAGTTATTTGGATATTTTTTTTGACATTCACAAGAGTTCTGTGCCCCTAACTCTCCCAAATGTGGAGGACCTGCTGTACTTTTTGTTCTGCTGTGACCAGATCTAGATCTCTGGCTAATGATTTTTTTAATCCTGTAATCTCCGATCTTTTTAAATATAGGACTGAACCTTCCATCTTTTTTACCACTTTACCACAGAGCTGAAATTGTTCCTGGGCTTCATCTTTTTTTGTTTTCAAAAACACATCCATGTAAATAACAGGTGTTCTGCCTGGATATTGAAGCACAAAAACCTGAAAACCATGCACTCTGTCAACTCAGAACCGTGTGTGTGTGCATGTAGGACTGCACTAGGCGTGTTCTGCAACGCTGAGAATGGGCTTTAAGGTATTAGTTGAAGTAACTCTGAAAAGTGAAAAATGAAAGCATTGCTCCTTGTAAGAATTTGCCCTGCCAACAAAATGAAAGCATTGCCCCTTGTAAGAATTTGCCCTGCCAACAAAAATGCATTCATTCAGTTTCCCAGACATAGAAAATTGCTCATGCCTAGAACTAATATTTTCTGTGTTCACATTCCCTGTAACTGTCTGTGCTCTTTTTCCTTAGCTGCGTAAACTATATTTCTAAATGCTCAGTTAAAGCTTTAAGTTACTGCACTGCTAGAAATGTTGGGACTGAAATAAAAATTCATTCAGAGGGAGAATTCTTATTGGACAGAGTGGAAAATGCTCTCATTTTCCCCCTACCTGTAGCTACACCCCTGAGTACAAGCTCACTTTATTAAGCTGGAAAGTTTTCACACTACTTGTTATAGCACTATGATCCCATTTTAAGTTCCACAGCATCATGCTATGCAGTCCTGGGGACTGGCAAGTTAGGGAGGATGATTTAGAATTCTCAGCCAGAAAACTTTAATACCTCATTAAAATGCAAACCCCAGGATTCCATAGGATGTTGCTATGGCACTTCAAGTGGAATCACAGACCATTTCTGCACTACACTGTTATAGTGCTATTATTCCACTTTGAACATCCTGTGCAATTCTGAGGTTTGTCATTTCTGAGGCCAAAGAGCTCTCTGGCTGAGAATCCTAAATGCCCCTCCTGAAACTGCAAACCCCAGGATTCCATATGATGCTCCAAGTGGAATAATAGCACTATAACACTGTAGTGCAGGAATGGCCTCAGTGTTATAACTGTGTAGTATAAAATTGCCCACTATGTATAGCAGTATAGGAGCTAAGGTACCTGGGACTTTAAAGAGAAGGAAAATTATTTAACCGACACCATAACAATAGTGGTATACAAACCAGACTATCATGCCAGTTTCTCATGTATTAAACTTAACGTGTTTTTTTCTAGTTTCCACACAATTCTGTAAAAATATTTAAATACAGAAAAATTCACTTCTTTATATGCAGCTTTCCTTAATGTATGCCTTTTTCAGCATTCCTTAATAAAATGCTACTCAAAGTGGTTGTCCATAGGCCAGTGCTGATCCTGGTGCCATCACCTGACAGTCCATAGCAACTTTCCAGGAAACTGTGTAAATATGATACAAATATGACACAAACATGGTCCTGATCCCTAGCACATTGTGGGAGAAAATGCCAGTCTTCCTCATGAGATATCTTGAGAAGCACTAGCTTAATGCACACATTTTGTTTGCAGTTTTTGGTCTGAGAACTACATTGTGAAATTCAGAGATGTGCAGAGTGTGAAAAATAACTGTGTTCTCATCTGCGCCATTGCTGCTATATGCCTTCCAGTTGACTCCGGCTTATGGCAACCCTATCCTAAGGTTTTCTTGGCCAGATGTATTCAATTAAGGTTTGCCCTTTCCTTTTTCTTAGGTTGAGAGAATTCAAATGCGAAAGAGGGCCTGGAGCATCGTGTGATTGTGAGGAGCGATCTGCACGATGCACTCACAATCGCGCAATGCTCCAGGGGCCACCAAGGGCCAATTGCGCACCTTTTCATTTTCGACTTGAAGCCGAAAATGGTGCACGATCACGTATTGCTCCTGGGCCCTGCATGCACTTACCTGGCATGCGGAGCCTCTGGAGCTGAGCTTTCTGCCCCAGTGCAGCTTGGAAAGGTCCCAGGTTGCACTGCGGAAGGAAGAGGCGGGGCTCTCGCGCGAGCAGGCAGCTCATGCAGAGCTGAAGCAGCAGGGAAGGGAGAGCCTCTCAGCAGAGGATGCTCACGCGATCCCCACACCCCAGTGCCAGAACAAGGAAGGTGCGGAAAGGGCTATAATCATGTTAGTCTGGATCAGTATGCAAAGGGGTCTTGTAGCACCTTTAAGACTGCCTCATGTGCATCTGGTGAAGTAAATTTGAGTCTACAAAAGCTTATGCTACTAACCTCATTCTCTCTGTTAGTCTCAAAGGTGCTACAAGATTAAGTTGAAAAAATATGACTTTCTTAAAGTCACCCAGAGGTTTCCATGGCGGTGCAGGGATTGGTATCCTGGCGCCCCTTCACACTACACAGTATAGTGCTGTTATTCTACTTTAACTGCCATGATTCCATCCTATGGAATTCTGGAGTTTGTAGTTTGTTGAGCCAGAGGAGCACTCTGGTTGAAAGTTCTAAATGCTGCGCACTAAACTTCAATCCTAGGATTCAACAGGATGGAATCATGGCAGTTAAAGTGGAATAACAGCCCCCATGATTCTGTAGTGTGAAGGAACCCCTGGTCTCCTGGGCATCTAAGGCAATGCTCAGACCATGATACCATACTGGGATTCTCCAGTCAGTTCAATTAAGAATATAAATTCTTAATTAAATTCTAATTAAATTCTCCAACTACTACAGCCCACTAATGTCTTTGAATGCATCTTTCTACTTTCTACTTTAAATGTCAATGACTGCCATTCACTTCAATAGGGACAATCAGATTTGTGCACTTCATAATACAGAAAGCCTGCCCCCTTTTCCTTACAATGTGGGTCCTGCTTTCACAGGTTGGGATCTTGCAGAAAGGATAGCGTACCTCTATGTTTGGAGAGCACACCGAGCCACGTTGCACCCATAGGGATGTGGGATGGGGTTGCCATGCTAGATTTGAGTTCAACCTCTGGAAACACTTCACAGTACACTTTACAGGATGTTGGTGGCCTTAGATAAAAAAATGTAATATGCAGCTGTCTCTGAGAAGTATATGAGCTAATTTTGGCAACAGACATTCAAAATGTTTTCCTTATATAATAGATAATACGGGAATCCTTGTAAAGTTCCTCACGAATGTGTTTCAGAACATGATTTAATTTCTAACAAAGATAATTTGGTGAAAGAGCAAAGGCATTGGAAACACAAGTTCATGTCCTGTCTGCTTATTTTTTTTCATAATGCCAGTAAATCCTTCTTTTCTTCTATTTTCCTATTTTGTAACTTTACTTAATCTTTTTCTCATCATAACCTGTCACAGTAATACACTTTGCTGCAATTCTGACCAGTCTTCAATCCAGCCAACCGAAAATGGAGTGATCAGAAGTTACAATGCTTCTTTTCTAATGCCACTTAAATAGTAATTAAAGGCAAAATCAATATCATCCCTTAAAGCTTCTCAAGAAAAATTAGCTTTATAACAAATGGCACAAGCTTTTATTAACCTACAGACATTTATCCAGGATATGGATTTAACTCTAATTCAACAAACAACATCTATTTTTTTTCCTTTAAACTTCAAAGTTTTCATTCAATGTAAATACACATACTACAAACACTGTATCATATGGCCTTCAAGAAAATTAGCCCTATCTAGAGTAGACCCATTGAAATGAATGGAATTTGTTAAACACAACTAATCTAATTCTTATTTGTTTCAATGGCTCTGCTTGAGGTAGGACTGATGTTGGATTAATCCCCCAGATTTTGTATCACCAGTTACATACTCTTGCCTCTTGGGACCAGGAAAATAAAATCAAATGTAATTAATGAAAACAATTACATTCTAACATGAGGCATAGAGAAGTTTTGATCTCTTCCTCCCAGTCCTAAACAATTATTTGGGCCATTTCCGCCCTACACTGTTATAGTGCTATTATTCCACTTTCACCATCCTGTGGAATTCTGGGATTTGTAGTTTACTGAGGCCAAAGAGTTCTCTGGCTGAGAATTCTAAATGCCTCTCCCTAAACTGCAAACTCCAGGATTCCATAGGATGTGGAAAGTGGAATGGTAGCACTATAACAGCGTAGATCAGAAATGGCCTTGGAAGCAAGCTGTACTCATCTGAGTGTGTAACATTCACTCCCAAGAACTGGCCCTGTGCAGTCATAATGCCTTCAATCCATTTCATAGTGTCAACTAGCGTAAATGCATTAAATCAACAGAAGCATGGAAAATGGCTCTACTTTAGCTAGAATTATGAAGTGGATTTAGGGCCTTTTCTCACTATAGTATTATAGTGCTATTATTCCACTTTCTTTTTTATATATACTATTATTTCACTTTCATTCATACACACTTAGTATAGTAATTATTTTTCAAATAAAGTGTAGTAAAAGTATATACTGGATCAAACATAAAATGCACAAGTTAAGAAACACCAATATATTTTTAACTGTAGAAAAACAATTCCACGTATCTTCTATTCCTTCCTCCTCTCCCCCTCCCCAGGATACAGGAAGTTGAAAGTGGAATAATAGCACTATAACAGTGTAGAGCAGAAATGGCCCTTAGACCACACTTGATAAATTCCCTGACCCCATTTATTTACATTTTTCTTGTCCCCTTCCTTTCTTCCTTTCCTTCCTTCCTTCTCACAGCCATAGACAACCCACCAATGCACTACACTTTCAAACTTATCATGGTTTGTGGTATATAGTGTATACCAACCTTAATGGTAACAGTGCTTAGATCAACTCAGAATCTCCAAATTGTTTTCTAACCATGCTTTCAGGCTGCTGCTTTTTCTGCCACTGAAATAAGATTCTTTGTTATCATTTATATATATATTTATTTGAGTTTTCAATAAAACCTATGGGGTTAAGAATTTCCATGTATTAACAATACTGCAGTATTCCATGCATGCAAACACAGTTGGCTCAAGTTAATATTCCACTTTATTCCCATCTATTTGCATGTTTCCAGTCTAGTAAACAAGTTGAGCATTGCCTATATAAAAGCTGCTGTAGTGGCAATGAGGAAAGTCACCAGTATTGCTTTTTGAGTATTATCATGTTTTGTGCTTTTCGCTAAAAGCATTGAAATAAATATATCATCTCAAAGTTTTCAAGGCATGCCTTCATCATTTTTTCCCGTACATATACTAATGGGAAATTATGATAGGGATCTAACACTATGGAAACTGTACAATTTTAATAATGCTGAGTATGACCCAGAACTAGTGAAATCCAGAGGTATTATTTTGCCATTGATCTCAATGAATAGAAGCAGGTTCTTTCTATGTAGCCTATTGCTTATTGTGCATTATAGTAATTTATTACTTACTGTTACTACCACTATTACTGTGTCTACTGCTGCTAATCCTACTACTAATACTACTATTAACTAATACTACCAATAATGTAATTCCCATTTAAATTAGCTGTTAAAGATTATTCCAGTAGTGTATAAAATGAAAATCAGATCTGCCGAGAGTCTCTTTGCTATGTAAAAAAATAATCTTTAGGAGCTTGTTATATTACAGATGGAAATCTTTAGCTGCCATGTTTGCCTTCTAAAAATAACATTCATGCTTTGCAGTTACTTATTACTGGATAGTAGGAATATGAGTGGGAGGAAAACAACAAATATTTTTTAAAGGTGAGATGGATAGTTAATTGTAAAACATTCATTTCCATGAAAAATTAAAGGGCTGGATCCAGATATAAGACGAGAGGAGCTCAGCCTGCACAATGGTGCTTCCCTCCCTATAGCTCCATCCACACCTCAAAATACATTTTTCATCTGATTTCAAGATGCTTGCGATGACATTTAGAGCCCTAACTGGCTTGGGATAAGTGATAGTTAAGAAGACATCTCTTCCTTTATGTGTCTGCCCATGAGCTGAGGGTTGTGGGGAAAGCTCCCCGTGTCCCATCAATGAGTTCAAGTTGGGACAAGGGAGAGGGCCTTCTCATCTGTTGCACCCTTGGAGGACCAACTGGCACCAACACTAATTTCATTTTGATGCCGAGTAAAAACTTGCCTATTCACCAAGGCCTTTAGGCCTCATTAATTCATCTCAAATACTGATGTATATAGTTTTAAGAACTCTTTAATCTTTTCTATCTGTTTTAACTCATTATTTTGTTTAATATATTCTTAGCTCATTTAAATTATTTTTGTTTGTTTGTTTCAAACCATTCAACTTGTTTTAATGTTATTGGTAAGCCACACTGAGATCTTTCTGATATATTTTTGAGACAGGATACATATATAGGATATATTGGATACATATTGCTTTGATAAATAAATTAAATAATTAAATTCTTTTCAGTCTGAAAGAATGTGTGATGGAGCACAGGGAAGGCTGTGAGACACAGAAATCATCACAATTTGACAAGGCTGCCTTGCAGAGTGGAAATGTCTTTTTCTCTGTGCAGGGAATCTCTGGATCCACAATAAAGTCTTATTCTAAAACAGTCTAAACCCTTCCTCTGCCTGGCGTGTTGGTACAATCTCAGTTTCTCCATTATAAAAGACAAATAATTCAAGCAACTGAGATCCTGCATCTTAACACAGTTATATCACAGCCAACACTCATGTGAGTAAACAAACTGATACACAAATACATAGTCATCACTTGTTGGTGACAATATCAGGTGATGGTTCGCATGTGTGAAGAGCTCATTAGTGTGAGTAACACTGCAGATGGAACTTTCCTAACCATCAGAACACCATACTTTTCACTGAAGCCAATACACATGGGAGTGTCCAGTTGTCAAGTGTAAGTGTTGAAAAATAAGTGACTCCAGGTTAAATGTGATCCAGCCTGATGTAACATGGTATAAACTACACTTCAGATTGTAGGGATAAGAGTCAATCCATCATGTATTGCTCCCAACTAAACCAAGTTGTAGTTAAAGTAAGATGCATATGGCCATTTTCCAAATCTAATCACACAATTCATTAACGGCTCCTTGTTTGATATAAAAAGCTGTCTTCAGTAAACAGCTATAAGTGGCATGTCCTGAATTTTCCAAGTACTTCTACAATTGAAATAACATTGCTACACAGAATTGGGATCATGTTTCACAAGTGTAAGTCATAATACAGTGGCCGATGAGTTATCTTTTCAGAAATTATTGAACTGCACACCAAAATAAATGCAAATGTAATACAGGAGCTTGTCTATTTAAACAGGCAAGCACATGACCATGGAAAGCCAACAACTGAGACCATTCTATAACAGACAATCTCCTTTCCAGCAACAAAGATAATAAATACTTAGTGTAATTTTTTTTCCCCATCCTTTAATTATGGGTTACCTATATTCAAAGTGTGCATGTGCTGGTCACTGTACTGTTTGGCTCATCACTGCCATCTGGACTCCTCAATCTAGTTCAAGTTGCCTTGAACCTTTAAGGGAATAATGCGTAGGAATAGCAGTAAATAATAATAGTTATAATGTGTCACTACACAAGACTAGTTGCACCAGGGTGTGAGCGCACATTCGGATATCCACCAAAATGTGCATCCCATTGAAAAAAATGTTGTGATAACATCTGCATTCAAGTGTCATGTCCATAGGCATTCAAGATAAGGAGATTATCTGGACTGGAGCAGGAATAATTTTTGGATCTTTATATGGGTGTTAATGAAACCTAAATGTGGATTAAGGCCAAATTGTCCCACTGAAGATCTATAAATAAATAAATAAATAAATAAATGCATGTTGCTAGCCCAGTGTCTTGGGAGTGGTTTGTACATATAGACGAAATTTCTGTGTTCCCACTTCACACATTTATAGTAAAGGCAAGAAAGGTGGGAAGAACTTACTCATTTTCTTCTAGGTAACACAGATGCTGGATCTCAGATAAATACAATCTACAAGCCCTGCTCAAGTGTCCAGCCTAAGCACTTAAGGGCACAAAACGTATAGTGTCCTAGGGGCTCAGATACCATCTCATCGCAATGTTCCTGCATACTCCAGCTCTACCCTGTCCACTCCCAGCCTTCACGTTGTTAGGATGAAGGTTTGGAAAGAAATTCTAAGTGTCTTCCAATGAAATGCAGTACCATCTCCCTTGAAATTTCCACATCGAATATGCCAAAGTTAGGAGTGGAGACATTTGAGCTGGCACAAGTGAAGACACTGGCTATGGGAGTAGGAAACATGCCCCCACCTATTAAACACTTTGTGGTCAGGTTGGCTGTCTGAACTATTAGTTGATCTTATAGACAACAGAGTGAATATTGTCCATAGAGAATCCATTTAGAGCTCAGCCAGTCAGATGGTTGATCATCTAGAAGGTTTTAGTGATATCACTGGGAAGGGAAGATGCTGTTTATTTATGTAGCTTTTAGATCACATAATGGAACTAATGTTTAAATTAAATTAGAAATATGACAATGTCTGTAAATTTCCCAGAGTATTTAAAATTAACGTGAGTGACATTTTGTGTGCCTATAACTAATTCCTATGCGTTTGTGTATATGAATACATACATTCCTATAATCATGATCTAGTGTGTGTTCTACACACACATATACACAATAGATTTATAGCCCATCTAAGCTGAAGGCCAGATAAGTGAAATTATACTTGAGAAATATAATTTGCTGTCCCTGACGGGCTCACATTATGAAAAATAATAAATGAGTTGAGGGCAAAGAGAGAGAGGATATCCACACACACATGCATATACATACAGATATTTAAACCTGCACTTTCTGGATCACTGACTCATCGCTGACTTATCAAAATTCATTGCCCTACTATAGCACCATGTCATTGTAAAAAACAAACAACCCTGTAAATGGCTATCCAGATGTTTTGGATGTTATCCAGGCCATGAATACAAAAGAGGCTATAATAGAATGATCCCTATGTTCTAGATAGATATCCATATAAATTTTATCTTGATATAACAATGCAATGCTACTAATATATACGTATATATAAAAGAAAGTTAATTTTCTATTTTACAAAAAGGCAATTGCTTTATCAATATATCAGTTGTTTTTGTTTTTACACCATTCCAACAGCTAGAGAAAACAAAAAACAAAAAAAGAGCTTGGTCAAAACAAAAGGAAAATATAAAAACATATGGTTTCAAGTTGGGACCCCTAGCCAAGCCTTTGACTAAATAGAGTTAGATGCTTCAAGTATGGCACTTACATCAATAAGAGCAAAGAGGCGGTGAATCTGTTCACAGTTAATAGCGATAAATTCTGCTCCTTTGGTATAGGTGTGTGTGTGTTTTAAAATGTAGTTAAATACATAACTTGGCTGAACTTTAGGTCATTCCATCTGGCCTACGCACACAGCAGGGAACTGTGTTTTATGTAGTTATTTATTTGTGAATTTGGTAGATCACAACTAGCACGATGATTAAGCTAGATGATTAAGGTCTCTGGTGTGAGCAGACAGGCAAAACCAAAAAAAAAAAAAATGGCAAAATTATATTCAGCACTACTCTTTTGTATAATTGTTTTTATAAAAAAACAATGGTAGAAAAATGCTAATCGTACACAGTAATCACCTGTGTGACACAGGCAGACAGTGTGATATCAGGCATCCATGAGATGAAGCTCACAGATGTACTGGTGGGCATTGTAGCCATTTGCCTGGATAATGCAAATCTCTTATTCCACCCTGGATTTTATATATACGCTTGCATTTTTCTATTGCTCCAAAACCCTACCTAGCTCCCCACGCCAAGAAACGACTTCCTTGCCATTTCAAACTAGAACATTCTGAACATGTTTCCATCAGTTAGGCAAACAGACCTATCCTCTAGCTGGTCCAGTCAACAAACAGCGTTGAATCATTAGGAAAAAAAAATAACTGAGCTGTAAGGCCAGATTGAAGGTATTGTAGAGCTGTCTCTTCACCAGTCTTTTATTTCGCACTCAGTTTTGCATGTGGTTTTGAAAGTGCAGTTCCAGTACCTTAACGGCTTTCTTGGTGGTTTGAGGAAACAAGTGCTTAAACAACGGTCTTTCCCTAATTCAAATGTCTACTAGGTCAGTGGTACCCAGCAAAGTACTCTGGTGCTGACACAGCATCACACATAAGCAGAATCGCTAGACTGAGTCCTGCCAAAGTTAGGCACACTCATACGTGGCAGGTCCTTGTTCCTGATTTCATAGATTGATTTCCGTTTTGCTTGCACTCCCCTTACTGCCATTTTGATCTTTCTCCATCCCAAATGATTCAGTTCAGCCAGATTGAGCACCACACAAATGCCACTCACAGCAAACATGAAGACCAAGAAGACAGTCTTCTCAGTGGGCCTGGAGACATAGCATTCCACTTCCTTAATGCAAGGGTATCTGTCACATTCATACATGGATGGGACATTGAATCCGTACAGGAAATATTGTCCCACCAAAAACCCAATCTCCAGAGCGTTTCTGAAGACCACCTGGATGATATAAAATCTAGAGATGCCCTCTTGCCGCCTCATCTTTGACTTTGCTGTTCTGATAGCTGGGTTGGGGATTTCTTTCACTTCCAGGCAGTCAGGCTCTGCCTCCTTGGTGGAGTTCTCAGTGTTTTGCAGCACCCCGTTGACAATGGTGTTCTTGATCTTTTTACTGTCTTCCCGTTTCATAGAGTCCTGATCTCTGTCCAGAGTGAGGAAGACAGTGGAATACCTTCTTTCCCTCTGCTTGGCAGATTGGTGAACAGAGTATGTTATGAAGCAGAGGCTGGGAGTACACACCATGATGATCTGAAATACCCAATACCTAATGTGGGAAATAGGAAATGCTTGGTCGTAACATGCCTGGTTGCACCCTGGCTGCAAAGTGTTGCACACAAACATAGTCTGTTCATCGTCGTAAACAGTTTCTCCTACAATGGCCACAATAAGAATCCTGAAGATCACCACCACGGTCAGCAGAATCCTATAAAATAAAGGTTGGATGAGTGTACTTTTACAGGGCAGGAGAGGAACTTTGAAATACCTACCAAGAATTAATTGCCACAGGAAAACTGAGGTGACCACTAGTACAAAACCCTCGCTGTTGTTGAAGAAAGAACATAAATGCATGAAACAGAAGTCTGTTGGTGGCTGCTAGCCAAGATAGCCAAGTGGAAAAAAGCTTCCAAATTCAGAGAGAATATGACTTTCAGATGGTGAGATTATGCAGTGTGAGATGGAAGCCATAATCTTACTGTACTCATGAACTTTTCTATTGCTTCTACCTGGCTGCTATCAGAAATGGAACTGGATGCCCTTCCAAAAGCATTTAATTCTTTACATTCATCCCACAAAAAAGCAAAGACATTTTTATTTGTAAAGACATTTCCAGGCTGATTATTGTGGCTCCCTTGCTGATTTGTGTGTGTGTGTGTGTTTACTATTATTATGTCACGGTCCCTATGGTTGTGAACTAGCTTTTAGGACCCAAATTTGTTTGTTGATATATTAACATTAGTTGCTTTTACATTGTTATGATACACTTCAGGTATTTTGTTCTCAAATAGTGTGATTCACACAGATCCACATCTATGCAACAGATAAATAGGTGACATGTAGATTTAATTCAAGCAGGACAGTTAGACAACACAGCTTTCCCGCTGTTTTCTACACAGTACAGTGGAGCTGTCCAGTGCTGATTCTCCATCTTAGTCAGCCTCACAGAACTTCTCAGCTTCTGTGAAGAGGGTTGATTTAAAAAGAAAAAGACGATTGCCTAAGCAATGTACATCTCCCTACGGATGTTTACAGCGAGGAGAAGGAAACGCTTGCTTAGTTTACGTGAGCACAAATCTTCCTTTGACTTATATAGGGCGAGATCTATAACCACAATGACACTTTTAAAGCAGTGGGTTGTGCATTCCCCTCCTCCCTTCCCCTCAACCTCAGCTGCAGCTACAGCAGAAGTTGGTCAGATCAAAGACACCGGCACCTCTCCGCACTTTCCTATGGTATGCAGCATATTGATCAACCACCGTAAACCATAATTGAGAGGAGCGGAGCAAACCAAAAGCGAGGGAGCTTGCTTGTCCTTACTTTACCCTTGCTTTTTTTCCCCAAGCTGCAATCACCAGCTGTAGATTATACAGGACTCTTAGCAAATGACACTCTCGCTCCGTCCTACCTCCAAGCCTGTCTCGCCCAGACGTTTGCTTTCTTTAAATCTGAATACAATGGTTTGTGTGACTGTGGTTGTTATGATGAGCCAGCCAACGGGGGGTGGGGGTGGGAGGATTATATCAAAGGTTAAAAGAGTCCTCTGCACTAGCCGTGAACTCTGCAATAAAGCAAAGAAGCTCAAAGGAGCCGGCGCGCGCGGGCTGGGCGGGGGGATGAGGGGGAGCGGTCCGGGGCGACAGTGAAGTTTGCTGGAGAAACCTTCGGGGGGACAGGCGGGCGTGGAGGGGCCGGGGGAGCGGGGGGGGGCTTAAGTGGGGATCAGGCTTCAAGAGCCCCCTAGAGCAGCCCCCGTCTCCGGTTGGAATCGGTGGGACTGCCAGCCAAGCCAACGGGGAGAGGAGGAGAGCCAGCCAGCAAGAGCCACGCCGGCTGCGGCAGCTCCCGCGTCCGGAGTGCCGCCGCAGCTTTGCTGGAAGCCAGCAGGTCAAAGAGGGCGCCGGGGTGGCCAGAGCGGAGGGAAGGGAAGGGAAGGAGCCGGTGCAAGGAACCGAGGCGGGCTCGCCGGCCGGCCGGCCGGGCGACGGGCTTACCTCCCTATCATAGTGGAGTGCTGCTGGACGGCGGCTTCGAGGAGTCTCTCTAGGATGGTCCATTCCCCCATCGCGGTTCATCTGGAGGCGAAGGCTCGGGCGGCGGCGGCGGCGCTCCCTCGGCACCGGAGAAGCGCGATCCCGGCCCGGCCCGGCCCGGCCCGCCCTGCGGTGGGAAGCCCCCACACCGGTGGCCGGGCTGCCTAGCAGGCAGGGCGGCTCCCGGGAGCCAGCCTGGGAGGCGACGATCGCCTGGCGCTGCGCAGCCGAGGCGGAGGTCGCCCTCAGTGTCTCGCCGCCCGCCTCCCCGGCCGCCTTTAAGTAGGCTCCGCTGCTTGCGTCACGGCCAGGTTGGCGAGGGGAGCAGCCGAGCGGCGGCAGCGCCACAGCCGGCAAAGGATCGCCGCCGCCGCCGCCGCCACCGGGGCAGCCAGGGCTTCGGCGGCGGCGGCGGCGGGGGCGCCGCGGGGGCCGCTGCCGCTGTTGGACATGCCCAGTCGCCCCCGCCCCGGGGGGACAGAGCCGCCCCCCTGCTTGGGCCACGGGCCGGGGGGGAATGGAAGAGCGATGCGCCCCGAAGACGCGCCCCGGAATCCAAACAGGTAATCAAAAACGAGATCGGAGCGGGAGGGGAGGGGAATCCGGTCCTGCGGGGGGGATGCGGAGCGCAGCCCCTCCACCCCCAGCCACGTGGCTTCCCGGCTGCCTGGGGACCCCTCGGGCCTCCCGCCTGCGCTCTCGGGGACGTGGCCTGGCACAGTGGCGTCCCTGGGGAGAGAACAGGGCCCTGCCGCCGCCGCCGCCGCCCTCCTCCGGCCCCCGATCGCCCAGCTAAGCTTCGTGGACAGAGAGAGACAGAAGAGAAGGGGCTGTGCAGCTACTAGGCAGGGTGAGTGGACAGCGACCCAAAACACGCACGCACAACGAGACGCACACGACGAGGCATCGAGACCTTCCCTGCTTTCCCAGCAGAAGTGAGGGACGGGCGGTGGGGACGGGCGGCGAATCCGCCGGAGGAGGGGGCGGTTCTTGGCGCTCGACGGGAGACCTACTTTGCGGCAGTTGGGCTCCTCCGTTCCCAAGGCGGGTCAGGCTGGACCATGGCCGGCGCCTTGGCGTCGCGGTGGGGTCTGCCTTCCTCCACGGGGGCTCGCCTTCCTGCCCTGTAGGCCCTTTTTTTCTTCTTTTTCTTCCTCCTCCCGCCGGTTGAAGGGAAAGCTGCAGCTAAAGGCAAAGGGAAACTTAAGATAGGTTCCAGCAAAGCTTAGGGAAGCTCCCCCTTTTGGGGGGCACTGGATGGCTGGAGGATTCTGGGACTTGCAGTCCTAGAAAGTTACAGATCCCAGGTCTGAATTTTGAAAGGGAGCCCAGATCCTTTGGAAGCAATGTGGGACTTGTTCACCATTGAGGATGTTCCACAGTATGTCTGGGGCAAGTGGTGATATCCCTTTGCCAAGGAGGGCCCCAGGAGAGAGCCCTGCCATGTGGCAGTGTGAGGCAGTTGCTTCAGATGCCAGGTGATAGGGAAGAGATGTTTCCCCTCTTGTAGGAAAACTGGACACATATGCCCTAGACATCTTGTCCCAGTGCTGCCTAAGCTTCTTTGTCTGTGAGTGTCCAAACTTTCTAGGGGATGGTTTTCAGATAGCACCTTTAAAGTTCAAGGGAAATGCCATAATGGATTCATTACTCCACCTTCTGACATGGAAGTCACCAGCTGGCACTGCCCAAAGCAACTCTGATTTCCTCCAGGGAAGTGGTGAATGTTGTCTCATCATCACTGCTGAAGATGCAACACTGGAAGATCATAGAATCATAGAAATTCAGAGTTGGAAGAGACCACACAGGCCATCCAGTCCAACCCCCTGCCATGCAGGAACACCCTCAAATCAATCCCGACAGATGGCCATCAAGCCTCTGCTTAAAAACCTCCAAGGAAGGAGACTCCACTACACTCCGAGGCAGCAGATTCCACTGCCGGACAGCCCTGACTGTCAGGAAGTTCTTCCTGAGGTTCAGGTGGAATCTCCTTTCCTGCAGCTTGAATCCATTGCTCCTTGTCCTGGTCTCTGGAGCAGCAGAAAACAAGTCCCCTCCTTCCTCTACGTGGCATCCCTTCAAATATTTAAACATGGCTATCATGTCAGTTTGCTTCTTAACATGGAAGAACTCTTGGGCCTGAGGAAATCTTGTCTTTTGCCTCAGTCAGCAGAAGATCTGTGACTAGACCTGGAGGACCCACGCTGAACAAGTGATGCTTCAAAATTCAGGTGGGGTGTTCCTCTCCTCCCTTCTCTTGTGCTGCCACCAGCAAGAGTAGTGCTTTCTTTTCTATGAAGGTCAGGTGAGTGGCACTTGGGATGTGGCAGCTCAAAACACCATTGAAATTCTGGGCTATATTAACAGGAGCATAGCATCTAGATCAAAGGAAGTAGCAGTGCCACCCAATTCTGCTTTCCTAAGACCTCACCTGGAATGTGTCTTATTCTGGATGCCACAGTTCAAGAAGGATATTGACAAGCTGGAATGTGTCCAGAGAAGGGCAACCAAGATGATCAATGGTCTTGAAACCAAGCCTTATGAGGAACAACTTAGGGACTCAGGTACGTTTGGCTTGGAGAAGAAAAAACTAAGAGGTGACATGGTAGTCTTGTTTAAATATCTGTAGGAACATCATTACTAGATGGAGTGGGTTCATCTTCTGCTGCTCCAGTAGAATCAAATTACAAGAAAAGAGATTCCACCTAAACATTTGGAAGAACTTCTTTACTGTAAGAACTGTTGGACAGTGGAATAGTCTGCCTCAAGGGATGGTGGATGCTTCTTCTTTGGAGGTCTTTAAATAGATGCTGTGTGAGCATATTTCAGGTGAGCTTTAGTTGTGCACCCCTGCATGACAGAGGATTGCAGTAGATGGCCCTTTCCAACTCTAAGGTTCTGTGATTCTAGGAATGGACACTGTGACCTAAAATTAACCCACCAGCCTCCTCAGCCCCATCTCCATTGCTGTGCCTTCCAGAGTGGAGTAAGAGGAGCAGCCCTGTCCCCCTCCTATCCTCTTCCATTTCTGGGCTGTGGGGAAGATTGGTTCATGTGATAGTCACTGCATGCACACTTTCTTTGGGCATTTCCGCCCTACATTGTTATACTGCTATTATTCCACTTTCAACAGCCTGTGGAATTCTGGGATTTACTGAGGCCAAAGAGCTCTCTGGCTGTGAATTCTAAAGGTTCCTCCCTAAACTGCAACCCCAGAATTCCATAGGATGTTGAAAGTGGAATAATAGCACTATAACAGTGTGGTGCAAAAATGCCCTCTGTCTCTTTCTTTCTGCCTCCTGCCTCTGAAAGCTCTCTTTCCTGCTCACTTGCCCACCGCAGAACTGTGTGAAGGTATTGGGCCCACAGGGATATCCCAGACCGAAGAAGAGGACCATAGCATCCACTCCCAGGTGCTCTTTGCAAAGAGTTATTTATTTATCTGGTTTATATCCTGACTTTCTCCCAGTGTAGGGCCCAAAGCAGCTTACAATATAAGCAAAAGCAAAATAGCTAAAATAATATCTACTACAGAAGTTTAAAAAGCATTAAACACCCAATCCAATTAAAAGATTGATTTAAAACCACATTCAAGACATATTACATATTTTTTTAAAAAGTTGTAGCAGTGCTACAACTGAAGGTGCTATAGAGGCACCATTTTGTCTTCCTGCCCTGCCGTTCCCTTCGCTCTGGCTCTTATAGGAGTGAAGAGGTTTAGGCTAGCAGGGCCCAGTCCCCACACTACCCAGAGGGAGATTGCAGGTGAGTGAACAAGCAGATGGAAGCAAATACACAGTCTCCAAGCAGATGCCTCTGTCCTTTTTCAAGCCTGTGCTCTCCCTTTAGGTTCCCACAGCAAATACAACAGTGCTGATCAAAAGGTGACGTTTACGGTACAAGACTCTTTTTGCATCCCTTGGCCATCCCATACTGACCATTTTCTGCCCCTAAATGGTTAATTGTATATCCTGGAAGCTCCCAAAAGCCACATTTCAAATTGATTGCAGGCCTGTCCTACCCTTTTTAACATCAACACACACACACACACACACACAAAGTAGCCTTGTTTTTTTCAGTCTTTACAATCCACAGAAGGTACCAGGGATAGAAGACTGTCCCTCTGGACCAACTGCAGTTGCTCCCACCAAAACAGAGAAAGAAATCAGTGGTTGGGCCAAGCCTTCAGCTCCTATCCTTACTGTCCCAGATATGTGCCACAAGAATCACAGAAAACAGAGGAGGCTAGGTTTAATCTATCTCTTCTCCCAGCTCATTGCTCCTCTTTCCTGATAGTATGAATTGTGAACAAAAAGCTGGGCCCACTGGGAGCATTGTGCAATACAGTTAAGTAATTTTAGACTCCATACGCTCATTAAGTCAGAGTCTGCTGTGTCCAGACATTTTTGACATAATAATAAGTGTTACTTCATTTATTTTAAAATGCAAATCAGACATATCAGGGCCAAAACCTGGGTCCTAGAGAGGTCCTACTGTAATGTTACTGGGGTGGGGGCTAGTGATGTTTCAAGGATGATGTTAGAAAAAGCACTCCTGGTGATGTTATTAGGCATGATGCATTAACCATCAGCCTCAGTTTCACAGGACATGCCTTTGAAATTAAAAATACCATCTAACAAATGAGAAAACATATAGATATGCTTTCCAAGGCATTACTCTCATCATGAAGTGTTTTTTTTCTTCCTTGCTCTGAAGACCAGAGAATGGGATGCCAAACACTGAGACCTAGCACCTCTAGCAGGAAGCCAGCTGTACTGTATTTGTAGGTCCTCCTGCTCATTCTGCTGAGTGGAGCCCTAGAATGGAAGTCCTCCCCTGATGCTGCCACTGAGCAAGGATGACCAGGAAGTGTGTGGGAAGAAAAGGACCACACCACAGACATGTAGCCTTCATAACCCGGAGTCAGTCCTGATCAGATCTGAACAGGAGGCCAATGGCAAAATGCTACTTCATACACATCACATTTTAAATTGCATTTTTGCCTGTGCCCTGCAATTCCAGGCATATCTTTTAAAGTATACATCCAAAGCGTAAAGCATGGATCCGGTAAACTCACTGAATCCAGTGGAGATGGAACTGAGGAGGCTGGTTAGCAACTTCAGGTCATTGTTGGCCACTCCTTGCAAGTGCCACTCATCTGCCCTGCATTGAAGAGAAAGTGCTAGTCTTGCTGTTGGAAGGATAGAGGAGGCAGAGAAGGGACACCTACCCAGTTCAACTTACACTTTTCAGTAGCAGTTGATTAGTGTGAGTTCTTCAGGTCTTGTTAGAGATCTGCTTCTGCCTGAGGCAGAAGACAAGTTTTCCTCAACCCACAGAGCCCTTCCATGTTAAGCAATTCTATGAGCAACATAGAAGAACATAGAACAATTCTATGAGCAACATAAAAGAATTGTATCAGTCAGACAGGCTGAAGCTCTCTGTTGAGTGGGCATTCAGTGGCAAACCTGAGTTTATCTCTGGGATAATGTGTGAACTAGAGCAAAAAAAAAATCTTTATTCAAAGAAATATTTCCCAACTAAAGCTAGTGCACGATCACTCACTCTTAACATATGTGCACTTTTGGCAACAACAGAGTATAGCATTTATGGATGTGATAGCAAGAGTATTTAGTACAATGTAAAGGAGGAACATCTGTGCTGTATCATATCTAGTGTGGCACTGTAACTCTTAATAAATTATTTTTACATATTTTTAATAGACCAGGTCATATACTCTCTCAACAGAAGCCAAAATTGTTTTCTCTCCAGCCATCTGGACAGACTGAAGTGTTTTGCAGAGGTGGGAGATGATTCCAATGTTTTGATCCCAAGTTAGATTGAATCTTTCCCAAAATGGATTATAACAGGGACCACATGAGAGATCCTTCTTCTTTTACCTTTAGAGGTCTTGTAGATGCCTGGAAGCATTTAAAACCTATGTCTAAGAGAATACACATTTCTATGAACCACACAATGCCTACAAGAGAATAGACCACATTTGGGTAACAGAGGATATTGCTGCAAATATTAAAGGGGAAAACATTCTATCAGTCACCATCTCAGATCATTCCCCCATTTTTCTGAGGCTCACAGATTCCTTTAGTAAAACAAGGATTTGGCACGTGAATCTAGCCTTCTTTAATAAGCAACCTTTTGCTGAAGGAGAGAAGAACAAACCGTTTTTTAAAAAAATATGAAACTCTTAATATATAATGCCTGCCTCTCCTGCTGCCCTAATTTTACAGGATGTTGATGTGATCATAGCTCAGTCAACCATGGAGGCAAACACCCAGGGTACAAAAATCCCATGTGCCCTTGACTGGATGATGTAGATCTGTTGCAGAGAGCCAGTGTTTTTTGGAAGGGGTGCACCAAAGTAGTTTACTGGCAGGGTGATCTCCCAACCATTCCATCACTCTTCTGATGTCAATGAGCTACCTGCAAGGTAGACATCTTGGACATGGGAGAATGGGAGAATGACATCAAATAAATGGTTAAAACAGTATCATGACCAACTCTTTGATAATAAGGCAAAAGCACAACAAAATTTTCTTACCTGTCCTCCCCCCTCCGACTCTTGGCAGCACCTGAAAATTGACTCTGACGGGCTTCCAAGATCTCTAGAGCAGATTGTCAAGGTCTATGGGGGCAGGGGAGGGCTGCAGCAAGAAGGAGAGATCCCCACCTGATTTTGCTAACAGAAGCAGTTTCATCAGCAGATTCCCCTCTTGGATTTAGGCCCAAATACACTGCTAATATGCTACTCAGCAACTATTAATTAACTCCAGGAAGTAAAACAACAAAACCCTTTTAGTTAGTTCTAAAAATCATTTGTGATTACTCACTATAGTCACCAGTGCTGTAAGTACTTAAGGAATACACAAGGCACAAAGCTCAACATCGTTGTTGCACCGTTACAAGCATTTATTTTCAACACGTTGAAATAGCTTAAGTTTTGATATTTCAGACTGATGACCTTCAGCTAGAGAATTATTCTAAATAATTCAGCCTCTTGTATTGCACAAAACCATGAATCATTTGCAATGGGTCAGTTGCTTCAGTGCCTCGGAATACACAAAATGTATTTGGAGGCACTGCAGATCTACCTGCTAGCAGATGGTTCATATATGGGATGCACATTATGTCAGTCCTGCCTTGGCTTGGAATAAGCACTGCTGTGCCAATGCAGCCTCTGCTGCTTTACATTTTCATCCTTTGTCTTCCTCCTCTGAGGTTTTGATTGAAGTTTGAACAGATCTGAAATCCACAATCAAATGGAGTCAAACTGCCATACTTTACAAGCTTGCCAAGGTTAAAAATAAGAGGCTGGAGAAAGGTGTAAGACACAGAGGACAAAGATGAAGCAAGCCTGTATAAGCGCCCCCTCTCCCAAGGATTTATCAGCCTAAGAACTCAAGTTTTTCAACCTGCTATGCTGTTCAGAATGTGTGCTTTGCTGAATGTTGCACTTCTGTCAGTAAACCAGCCTACATTCTATTCACAATCCCTTAGGATTAAGGTTAGCTTGATCTTCTCTGGCTTAAAACCAGCTGTTTCTTAATGAAACAGCAATATTGTAGGCAGCCCTTTTAAAAGCAGCTCTTTGGAGAATGTTTTATCAGTTGTAGCCCATGCTATTTGACAAAGTCAGATCCCCCTTAAGGAGGGAGAACTGCCTCTGTGTAAAGAAGATGCACTTCTGAGTGCATGTGTGCACATACATAAAAATCCCTTTGTATCATCAATGTTCTCCCCAGTATCCAAGACAAAGATGCTCTTTGTTCCACATCCTGTATGTTTGTGGTTCACCAGCAAGAGTGAGACAGGGATGAAGAGTGATATTTTATTTATTTATAGTGCGGGTATCAAGTAGAGGTTAATTAGTCCTCTAAAGAATTGTGGGTCAGCCTGCTGTGGTGATCCAGCTTGTTTATGTTACTCTCATAACACAGCTTCCACCAAAGAGACACCACTAATGTGCTTTAGCCAGGGGTTCCCCCAATGAACAGTGTCATCACAAGGCAGGAGAGCTGAGAGAATTAAGGCATTTTTCAAGCTACTTTCTTCCCTTCAATGTATTTTATATACGTGTGAAATATGCTTTCATACTGCTTCTGCTACATTTGGCATACAGAGCCTGATCTCCAAGCCAAGCCTTTGTCAGTTCAGTACAGTATCCTTTGCTGCAGGACTATCTTTACAAGTGTGGCCCTGGAACAACCTACAATCTACCACTGTTGTTTTGGAAGTCATTGACTCCCTGAATCATTGTCTTTCCTGTCAAAAAGAAAAAAAGGGCAAAAGAACAGCAGTGTACCTTTTGAACAGGATACAGGGAGACAATGAAGACAAGTCGTGTTCAAAAGCAAAGGTTATCAAATGCTTTCTATATTTTCACCAATCCATCAGGAGATAAATACCATCTTGAATATACCTTATAAACATTTTCTTTTATATTTTGGTTGACTGTATATCTTAAACCCTTGTTCCAAATCTTTTCCCATTTTCCATGTTCAGTTGTATGGCCTATATTACATGCCGAATTGGCTGTCTTAATAAGAGGAACACTGATGGGTATATATATGAAAACTTGGGACCTTTTAATTCTCTATTTAAGAGGCAGATGGGGAGACTTAACAGTAGCTAGCTTTATAGACTAAACTTGGGCATAAAATGTGAGCTAACTTGAAAAAGATATATCAAAAAGAGATTTGAGTCAGTATTTAACTAAGTTGATATAATTAAGTAGTTAGGGAACTAAAAGAAATATATTTACTCTAAGATAAAATCAGATTAATTTATAGGGAAATTATAATTGCAATGATAACCTGTCAAGTTGTAATAAGTTGTTTTTGTTGTTGTTGTTTTTCTGGTATTGTTATTATGCTTGTTTCTTTTCTCTTTCTTGCTTTTGATTGTTTGATGTGTGTTTCTATTATGGTGTAATAAAAATATTTTTTTTAAAAAGGTTGACTTCCAGCCAGTATGTATGTATTATCCTGCTTTTCTTCCACTATGGCAGCTTACGGTATAAATTAGAGTGTAAATTTAAAATGATGTGCAATGAAGGTAATGTATAAGAAATATGTTTAAAAATCATCAACTAGACAGTTGTTGTTGTTGTTGTTGTTGTTGTGTGCCTTCAAGTCATTTCCAACTTACAGAGACCATAAGGCCATATCATGGGGTTTTCTGGGGCTGTAAGTGTGTAATGCACCCAAGGACATCCAGTCAGTTTCCATGACCAAGCGGCCTCCATGGTTCTAGTCCAATGCTCAAATCATTACACCACACTCAAATAGACAATACTACAAAAAAAAAATCAATTAAACATTAATTTAACAACATTTAAAATATGTTTAAAACATGAAGATTGTTCATATTTTTGTTTCATTTTTAGCACTTTTGGCAGTCTGTACATGCCCTGGAGGATGCCAAAGTAGAAAATTGGCACCTGGATCTGCCACAGAAGCCCCACCCTGCATTAGATAGATTGGGGGCAGCTCTGGGAGGTCATGAAAAATTAGAAAAACTATTCTGCTTTGGTAAAGTTAGTCATTTGCTTTGTTATTACTGCATTTGTTTGGTTTGTTTGTTTGTTTGTTGTTTTAACTGGACAGAGAGAGAGAGGACTATGGGATCATCCACTATGTATTCCAAAAATACCTTGGCTGCCATTCACGATCGCTTTGACATGGGTGAGTGGGGAGGGATACCATTTACTGCTCTGCCTCCTGCAAGAAAACATAGTGGTCTGAATCTGTTGGCTGCTGGGCATAAGATGGCAGCCATGCAAAGCGTCACACTGATTGCAACTGCAAACTATGTGCAGCTTTGCTTGGGACTGGGTTTTGTCAGAAATGAGAAACTCAAGATAGCTGCCATTTTGTACTGTACATCTGACTTTCTCTTTCTCTCCCTACTCCATTGCACAAGCATACAAATTTTCAACCCCAAAATATTTGAGAACACCAAATAGCACCAGGTGTCTCCTGGGTTGTTAGTATTTAATCTTTGTCTGTTTATTGGCTGCATTCAAAGACAAATCCCTTGTGCTACAAATAATGTCTGAGAAGACTAGATTGTTCTGTATACCTTGAAAAATCTATTGCTTGCCCTAGAAAGTACCCGTTAATTCAGCCTTGCCTACCCACAACTAGGGAGATATGCAAATCCACATATGCAAAGAAAGAGGAAGATGAGAAATCCCACACATGCAGGAGCTCTTGTGTATGCACATTGAACGTGCATGGTAATCAACATCAGGACCCTTATCTTCTTGAACCTGGCCAAATGGGTAGTAGCTACAGTTCACAAAAGCCATGAGGATGTTCTTTATCATTGTAAGCTTTCAGTTTCAGTTGACCTACAGTGCTTCTCTTTTAAGGTCAACTCCTGAAAATTCTCTCAGTAAAGAATCCTTACCCTGTTCAATACTGCATTCTACTTACCAGCTACTCATGGATGCAAAATGGCAACTGCAACACTTTTTGATATCTATATGTGGACCATCAACTTTTAGTGCTTCAGCCACTTTTGCTGTGCTGGAAGTACTGACTGGAATCCTGACTAGCACTTACTCATGAATAACCTGGAGCTAAGTACTTGTGACTGCTAAATATTCATGATCCCTACATAGTCCCTAAACTAGGGACCATGAAAGTCCCCCAATCTCCACTTACCAGGAAGTAGCCACTGCAATCAGTGAGGGTCTCTTCCCCTATAGCTTGGGAAGAAGTTGGTTTCCATTCCCCCTCACACATGAGCAGTCTCCAGTGTGAGGTGAAATTATAACAGGGACCCTGTTTCTTCCTGTTACACCGGAGATCATTCATGAGAAGGGGTAGAAATGACAGCCAGCTGCTTCCTGAGTGACAGGGAAACAGATCTCTATCAATCACAGCAGCTGCTGCCCAGTAAGAAGGATTAGGGGATAAGTCAAGCCAGAATTCACTGCATAGCACTGAATCTATGGTGTTTACATAAACATTAAGAATACAGGATTCTGGTCTTCAATTATACCCTCACAGAAATTGAAGTCAATATGTCTAGTTTATAAATGTTTGTTGGAAAATGCTAACATTGATGTTAATGAAATTACAATGGAATGGGATGCAGAGCCAGATCATCCTGTATTAATCAATCCATGGAAAACTGTCCTTATTTCAATGTTTAAAAGTTCTTTAGATTTAAAACATTGTTTGGTTCTGCAGAAATTGATGTTTTGAGTCTGTTGAACACCATTACATCTATTTAAGTGGAACTGTTTTAAATTGTTGATATTGTTTTGATTGTATGGTGCCTTGAGATCTTATGATAGAGGGTGGGATATAAATATTTTTACAAATAAATACAACGTTGACAATGTAATTCTTAATAATGCTTCCCTGTGTCATACAATGTGAGCAAGCTAAGTTGTTACCCTTTTTGGTTGGATGAATTACAATGTGTCAATTTTGTATTGGAAAAATGTTTCATATTTGTAGACATACATGATGTTTTCAACTATATTCCTGAAACATGGAATTTAATGAATGGTCACCGTGATTGGATCCTGTGGGCTTTTACTCTTGCTGAAAGACTTGTGCTCCAAGGCTGGAAGAATAAGCATTCTCCATGAATTACTCTATGATCAGATGATCTCACAGCTTTAGATACTTATGAATGTATATTTTACAGACTCTGATTTCAAGAAAATGCCTGGTATTTAGTATTATAGCTATGGATTCCTAAGCTAGAGTTACAGATCCATAAATGATCTGCTAGTCTTACTGCTAACCTAGGGAGATATCACCCCTCTCCATCTTAAGGTCTAGCCTCCAGACTGGGGAAGGACTTTAGTTCCTTTAGCTTTAGATGGGAGTACAAAAAAGATGATGTCTCCACCTGCCACTAAAAAAGTCTGGCAATGAGAATCAAAGCTCTTGTCACAACTTCTTGTCACAGCCTTGCTCGCTAGCAGAGGAATGGAATTTTTGTTATGTACCAATTGGAAGTTGAATGGACTTCTTTTGCCCAGTCCAGCGGCTGGCTGTTAAGGTGGACTGGAGAGGTTGAACCAGAAGACATAACTAAGTAACCAGTCTAGGTTACCAGGAAATATGTTTTTGGAAATGTGGCCAAATTGTATTAATGTATATGCCTGGCCCACACTTGTATCCTATATATTTCCCTCCCCATTTTCCTTTTCCTTCCTCTTTTTGCAATCATATTTGTGTTAATCCAGCAATATTTTAAAGGTTTTCTCCTGAAGTATATAGAGGTATTTAAGAGATGTGTGAAAATGAGATAAACTTTTCCAAATACATCTTTATTTCTCCCATCAGGATGAATGATATCACTCCGCAATTGTTGCCCTTCACTGTGGATTGAGAAAGCCTTTCCAAGGTGCAAAGTGGAACAAGTAGAACTTTCCTTCAAAGACTAATGCTGTGAGCTTTTCAGTGTCTGATTTAAGTCACAACAGCTAAATAATTAGCTGCCTAAATGAAAACATCCATCTAAGATCTCAAAACCATCTGCTCTGTAGTGTTTTCATTTGGTGCCTGCCTGTGTATTAATGAAATGATTGCATTGGATTATCTTTTATTCATAAAAACATAGAAGGGCACCTGCTTTTACTTACATTTTCTTTGTAAACTAAGGGTTACACAGAAATTGTATATATGTAGCAGTTATGGATGTGAACTGTAGGTTACGTATCTGTAACTGGCCCACAGATTGCAGCTGTTATTTTCTGTGCAGAAAACACTGTTTTCTTTAGAAAACCACCACATGTGAATTTTGCAAAGAATAAGTCCAGAATTGCAAATACTTGTCAAAGGCTATTTGATTTTTGAAGTCTTTCTTGCAGTGGGAAAGATATGTCTTAAGATTACTAGTTGTTTTGTTACTGCAGGTTAGGCCTCCTTGGAGAAAGCATAAGGATATCATTTTGATATCAATAATTTGGCTCTCTTCCACAACCCCTCTCCATGTGTTTGTGAGGCCCCCGGACAAGCATAGAACTAGGCTCAGCCATCAAACGCTGCAATATCCACACCCTCATTATGTATGCACACTGTTTACAAAGAGCTCCTTGCCCTGAGCAGGCAACTTGGCAAGCTGAATACTCAACTGCCAAACACTGAGCATTTGCATGCTGTCTACTTCTTTGTCAATTCGGACTTAATCATGCTAAATTTTGACCTTTCCAAAGCTTTGTCTCGTGCCTGAAACTCATTGTTTTCCCCAAGTACGGAATTGCCTGCAGTTACATTTCTCCCTATAAAAACCCCTGATTCCGAGACCTTCCTCGGATCGCTCCCGAGTTCCAGACCACCTTGCTGCCACTTTGCTTGGCGAGCTTCCCCTCAGCTCCACGTGCTGAGCCACATCGAATCCCAGCATCGCTCTCTGTTCTTCCAGGCTTCAGGACAGGTTTCGTATCACCCAATTCAACAATCCCTCTCAAAATCCCTCTATACCACTCCAACCTTTACTTTCCTTAGTTACTTGTGTGATTGTGTGTGTTGCATACACTGTGGGTCTGTATTTAATAAAAATCTCAATTATTCTTAAACTCCGGTTTGCTTCTTGGCTTGGCCTGACCCCGTAGACATTGGGTAAAAGATTCCGCTGCGTTGCCCTGCCTCTCGCATTGCTAACTTGTGCTCTTAGCTAATTTCCCCAAACTTAGTTAATCAAGAGCGCATATAGGTGTCCCTCCTGGGACTCCCAATAAACAGGGTAATAGCTTCCTTCAAGAAGAAAATCAAGATAAATTATACCTCTATGACAACTGAAACAAGAGCCAGTGGATCCCAGCACCATTAACAGCTCTGGTAGCAGAACAGTCCTTCCTGAATTCCTCGGGATCCCATTTGCTCCACTGCAAGCCTGGCTTTTGAGATAAAGCCATCTGGGAGCTTTTGCAAAATGTAGTTTAATAATAAGAATAAAGGGAGTGCTGAAAGAACGCAAAAGAGTGGGGGAAAGGCGACATGCCATTAATGATGCCTTCACATCCACCACGGTCATCGTTACAGTTATTTTTACTTCAAGCAAATCATATTAACAGAAACTCTTTTTGAAACAGCTGTGTTTTATGGAGGACTTCTATTAGCACTATTTCACTTTTTCAAAAGGAAATGATAATGATAATAATGAGAGATCATCCACAGTTAAATTTTGTCCTCAGCCTTCCGCCGTCCCCAGGGAAAGAGAAACTGGTAATTTATACAACAACACAATGTATCTGTATTTGGTAGTTTGTTCCACCAGGTTCAGTAGAAACTCATTTCCAACTTATGGCGACCCTTTCAACTTATGGCAAACTTGTCATGAGATTTTTCTGGGGCTAAGAATGTGTGACACACCCAAGAAAAACCAGTGCATTTCCATGGTTGAGCTGGGAATTGAACCTTGGACTCCAGGGTCATTGTCCTGGGCACGAACAAATATATCACACTGGCTCATTGGTCTTACTGGCAGGTAATTATGCGCAGGACTGCAGTGTATGTTTTGAACTGGGATATGAAATGTGCATTATGCAGATAAAATGTCCCCCTCCCCGGCCCCAAGTCAGCATGCATAGTCAAAGTCAAACAATTTGTTTTGCAGTAGCAGGAGTATTATTATACAATACTAGCATATTTACCTGGCGTTGCCCGGGATTTTATTTTCCTCTTAAGAATTCACCATACTGTCTTCTCCAGTACCTGTAACTTTTCCTCATATTTTCCAATGCAATCTGCATTCAGAGTTATTTACATACACAGTTTGGGTTCCTGAGGGAATACACTGTCTTCCTCCTTACTGCTAGGCCTTGTCTTCATAGCAACCAGCCTATTCCAGTACCTGTGACTTATCCCCATATTCCCCAATCCAATCTGTTTTTGTAGCTGCTAACATACAGAGGTTGGGTTCCTGTGGGAATACACTGTCCTCCTCCTTGCTGCTAGGCATCATCTCCATAGCAACGAGCCTATTCCTATACCTGTAACTTTTCCCCATAGTCCCCAATACAATCTGTGTTCTCTGGCAACGTTGATGTACTAGCTTTTGATTTTTTTACTTTCTGTTGAATTTGTGCAATGGCTTTATGTTTTTCTGGAAGCATTTTTTGTTTTGAATTTCAGTTATAAGATTCCTCAAGTATGGAACCCATACACTCTACTGTGTGAGGCAAGAAGACCTTGAACTATGTTGTGTATCTCACTTTATTTTTCTCACATGTGTCTCCCAAATGTTTTCTGGCATCCTTATTGATGGTAGGCCTCATCTCCACAGCAACTGGCCTGAGGCCCAAGAGCTCTCTGGCTGAGAATTCTAAAGGCCCCTCCCTCAACTGCCAACCCCAGGATTATATAGAATCTTCACAGCCAGCCAATCATATGAGGTCTACTCGCCTCACACAGCCAATTGTATGAGGTCTTTGCCTGCCTGCTAACCCAACCTGCCTGCTAACCCAACCTCTGTATGTTAGCAGCTACAAATACAGATTGGATTGGGGAATATGGGGATAAGTCACAGGTACTGGAATAGGCTGGTTGCTATGAAGACAAGACCTAGCAGTAAGGAGGAAGACAGTGTATTCCCTCAGGAACCCAAACTGTGTATGTAAATAACTCTGAATGCAGATTGCATTGGAAAATATGAGGAAAAGTTACAGGTACTGGAGAAGACAGTATGGTGAATTCTTAAGAGGACACAGACACAGACAAACACACAGACAAACATTGACTTTTATATAGTAGATGAGGAAGTTGCCTCAGGCTGCAGCTCTTAGGAGGAGCATCCACAAGGTGCTGTAGGTCAGGGCTGCGTGCACCATATGGCCTGCCTGTTCCCCTGAGGTGCATTTGAAGTCACAGTCCGATTGTAAGTGTTGAAATAAAATTCAGTGCCACTCCACTTGGCTTCTGTATGTGGAAACAGGAGAGGGGAGTGCCATTGTGTCCTATGCCTTAGGCAACATGTCTTGGTCAGTCCTGCGATTTCAGCACTTGAGGCAGAAAATCCCACAAGCACCTTTCCTGATTCTTGGCAGTGAAAACAGAACAACAGTAATAATGAAACCTTTGCTTCCCTTTTGTAGCAGCACAAATCAGGGCTCTGAGGCAGCTGCTTCACTTTACCTAAAGGTGAGGCTTGCCTTCTGTTATTTTCACGCAAGGGAAAAAGCACAATGCAATGTGAGAAGACATTTTGCAATGCTTCAGTATGAATTCATTCACACAAAACATTGCTTTTGGACCTAGCACAGTGCCTTGTCTTCTTTTGTCTTCATTCAAATGCTGAATCTTGTACAAGCTCCCGGCAATTTTTGCTTCAATATGTTGATTTCGGGCAGCTGTGCTTCTCTGTTGGTTTGACTGTTACTCCACCATATGTCGTGGGTATTCCTGGTGCCCTCTCTCTTATCCCCACCATTTTCATCAACCACTCCAGAAAAGAATCATGTTGCATTAGAGTAGGAGTTATGAAAAAATGTTGAAACAGTCCACTGAAATTATTAGAGCCACATTGTGACTGATTTGAAAGTAAACTACTGTGGAGAAGAATTAAGGTGAAAGGAAAACAAGAGCTCAGTAGGAGACTCAGAGTTTTAAACATTATTTTTCAATCTGTGTGTTGTTCAAGGCCCTGGGGGATAAGATTCTGCAATTCAAATCTAAAGGAGCAGAAAAAATGGCAATTTGCTTCAAATGAAATATATAGTAACATCAAAACACATGCATATGAGGCACACACATGAAATGCTGTTTGACAGATGAAAACAAAGAGTACGCATGTATTAGTTTAGCTTAAGCATCATAGCATAGTCTCAGCCATCCGTGATTCCAGTTTGGCTGATTGTCGTTTGCTAAATAATTGGCTCTCAGGCTTTGTAATAGAGAGGAAGAAGAATCTCTAAATTAAAGAGGTTCCTGAGGTTCTCACAGCCCCCAGGAAAACATGTCACTAAAATTGGAACTGGTGGCCATTTTGTTTGCTTCTTTTATATAGCTCAAAAATATTTCACAAGAGTGGGCAATGCATATACATAATTCTATTTTAGAGTAATGATACTGTTTTTTATCAACCTGTTAGCTGAGAAGACTATCGGACCAGGAAGGAAACCACATTTTAGTAACCTGACACAAAGGAAATTTTACCAATGTGTTCTTAACACTTTGCAATTGCTTTCAAAGAAGAATCCTCAGACTGTTTTTTCCCTCCATTCCACTCCTGCAGCAATATTATGAATGCACTCTGTGCGTGTGTGAGCGAGTGAGTGAGTGTGTGTGAGAGAGAGAGAGAGAAAGAGAGAGTGAGAAAAAATGAGAATCACTTGTAAATACAAAGATTACACATTGGCAAAAATCTGTTTTGTTTATATTTTTATGCAAGCAATATAAATTCTCAATTCATTAATCAATGGGGAAACAAAATGCAGTTATGGTCCAACATTTATGGTCTCTCCAATTTTACAGGGTAGTTCTCCAGTGAAAACATGTGTACAAAGATGTGTATATTAGAAAACAGTAATGTAGAAAAGATCTGTGAAATCCTCAAATTAGTGAAAATGATTGTAATTATTATTTTATGTTATTATTTTATATATTATTTTATAACATGCAACGGATTCTGCTAGATTGAATCACTTGCAAAAATGTGCATTAGGCAACATTACATACAAAACTGCATATGTTCAAAAATGCACTCAAAATAGGAATTTTCATGCTGAATTTTTGGCTGAAAACCTTGTAGATCAATGGGGAAACAGAATAAATGGAACTTAAATTTGAAAAAAATGAGAAACTGAATGAAACCAGCATTGACAGCTTGACAGATTAGAAAGAAATCCCACGATCACTAAAAGTCAGCATGGGTTTCTTAAAAACATGTCAGGCCAGACTAATCTGATCTCCCTCTCCCTCTCTCTCAATCCCTCTCTCTCCCTCTCTCTCTCATTCTCTCTCCTTTTCTTTTCTTTTCCTTTTTTTTTTTTTTTTGGATATAGTGACGAGCTTGGTGGATGAAGGGAATTCTGTGGATGTAGCGTATCTTGATTTTAATAAGGCCTTTGACAAATTACCTCGTGATATTCTTGCAAAGAAGCTAGTAAAATGTAGGCTAGACAGTGCTATTGTTAGGTAGATTTGTAATTGGTTGATTGACCAAACCCAAAGGGTGCTCACCAATGGTTCCTCTTCATCCTGGAGAGAAGTGACTAGTGGGTGCCACAGGGTTCTGTCAGGATACCCTCCATATTATAGTAATGGGATATGTAGTAGGTTTTAAGATAGCTGCCTGCTTGTAACAAAGGTATGGCAACCAGAGATCGTTAGATAAACAAAAGCTAGGAATTCACTGATAAGTGCTACCAGGCTCTCACCGCTTCAAGGTCTCTTGTTAGAGAGAGGGAAACTTCTTGGGATTTTATGCATTTGAATTTGCTAATTGCCTTTAATCCTCTCACTGAAGTCCTGTACGATGTATCACACCCCAAAAAAATAGTGTTTCTACACTATTCCTGAGAGGGTTCTATCCTGGGTCCAGTGCCATTCAACATCTTTATCAATGACTTGGATGCAGGAATAGCGGGCATGCTCATCAAATTTGCAGATAACACCAAATTAGGAGGGACAACTAATACCCTAAAGGACAGGATTGGAATTCAAAATGACCTTGACAGATTAGAGAGCTGGGCCAAAACTAACAAAATGAATTTTAACAGGGAGAAATGTAGTGTACGGCACATAGGAAGAAAGAATGAAATGCACGGATATAGGATGGGTGACACCACAGATATGAAAGGATCTAGGAGTCTTAGTGGACCACAACTGAATATGAGTCAACAATGTGATGCAGCAGCTGAAAAAGCCAATGTAATTCTAAGCTGCATCAATAGGAGTATAGTGCTGAGATCAAGGGAAGTAATAATATTACTCTGTTCTGCTTTGGTTAGACCTCACCTGGAATACTATGTCCAGTTCTGGGCACCACAATTCAAGAAGTATATTAACAAGCTGGAAATTGTCCAGAGGAGGGTGACCAAAATGGTGAAGGGTCTGGAAACTATATCCTATGAGAAACAACTTAGAAAGTTAGGTATGCTTAGCCTGAAGAAAAGAAGAGGTGACATGATAGGCATGTTTAAACATTTGAAGGGATGTCATGTTGAGGATGGAGCAAGCTTGTTTTCTGCTGCTCCAGAGACTAGGACAAGGAGCAATGGATTCAAACTTCAGGAAAAGAGATTCCATCTAAAATTAGGATGAGCTTCCTGATGGTAAGAGCAGTTCAACAGTGGAATATGCTACCTCAGCATCTTGTGGAGTCACCTTCTTTGGCAGTTTTTAAACAAAGGCTGGGTGGCCATTTGCCAGGTGTGCTTTGAGTGTGTGTTCTCGCATGGCAGGAGGTTGGCCTCAATGGCCATTATGGTCTCTTCCAACTCTATGATTCTATGATTCTATGAACTGTTCCTAGTTTAAAAAAAAATAGTACAAGAGCTGCTTGCTTGTAAATTTGGGTGTTTTTAGGAATAGCTCATCTAATTTGAATTGGTGAGCATGAAGCCCTTTCCCATTCAGCAAAACAGTTGTGGCTGTGGTTGGGTTTTCTGGGGGGCTGTTTTGTTCTTTTGTTTTGTTTTCTTGGCTGTAGTGCAAAATACAATTTGAGGCCTTCTCCCAGTTTAGTCTGAGCATATATTTGTGTAGTTGTGCGCCCTCAAGTTGTTTCTGACTTATGGAGACCCTAAGGCAAACCTATCACAGGGTTTTCTAGAGCTGAGAGTGTGTGAGAGTGTGCACCCAGCAGCACCCAGTGGGTTTCCATGGGCAAGCAGGGATTCAAATCCTGGTATCCAGAGTTGTAGACTACTACTACATTATGCTGGCTGTTGTGGGAATAAGTACTATCAAACTCAATAGGACTTATTCTGAGTAGACATGCCTAGGACTACAGTATGAATATAAAGGGAATATTACTGTATAAGATCAGACTTTCACAGAGTAAGCAAGAGATAAACTGCTCCAAACACTAGACTTCTAAAATGGATAAATGGCTGTAGGGAGGCTTCGCCAGTTCTGTGACTGGTCCAGGGCAAATGGTTTGGCACAGTATAGTTCTGCATAGGGAACTACTATGCTATGCTGAGCCACGCGGGATTGCAGCCCATGATTCAAAGTTAAGGAAAGAGGTTATGATCCCAAGTGGCTTGGAAAATTTGGATGGGGTGGTAAGTGAAGTCTCCCCCCGCCCTTTGCCCTCCCTGCATAACATTAGAAGGGGTAAAATGTGTTCCCTTGAAGAAGGGGAGTAGGTTTATATATTTCTTGTTTCACTTCCTTCAGATCCCCTAGAGAGGAGCAAAGCTCTGCATTAGGGCTTCCAGATCTTCCTGAATCTCATGTCCTGGCCCCTCTTCACCAATTTCTAGGGTGAGCAAATCTAAGAGGAAAATATTTCCTTGAAAATATGCATGTGCATATGTTTCCGCATTATTTAGGCCATTTCTGCACTAGAGGCCATTAGCGTGTTATACCATTATAATGGTAGCATTGTCATTTGTGTGATGCTGTTGGTTTAGCAATCTCTTTTTCACACCTTTCCCCCTTAAGCAGAGGGGTAGTGGCATTGCCACGGTGCCACGGTGTTCATTTCCTATTGCAGCGTCCTTTGCCACTCCTGTGCCCCACCTTCAGCCTTCACCCTGCCCTATTGCCCCTGATTGCCCCTGATTTTGGGGTTTGTTTGTTTGTTTTTGTTTTTTTGGAAGCTGTACTAACACAGTAATGTTATAACAGCATGACATGCCAGTACACTTTTGCACTTTTGCCCCATACTGTTTAAAAATGTATTTTTTTTAAAAAAAAAAAAGTTTTGACTCAAAGGAGACATTTAAAATAAACAAGGAGAGGTGATAGAAAGTTACTATGCCATCAGAGTCTCTGAGGGAGGGACAAGTTGGGCATGTTCCACAGCTCGCCCACTTCTGGATCTACCATATCCAGGAAGTTCTATCAAGCACTATGATGGTACCATACTACAACGGCTGTATAGGAGGCTCTTAACGGATTTTTTCTGGAAATAGAATATGACAATTTGGCAACGCTTGGGAATAGAATAGCAGCTGGATAATGACAACATCATGTGGAAGCACAGTTCCTAAACTGGTAACAACCCGCTGCCATAGCATTATAATGACGTCATGCAGAATTCTGCATCACCTACTTAGTTAATTGTTTGTAACTAAGTAGCATCTCTTAGCCTTTTCTCCTCCAGCCTACCTTGCTAGGCACCTTTTGGACTGAGTGAAGGAGGTCTATTCAGTTGGAAATCAGAAGCAAGAGGATGATGTTTCCACAACTACCCCCTCACCAGCCAGCAAAGATGCAACCATCAGAAGCAGGATCCCTTCTGATCACAGCCTCGCTGACTGGTAAGACAGGGAAGGAAATCTCCTCCTCCTGCACCCTGGTCACCAGCTTCTTTGTCTGATCCAGTGGCTGCCTTGTGAAGTAGCTTTGGGGAGGGCATTCATGGGCATGGCAACAGTGCCATTGTCATGATTATGTAGTACTGGTGAATAGGGATCAGTTATGGATCTGTAACTCAAGGTTAAGCATCCATAACTGCAATACTGAATTCCAGCCAAAGTTTTATACTTGAATGGTACACTCTATGTAACTGTAATTGGTGCATAATTTATCATGCTTAAAGACATCACCATGGGCTCCCTTTTGTAGCATAACCACTGTAATATTGCCAGGAAACACCTCCAACGAATCTACCAGTTGCAAAAGTCTGCATGATTTTTTGGATAACCTTGGGTGCTGACCTTCCCAAAGATGTACTTATAATTTTTTAACATCTCCTTCAAAAGTGGATAAAAGGGAACTATTTTTAGATCGTGCCTGCAATTCAATTTTGACAAAAGCACCAGAAAACCATAAAGCACACAAGAAACTTTTTAGGATGTTTGATGTGTTTTCCTTTAAGACAGTTTCCATTAAGTACAGTGTTGTCATGGCAGTGATAGTTCTGCTGCTTTATAGAGGAGTGGCCCATAAATCTGATATATAGGTTGCTCCCAGGCTGAATTTATTTACACATTTCCAATGCAAATGCGTCCTCATTTTTTAGCTGAATGGTGAATTCCTTGCTTCAGAAATAGGAACTTGCCATTTTATATGGCTTTGAGCCCTTTTACATTTCTCTGTAAGAAATCAGCAACTACTTATCTTTGAGGAATATAGCTGAACTGTAGATGAAACAGAAGAAAGTTCTATAGCTAAGGAGTAGCTGTTTCTTAGTTTCTTTCACTGCTAGGGTGTGGAGAACATCTCAGTTTTACCCAAATGATTCTAACTAGGGAAGACTTAATAGCCTACAACTCAAGCTTGTTAAGATCCTTCCATTTCCATTTCAAACTTTGTTCGGACTTGGTTTTATACTGCATGTTTATTTTTCACACACACAGGGGTATTTCTGTGTGTTTCTGTGCACATTTTTTTTCAAAATGTACATGGTTTGCCGTGCATTTTGAAATGTATGCATTTATCTCCCATTGCCTAAGGCACATTGTTAAAATGTGCATAAATTGCACATCCATTTTTCAGTCACATACATTTATAAAATACATATTTATGGTGCATGAGTCAGATCACAAGCTCATCAGTATAGAGATTTTCAACTGCAGCTTGTGGTCAGATCCATATTTGATTATGAGGGGGTGCGAATTGGATACATTCTGTTGAAGAATGAAGTGAATTTTCTCTCCTCCCTGATCTCAGCCAGGATACATCAAATTGCATGGCCGGTGAGGAAAACATGACTGACTGTGTTACTGTATTCCTCAGGTGGTGTATATATTTGCAATTGGTTGGTTGAAATCAGTAGTAGATTGGATGAACAAACTGAAGATTAATCCAGGAAACACAAGTGTGCTTCTAGCTAACTGATAAGGATTCTCCCACTGAAGATACAGATTTGTCATTTGGTTGCACTCCTGGATTCAGCTGTAAGCATGGATGACAAAGTTTCCGGGAGCCCACCAAGGCTCTTTGTGTGACCCTCAGTCCTTCTATATTCTCTGGACTTCCTTATTGTGGGGGCCCCCAAAAAGAAAAGGATGAAACCCCCAAGAACAGCAGTTCACTCTTTAAGTAAGTTGCAGGACTTCCTTTGCACAATTTAGCATAAAAAATACCCATGTAGTCTCCAGACAGTTCTAGGGACAGAAAAATAGTCCCCAGACCCAGTACTGCTGCCCACCCCTGAACTGGTCCCATGTTCATTCCCCTCAGCTTTCTTGCTTCTGTGGAACGTAGTGGGGCCTCCTCCTAGCAAACATTCATTCAGGTCATATGCTCCAGGGAATAAGCTGTTTCTTTTGTAGTCTGAAACTAGGGCCCTTTCCGCACGAGGCGAGGGAATCGCTCCCTGCTGTTACCTACCACTTCTTCTGGGATCCGAAGCAACGCAGACTGTCCCTGAAGCCCTTCCGCAGGGCTCCTCCTTGGTCCAGGGCGAATCAGAGCAGTGTGAGGTCTGTAGATCCGCACTGCTCCGGCTTCCAAAATGGTGGCTTCCGGCTTCCAAACTGGTAGCTTCCGACTTCCAAAATGGTGGCTTCCAGCTGATCGTGGGTCCCAACCAACCGCTGAAGCTCACCATGCCTAAAGCCTGCCCTCTGCAGATTGCAGGCTTGCATTGGTGCGAGCCTGCGAATCTGCACAAGGGAGCAGGAACACAATGGCGCATTCCAGGAAAATAAAGACCTGGTTTTTGCGGTCTTTAGAAAACATGCTGGAGGACCACATGGGGTCGTTTTGGAACAGACTGAGGTGCAGATCTCCAGTAATTAGTCCACTCCTAGTTTGCTCCAAGGTGCAGATGACCTCTGTGAGAGGATGTACTGCCCCGTTCTAATTGCCTGGTGAGGAAAGGACGTAGAAGTGAAGGAGATCAAGTGACTGTTCCTAACAGCAGTAGCCCTATGTCTCTTCTCCTCTGACCCCTGACAACAGCTAGAGTTGCCAGATCTGACCCTGAGGTTAAATCAATCAATCAACCAATCAATTAATATTTTTAAAAGATTGTTTATTTAATTTTTGTTTAAAAAATTTTGTTTGTTTATTTATTAACTTTTAATTTTGCCACTATTTTAACTGTATTTTGTTTCTCACATTGGGAGAAACATTACATTAATAAACAAACTGTTCATAGAAATAAAAGTATTGCTTAGCCCACAAAGTGAAGCGTTTGTTTTCGTTGTTTTGCATCACCACTCAGACAAACCCAATGGAACAACCATATAGGATGCAATTTGACAAAGTCAAGAGGCTCCAGGATATGTTTCCCCATCACTTCCTATCATGTCTATATATACAGAAACTAACTTTGAAAATAGGTTCCAGTTTTCTCTAAGGTATAGAATCCATGACCTTATTTGCATTGGAAGGAAAGGGACAGATTTGTCTGTACAAATATTGATGAGATCATTCCCCTCAGAAGAATATCAAATATTTAAATCTTCTTTTAATGAGACAAGAACTGTTGCTTTCGCATTAGCTCTTTTCTCTTAATGTGATTCATTTATTGAGCTTCTTTTCAGAGAATCCAGAGGACTGCAGTATTAAACACTTGCATTCCTGTGTTTTCCATGTTCTCTTCCTAGTTTTGTTTTGTTTTGCACCCAACTTAGAGAGATTTTTTGTTGTTGTCATGATTCAGAGAGTTATTATATCATAACAGTATCTGCATATATATATATTGGTATGTATGTTTGTATCTGATACATTCTGTATGAAGACACACAAAACAGATGACAAAATGTTAAATAATTTAAAATTACTGAAACACAGATAAAACAAAAGCATCATTTAACACCAAGCAATTTAGAACAGCAGCAGATAAAAGCCAAATCCAAAAACGCAGATTAAAAGTTAAGACTCAGAAATGGAAGGCAAACCGAAAGAAAGAAAAATCTTAAGTCCTTGCTGGGTGTTAGGTGGTCCGCCTATTGCATGCATCCTCAACTTGTTCTTATGGGATCTTGACTCCTCCCCTGACTCAGAGCACCCAAAATATATTCAAAAAAGAGAATTTCTTCTTCTGGAATCTTCCAGGAGCAGTAATGATCTATCTCTTTTTAAAGGAGGCATAGTGCCCTCCCCATGCCTTGATTCTCAATTTTTAAAAATCATTTTAACAGAACCTGAAGTGGACATCTGATTTGTTGAAAGAGATGCACCCCACAGAGTATCTAGTGGGAAACTGGATCTCCTTTGGAGCTTGACCTTCCATGGTCTAGATGCTAAGAGAGAAGAGGACCAAGGCATCCTGTTAGGAGTTTACTCCATAATCCTGATGTCACTGCTAAAAAGATACTGTCATTCATAAACTGAATGATTTGACAAGAGGTTAGGCTGAGAGCAGGGTCTTGGAAGTCCATTTCAGTTAATGGGAAAGTTCATTTGGGCTACAAGCCATTTAGGATGTTAAAAACTAAAAGCCATTTAAGCTTAGCATGGAACTGAACGGGCAACCAATAGATGTGACATAGGATAGAAGTAATGTAGTCCAGTGATCTGAATCCAGACAACAATCTAGCTCCCTTGTTTTAAGCTGTCTTTTAAAGCAGTGACTTGTACAGACAGGCCTGGTCTGAGACATTTTGCTACTGGAGGAAAATGAAAAGATGTCTGTGCCCAAAATTCCACACAGGCCCTTTTCGCACTTTTTTTTTTTTTGCGTGAATACCCCTTGAGTGCCGCGCAAATGGGAGCGCCATTGCGCACGACGCACTCCCACTTACGCGGTGCTCATGAGTCTGATGCGGGGCCTGGGCATATTTTTTGATTTTCAGCTTGAAGCCAAAAATGCCCCACGCTCGCACAACGCTCGCACTGCCCTCACGCACTTACCTTCATACAGTGCGTCGGCGAGCCCGGCAGGAAACGCTTCCTTTCCCCGCACAGCCTACAGCTCCCACAGTGCCCTGCAGAAGGAAGGAAGGGGCACTCGTGCGACGGTTGCGTAATTAGGAAGCGCCCTGCGGAAGGAAGGAGGGGGAAGCAGCAGCGTCGCAAAGGAGGCTTCTCGCGCGAGACACCCTCCCCCATTGAGGAAAAAGGTAAGATGTGAAAAGGGCCACAGTTTAGGAGGCTTAGAGGATACATAGCTGTGACCTCCAACAGAAGGAAATGACCAGGTTACTGAGGCTCTCTGTGATTTGGCGGCTGCCTGTGCTTCCCCTAGACATCTGTCATGTGAGGCTATTGCCTCACTCTGCCTAATGCAGAGATGGGAGTCATACGGCCTTCCAGATGCTGTTGGAAGGCTGTATTTTCCGTCAGCTTTAGCCAACATAGCCAATAGTGACAAATTCTAAGATCTGCAGTCTAACAACTTGAATGCAGCATGGATTACACCCTTGACCTAGTGGGTCAAGGTGGGTCTGCTGAGTGGGAGAATAGTTGTAGACTTTCCAGCTTCAAACTTGACCGCAGTGGCCAAGAAAAAGATCAGAGCTGGCAATCCAGTTGTAGCTAATGAAAAACACTCTTCACCATTGCTACAATAGCAATGTTAGGGGAAATGCCGGATTAAAGTAGTGCTCGGGAGCACAACCCATCTTAGAACAAATTGTGATTCAGTTACAAAATCTAAAGTGAATATGCTATATAGTCCTTGGGATTATACGTTAGAATAGGGGTGGGCCCATTGTTTGGTTGTGCTTCCTTCCACAGGTTACTTTTGTGAACTTTAGTAAATCCTGATCAGAAACAAAATGTAATAAAATTCTCATCCATCCAAAAGCTAAGGGCAAATCTTCCAGTTTCACTTTCCCACAAGTTTTAATGTTGTGAATTTTAGGAATAGAATAGAAATGAAACTCTTACCCAACCCTAGGAGGTGGGCTAAATCAATTCTTCACATATGCAAATTCTATAAAGTGTCAATTCTGATCAAAAACAAAGTGAAGTAAAAGTTTCATTCATCCCAAAAAGAGATTGAGCTAAAAGTCATCTACTTATTAATTATGAATTCCTGGTTTAATAACAGTACATATGAAAAAAATGTAGGGATTTTACCAGACTATAGGCTAAACATGAGTCAACAGTGTAATGCAGCAGCCAAAAAAAGCAGTTTTAGATTATATCAACAGAAGAATACTGTCTAGATCAGAAAAAGTAATAGTATCACTCTATTCACCTTTGTTCAAAACTCACCTGGTATACTGTGTCCAGTTTGGGGCCCCACAGTTCAAGAAGGATATTGACAAGATATAATGTGCCCATAGAAGGCAAGCAACATGATAAAAGGCTTGGAAACTGAGTCCTTGACAAGATATGTCATGTATAACACATGTCATAGAGAAGATATATCATGTAGAGGATAAAGAATGCTTGTTGTCTGCTTCTAGAACTTGAACTAACAGATTCAAATTACAAGAAAAGAGATTCCTAAACACTTGGCATTTCTTGACAGTACAGGCTGTTCAACAGTGGAATTGACTGCTTAGGAAGGTGTGTGCTCTCCTTCTTTGGGGGGTGTTTTAATATAGAGGGTGGATGGTCGTCTTTTGGAACTCCTTTGTTAGTTTTTGCAAGGGAGGCAGACTGCTGTGATTCTATGCCTCCCCTTTTTTTTGCTCCCTTTACTAGGGAGTAAGTCCCACTGAATGCAGACTTACTTCTGTGTAAACGGACATACATTGCACTGAACATCTTAAAGTAGTGTCAATAATATTTTATTATGAAGCATCATGTCCTACTTGTACTGAAATCTTTAGGCCTTTGGAGATTTTCAATAATAAATTCTCCAAAATGTATGCAAATTTTTGGGCTCTCATACATGTTATCCAGTCACAGTATATACAGAGGGACCTATTCACTACTGTGTATAGTTTAATGGGGAAAGCGAAGCTTGTGTTTTAAGTCTGACAGCCAAGAAGCTGCTACAAGCATTGTCACTGGACAGGAAATGTAGCCTGACAGTCATCACTGGGCATTCTAAAGAAAGGCAGCCTCATTATCACAAATTTGCCTTGGGATTTCCCTTCCCCTAATTCTTACCTTTCTTCTAGCAAGGAATGGAATTCCAAGGGCTGTGATCCAGCTGATGTGCTACAAAGAACATTACTTTGCAGAGGTTGTGTCTAAATAAGAATGAATATTTAATAATAAATACATCAGAGAAATGTCCAGTCTGCTCCAGAACTTCTCAACCCTACAGGACTGACCCTTCTACCTTTTCAAGTAATGGAGAATTTCAGCAGTTTGTAATTAGGGAAAAAGAGAACTATAGTATTGTAAAGGTGGCAAATGTGAAAAATCAGATATAGGTTATAGAAAAGGTGGCCCTGAGATTCAGGCCCTTTCCACACAGCATTTGCTACGCGAAGGGGTGCCTGGAGCATCGCGCAATTGTGAGGAGCGATCTGAACGACGCACTCACAATCGCATGATGCTCCAGGGGCCAGCAGGTGCCAATCATGCACCTTTTCATTTTGGGCTAGAAGTCGAAAATGATGCGCAATCGCACATTGCTCCCGGGCCCCGCGCACACTTACCTGGTATGTAGAGCCTCCAGAGCCGTGCCAGTCATGCTTCCTGCCCCAGTGCAGCCTGGGAAACTCCCAGGTTGCACTGCGGAAGGAAGAGGCTGGGCTCTCGCGTGAGCAGGCAGCTCGTGCAGAGCTGAAGCAGCAGGGACGCGAGAGCCTCTCGCCAGAGGCTGCTCACGCGATCCCCACAGCCCAGCACCAGAAAAAGGTAAGGTGCGGAAAGGGCCTCAGTCTCCAAGTTGCACTTTAGTAACTGGCCTTTAAAAAGTGCCATGTGAGGGGCTGTAGAGGAAAAAAGGACAGTGTTCTAATTCTCTCAGTAATCCTTGCTGAGTTCTGTGGCATACAGGGCTAGCCTGAGATGTCTTTCAGACTGAAGCAGAACAGTGAGTTGTGTCGTCCCCCTCCTGCCCACAACAAGGTGAACAGTCCTCAAAGCAAGCTCAGTTATTTCATTGTATGAGGCAAAAAACACCACAAGAACTTCTCCCCATTCCTGGCAATAACAATAAAATAGCAACACCTTCAATACTTGAACATTTGCTGCCTCTTTGTGACATCTCAAATGAACTGTGTGAGGTAGCCATCTCATTCTGTAATTTGAAATGCTAGAAAGTGAACATTCTCTATTATGTGGAGAGCCTCCATGGACAAAGGATGCTATCCTCTTTAAAAAGTTATTCTTCATGTGTAAATGATGATAGATACCTGTTTGATGGAAGCAACACAACAGCATCACCCCCTCACATTTATTCTTGTTGTTGTGTGCCTTCAAATCATTTCCGACTTATGATGACACCAAGGTGATCCTGTCATGGAGTTTTCTGAGGGCTGAGAATAACAGATTTCCATGGATAAGCAGCGAATTGAATTCTGGTCTCCAGGGTTGCAGCCCAATGCTCAAACCACTACACTGGCTCTCCATATTTATTCTCCTCACATCTATAACACATCAAGAGAACCAGTGTTACATCTGAAGCAGGAACTTAAATGTGATATCTCGTTTTGACTCCCTTCACCCTCTAACAAGGAAAAAAACATCTCTAGCAATTTAGGTGTGTGTGTGTGTGTGTATGACCATATCAAACATTTATAGTGCACATATTTCAGTGGACATAATTCACCACAGAAAGCCTGATTTCCCACTTCAGTTGTTCCATAGGAAGTATGAAATATAGAGGTACGAAGAAGCACTAGATTATGGAATTCCTTCAGCACTGAGATTTGCCAGTATCTTTCTCTTCTTTTTTGTAGGTAAAAGTTAAAAACTTTTAAAAATTTACCTTGCTTTGATGAATGGTCTTAATCTGCTGGGTGCTATATACTTGGATGTCTATCTTTGCTGCTGTTTTTCTTTTATGGGGGGGTGGGGTGAGGGTTTCTAACCTTTTACAACTATGACCTATCTACTATATAAAAGTCAAAGTGTGTGAATGAGCTTGTCTTTTTGTCTGTGTCAGGCAGGTGAAGACCTCATACGATTGGCTGTGTGAGGTGAGAAGACCTCATATGATTGGCTGACTGTGAAGATTCTATGGAGTCCTTAGGTTGGTAGGTCAGGGAGGAGCTTTCACAATTCTCAGCCAGAGAGTTCAGGCTGGTTGTATGGAGATGAGGCTTAGCAGCAAGGAGAATGCCAGTGTATTCCTCAGAAACCAAACCTCTGTATGTTAACAACTCTGAATACAGATTGGATTGGGGAGTATGGGGAAAGGTTACAGGTGCTGGACAAGGCAGTTCAGGGAATTACAGACACAGGATCTCAAATGCGTGTATTTCAACTGCATCTAATTCTTAAGGTAAGATAAGGTAATTCCTAAGGTATTTCTAACAAGTGTTAGAAATAAATAAAATCTTGAGCAATGCTAGGTATATACGCTAATGTTCTATAGTGCCTGCTTAGTCAAGTAGACTCAACTAGGCAACTTCTCCTGGCACAAATGCCCCCAAAAAACCTGATAAAGATATTATTCACCCATGCTCTGTTTGCTGGCAGAAGGGACCTCCTTCTCTCCATACAACTGATGCCCAGTAAAGAAGGTGAGAGGCAGCTATGATAAGTGAAGGAACAGTTACCCAGATTTATTCACTAGAAACTATTTCATTTTCATGATCACTACTTAGTGACACTATTGCCACAATCATAACTTGCCTTGTTTAATCCCATTTTAATGTTCGCTTTTTTGTACGTTTTTAACTGTACTGTGTTTTTAAATTACAAGTTGCTTCAATTCCCAGTTTTGAGAGAAAGGTGTGATATAAATAAATAGGAGGAGGGGGAAGAGAGGAAGGAGGAAGAGGAATAGTACTTATTGAGCCCTCCTTTTCCAGAAATCCAACATCTGAAAACCTCCAAAAACTGAAACTTTTTGCCACCAGCTGCCCACTTCTGCCTTCAGTGCAGAGGCCATGGCACTCCTGCTCATTCATCTCTCAAATCTGAGGAGTGCCACAGCCACTGCCTCAAAGATGGAAATGGGAGGGTGGCACCGAAAAGACGGAGAAGGACTGAGGATCTGAGAGACAAACAAGCAGGAGCACCACAACTGCCACCTCAAAGGTGGAAGAGGGAGGCTGGTGGCAAAAAGAGAGTGACTGAGGATCTGTGAAATAGTGGGAAGTGTAGCACTGAGCATTACACTTAGATTCCCGCCATGTCATAGATCCTCAGTCTCTCTCCAGCCTCACATCTCATATACAACACAGGTAACAAACAAACAAGATGCAAGGCTGTTCCAAAAAGGTACTGTATTCCAAAATCCAAAAAAAACCTTAAATACAGAACACTTCTGGTTCTAAGCATTTCAGATGAGGGAGGCTCAAGCTGTGGTAGCTCTAGTGCGATTCAGATGAACACCATTGCACTTGAAGAGAAGAGAGATTGTCCAGTGTGAATTCATTCTTCCGTCTCAACTGCCTTAACCTCTGATCCCAGATCTCTGTTATCTTTTCTATTTCACCCAAACCTGATTCCCAAACCTGCTAGCTCCTACAACAGGTCAAACTGTACTAGTGATCATTAAAAACATTTTTACTAGATATACTGAACTACGAGTTACTGCCCAAAAAATAACTTTTCCAGACTGTGCTAGTGATTGCTCTAATGTTTGTATGTTTGTCACCTGGATGTGATCACACTACTTGCCACTGTTAACTTGTGTAACAAAGAATCCAGCTGAGCTTTTCACCAGCTGCTCCTGCTGCTTAGGAGCACCCACAGTATGGATAGAGTTTTCTGGCCTTGTGTCAGACAAAGATAAGAAATGGGCTGTAGAAAGCAGTAACCACTACACTCTATTTTAATACATCAAAGCTTCCCATTTGTTTCTTTCAGGGTTTGGGGTAAAGCTTGGGAAGGTAGGGGTGGGTGAGTTGTCAGAACAGATTAGTGTTTCTCTTTGCTGTGCCTTGCCCTAAGAAAATAATTGATGGATGTTTGAAGGATTAAGAAATTGAGCTAATTTGTTATAAATAACTCTCTGATCATATTAACATAACAGAATTGGGTTTGCTGAACAGAGTTTAAGTTTTCAATGCTTAGATTACACTGAGCTGCACTAGGGGAGATTTTTTTTCCCAAATCTAGTGATTTAATGCAAAGCAGATTGTCACTCTTGTCCTATATATTTTATTTACCCCAGGCTACTGCTTTTTGAATATTAACATCAACCATTTCTCCATTCAAAGTTTCAAAAGAAGAGCAAAAATATACAGATAGATTGAATTAATAATAACAGCCCAAGCCTCTTGTTCCACCAAACAGGATCACTCTGGAGGACAATGATGTTTTTGACACTGTCTGTCAGAAAGACTTATTACTAATAAGCTTTTGGATTGTTGTGGATGTCCACACAAAGGAAATCAGACTAAATAGCATATTTAGGTTGCAAGTCCCAGATCCTGTTTATTTATAAAGCAATAAATATTCAAAGAAGCACAAATACATTGCACGGGTGTGTGTAAACAAACTGTACAATAACTGAACGCTGAAGTTCAGGAAAGATTACTGGGGGAAAAAGACTTCAAGAAGCATGTCATCCTGAGTGGGAGATAAGTGGAAAGGAGGGAGGGAGGAAGAGGCTTAGAAGCACTTGCGGTGGACAATTGAAGGACCAGCTTCATCATATTCCTGTTTACTGATCCACATCTGCTGGAAGGTTGAAAGAGATGCTAAGATAGAGCCTCCGATCCAGACAGAATACTTCCGCTCAGGAGGGGCAATGATCTGAAGGGAGAAACAAAAAGAAGATTCTCAATGGAAGCTATACCAGCACTGCCTTTCTAATCCATATCACACACATTGGCCTCAATTTAATAGGCACTTAACATACAGTAAAAAAAACAGCATCCAGACACATGCCATTGCAGCTCTAGACAGCCCCCATGCAGAATAGCAACAAAGGGCAATAAATGCAAACAAACATTTGGAACTATGGAACTATACAATGACCAAACTGTAATGCACAATGAGCAATGCCCAGTGCGGCGACAGGACAGGACAGGACAACAAGCTGTGATCATTGCACAGTGTCATGGCTTGGGAAACAGAATTCCACCATTGCATCCTGCATGTGCCAATTGTTCTCAACATTGTACTCCACAGTTCTTCACTTCTGCCATTATCTACCAAATTTGTCTGTCGTACAATGCCATTTGCACTGCATGTGCAGCACCTACTCTGCACGCACTTCCTGAATTCAAGCCACAATTTTTTTTCTTATAACAATGATGTCCCAATAGTAAGAACCTTACTAGGTGAGATATCTCCCTCCAAGTTAGGACTTATCTCTCTACCCGTGGACAGGGAAGTATCCTCCCTTCCCCCCGCCAAATCCTAAGGATTCTGAGATTTTTTTTAGGACCATAAGACTGTACCCAAATTTCCACTTTGAGATCTCAAACACATCTGTTTACCTTGATCTTCATTGTGCTGGGAGCCAGAGCAGTGATTTCTTTCTGCATACGATCAGCAATACCAGGGTACATAGTGGTGCCACCTGAGAGTACATTGTTGGCATATAGGTCTTTACGGATGTCAATGTCACACTTCATGATGCTGTTATAGGTAGTCTCATGAATTCCAGCAGATTCCATACCTTGAAGGAGGGAAGGGAAACGGATAAGCCATTGAAAGAGAAAACATAGAAAAGAAGTCCTTTCATTTAAACCCTGTCAAAAATCTACCATAAATATGGAGAAAAGTCTAAGTTAACATAAGATGTGAGAAGATAAAATGCATTTTGACAAATCAATGGTCAAAAAATGTGGCAGGATACTAACTCACTCCTCTTCCCCAATCATGTCATACCAGTGCAAAGTACAACCCCCAAAATGAAAGACTGAAGCTCCCATTAGCTGCAGCCTGAACAAGAATTCTGAGAGGCAGAATCCAACAATATCTGGAGAGCTGCATTTTGCCCTCCCCTGTCTTTATACCATAGAAATTTTGGGCTGAGCCTAAGTTTGAATCTGCACAGGTAGAATTATAGAACACTTGTTGGAGATAACTAGAGGTGACAGAAGCATAACCGTCAACCATAGAAATTCTTGTTGACTCTATTGTACTGCTTTACGTATTAGATTTCTCAATGCAGCTTACCAGGAAGTTTGGGGTAGTTTACATGAACTAGAAAAAGGTTAATGGACTAATCTCTTGCCTGGATGTTGGTTCAAAGTGGTTCCCTACATGTTCAAATAAATGTGTTAATACAGCAAAGTTTTGTTGACCAGGCTAACTTGATTATATGTGATTTAAGACAAGACAGTGGCAGTGGACCAGCTAATAGCTTTCATGGCGATAACTTCAAGGTGCAATGAATTATGTTAGCAACTGCATTTGAAAGAGGAGAAATGTAGAGGTCATGTTTGTGAGGGCAACAGATGATGAAGGAATGAGCAGAAGCTTAGCTGCAAACATGGGGAGAAAATACATCAGAAGTCAGTATTCATAGATGGGATTCCAAACTATTAGTTGACAGGTGGCCTTCTTAAAGTGAGCTGAAACTTGATCCATAACAAGACGGCAGCTGATGAACAACTGCATTAAACCTCTAAGGCTTATATTATAACACTTGCTGCATCCAACAGATTTATGTGGTGGAGAGGGAAGAGATTGTCCTGTCAGTCATGTCAAAGATTGGTGTTAGGGAACATGAACCTACATTGGCTTTGAAGGTCCAAAAAATAATTTCTGGAGAACTTACTAAGTACAACATTCAGGCACTGCTGCTTTACTATTATCTCCATTCGTTTCAGTAGATTTTATGCAGAGGTATACAGCAAATCATACTGAAATTAAAGGCGGTAGCACATTCATGTCACCCAATAATGTGCTCTCTTCTTTGAGAGGTGTATGGCCTAATAACAGTGATTGAATTTTTCAAAGAACACAAAAATTTTGGGGAAAAATACCTATTCCTTCTAAACTAGCACAAGATGCTACTAACATTCAGTCTTTCATTAAAGATATCGGACATCACACTGACATTAACAACATAATGAATCTAGAGTGCCATTCTGGATTTTAGCATCAGGGAGGCAGGTAAAATGTTCTAGAAGTAGATGCAAGCATCTGCAAAGCCAGAAGATCTTCTCTTGAATACTTTGCAGGTTCAATTGTCATACTAAGGCCATTTCCACCCTACACTGTTATAGTGCTAGAATTCTACTTTCAAAATCCTATGGAATCCTGGGGTTTGCAGTTTAGGGAGGGGCATTTAGAATTCCTAGAGAGCTCTTTGGCCTCAGTAAACTACAAACCCCAGGATTCCACAGGACATTGAAAGTGGAATAATAGCACTATAACAGTGTAGTGCAGAAATGGCCTTAAATGTGCATTATAAGAGCATTTACTGTGATTGTATCCTTTCTTTACGCCTCACAGTACTTACAGTGGTATGACCAATATGGGGTACTCTCATACTGGTCTTTAAAGTAAAGGCACTCATACCTTTGGCATGCCTAAGTGGGGCATGGGCCTCTTTAATTATTTGGGACCAGAACTGTAGATGTCCCTAATGAGTAATCACACTAAATTGGAAATAAAGAAGCAAGAGGGCTAACCGTCTCCCCACTCCACTGGTGTAATTAGTCATTTTGCTGATGAAGAATAGACCTCACATTGCTGGTTAATGAATGTTAATTTAATTGAGATGAAAGACCAAGGAGATAAAGATATTAGTCCCTTGGTTTAGATGTACATATTTGTCATCAGAGTAGATGCAGTAACTCTACACAGATTACAAATGCCCCTAAAAATAGCAGACTCAGGGAATGCAGGGTTTTTGCGATGTAATGGGAATTTGTCAATGTCAACGTGGGAACACTGCAGCTGCTGCTAGTCAGTCCCCATTTTTGAACTGTGTGTTTAACTATTAAAAATGTTACTGTTTAATCCCTCAGTTTGCAAGATACTGTATAAAACATTTGAATGATGTTATTCACCGTCCTAAAGGCTTCATTATCCTTGTTAACACTAAGAGCCTCTACAGAAGCTGTGTAAAGTCACCCTGAACTGGTCCTTGTCAGCAGCAGTGCTCAAAATTGGATATAACTGAGTCTATAATTAGTTTTTTAATGTAACTCACTGAATAACCTTTTACAAAGTGTTACCAAGTAATTTGTCACAATTAGTGCTGCACATTTTCAAACTGTTCTGTTGTATTCTTCATTAGATATTTATTACTTTTAAGTTACTTTTGTCCAGCCCAGTGCTTCTCCAGCTGTCTGATGTGACCCACTAGCAAATTTTTTTCCCAATCTGCCAGGGATTTGTACTATATTTGTACCATGTTATAACCATAGTGGCATACTTTCCTGGCAACTGACAGCTCACAAGCCAGCATCAGTCTACAGACTTCTGGTTTTAAACTGATGAAGTCTGTGTTCTTCTACCTGACTGTCAGTAATCAACACCACTCTCAAATTTTACTATGAGTCCCTGGTTTTACTGTAGTGTATGTATTTTGTTATTTTTATTATCTATATTAGCACATTGACTTAAGCACTCACTGAGCAGAAGAGTAATCAAAAATACACTAAATAAATATTCTAAATAAATAAATACCAATGAATTATACTAAATAAATAAATAATGGAGGTCAGTTAAAGTCACTTGTGCCTAAACAATGCATCCATAAGAACACTTACCAATGAAAGATGGTTGGAAGAGAGTTTCTGGGCAACGGAAACGCTCATTGCCTATTGTGATAACCTGCCCATCAGGCAACTCATAGCTCTTCTCTAGAGAGGAAGAGGAGGCTGCAGTAGCCATTTCATTCTCAAAATCCAGAGCAACATAGCACAGCTTCTCCTTAATGTCACGGACGATCTCACGTTCAGCTGTAGATGCAAACCCGGAAATTCACAGCAGGAAAGGAAAAACACAGCCCAAAGAGAAGATAAGCAAGACCAAGAAGAAATTAACTTGTCCAGAGGAAGAATGCCTTCATTTTTCTATGATGCTTTCTGTTTGGGGTATGCTACCTCAAGATGTCTTTTCTGTAGGGTCCTTGTGAGTGAGGATTAGTCCCAGGAATCACTGGATATGTCTATTGGAGTATGGGGAGAAGGAGGATCTATCCAGAAAACCATGAAGAAAAGTCTTGGAGAAAAGTTTGTAAAAGGAGGCTCTTGACTCAAGAGGAGTGCAGCAAGAAGAATGGCTCCCCTCACAAAACAAGGTTAGGATTAAAATTTTATGGGGAAAAAAATCAGAATTTGATTTTTTTTAAAAAAAAAAGAAATCTCTATGTGGCTTGGGAATTATGGAAGTTATTTCTTTTGGCTCTTGTTCTTAAATCTTATGTGAGTGGTGCATATTAGTGAAAAATAAAGGAGATAGCCAGCATGGTTTGAGCATTAGATTATAACTCTGGAGACCTGGGTTTAAATCCCTGCTCAGTCATGGAATCCTGCCAGGTACTCTTGGGCAAGTCACATTCTCTCAGCCTAAGAAGGCGGCAAAGGCTACCCCCACCCCAAAACAAATCTTGCCAAAAAAACTCTACAATAGGTTCATCATAGGGTTGTCACAAGTTGGAAACAAATTGAAGGCACAATTATACCAACCTGAGCAAACCTGATTTTGTCTCATTTTGGAAGCCTCGCAGGATTGGGCCTGGTTAATACTTGAATGGGAGACCCTGAGGGAATGTGACAAAACTCCAGGTAGGCCAAGGGAAAATTAACCCTTCCTGAAATCCTGGAAAACTGCCAGTCAGAACTGATAATACTGGTTTAGATAGAATGAGGGTGGGGAGGAGGGAGATTTGATTTGACAAGACAGCTTCCTATGAACTTCTATTTTTTAAAATTTCTAAAACATAATGAAATGTTACATGTTCTATAATAATGGATGGATTCTATAATAATGGACTGCCCACATGAACCCATACTTTCAATTATAATGACAGTGCAGCTCATGGGTTGGATCCAGATTTAGCCATACTTAGAACAGACCCATTGAAATCCAATGGACTTAGGTTCCCTTGCTTTCAATGAGTCTTCTTTAAGCATGAGTAAATCTGGATTTATCCCAATGTATTCAGTTTATTATATGGTTCAGTATTTTCCAGATGAGTCTGTGTACAGTCTTAGGACTACTGATGCTTTAAAAGAAAGTTTCTGAGAGAATCTTTGGGACTTCGAAATGCTGGTTGTGGCATTGCCAAATGGGTCTGAACTGTGCTTACCAGTTGTGACAAAGGAGTAACCACGTTCTGTCAGAATCTTCATGAGGTAGTCGGTCAGATCCCTGCCAGCCAGGTCCAGACGCATGATGGCATGAGGAAGAGCATAACCTTCATAGATAGGAACATTGTGCGTGACGCCGTCTCCTGAATCAAGGACAATACCTGCCAGACAGAAATAGTCAAGATCACATAAGCCGGTCACCACAGTCACTAACAAGCCTTTCAGAAACCATCTAGGCTTTACAACCAGTATAGCAGATTTCAAGGATATGTATGCAACTAGGTAGCCTAAAAAGTCCTTGATTTGAAAAGTATTGACAACTATTCTGCAGTGATTGTACGCTGCATAATTTAAAAAGGGGGGGGATTCCCACCCCTTTTTTAAGTAGATTCATCAGCTCCAAAAAATGCTGTTAAGTATTTTATTTTTAGCACAGGATTTTAACACTTATGGTTGCCTACTGCAGATTGGTTACTCATTTATGTTTTTTAACTACTCACATTGTATTCACAACATGCTGTCCTTCATACTTTACAGCACTGACATAGGAGTTTCTCATCCACAGTTTCTTCCTACAGTCTCCCCGCAATCCAACATTAGCTGTTCAGTTACCAAGTGAGAAAAATCTACATCCTTGGCTCTGCCCACACAGTAGAATAAAAATGAAAAGACACCAGTTGCAGGAAAGGAAGTGGGGAGGCCACCGAACTATATTTATTCAACCTTGTTCCTGCTGCCAAGTCTTTCTTCTTTTTCAGGGCTTTCTTTGACACAACTGAATTTGGTCTTTGGTCACCAACATGTTGTCAAAACTTTAAATGATATGGCAGAATATGGGATGGATAAACAGTTGGCATGCAACTGTAACAATATATGAAGGATTGCTCCAGCCATGTGAGTCAGCCCAAAGTTTAGAAAAGGTAATTTTTTGGTCTTTAGTCCCCAGAATCCTGAGCCAACATTGTCAGTGGTCATTAGGGGAATTTGAAGAGTTTTAGTCTAAGAAATAAGAGTAAATTTTCCAACTTCTGATTAAACCACAGTAAACCATTGAGCTTTCCCCACACTTTCAAACTTGAGGAAGAAGGGAGGGATTCTAATTTTCATTAATTAATAAGTACAGAAGTAGGTGGTACCCCTTTCCTACCAATCTGATAAATAAAAATCACAAAGGAGTCAACTTTCTATGGTTTATGACTGAAGTGTTTTACATTATCAGTGGACAGAGAAAAGATTACTAAAGAGAACAGGTTGGCTTCTTACCTGTAGTACGCCCAGAAGCGTAGAGGGACAGGACAGCCTGGATGGCCACATACATGGCAGGCACATTGAATGTCTCAAACATGATTTGGGTCATCTTTTCACGATTGGCTTTAGGGTTCAGAGGAGCCTCTGTGAGCAGGGTGGGGTGCTCCTCAGGGGCAACACGCAGTTCATTATAGAAAGTATGGTGCCAGATTTTTTCCATATCATCCCAGTTAGTGATGATGCCATGTTCAATGGGATATTTCAAAGTCAGAATACCTCTCTTGCTCTGAGCTTCATCACCCACGTAGGAGTCTTTCTGGCCCATACCAACCATAACACCCTGGAGAACAGAAGAAACAAATAAACAATGCCAAGCATTATGAGACTGGGTGGTATAAAGGACAGAATGATTTACAGCAACATGAGAAAAAACAATGATTAACAATGAAAATGTACTTTCGTTTTAGTCCAGCGTAGCAGTTCATCATTTATTTCATAACATAAAGGGAATTTGTTTTCTCCTTTATCTTGCTCATTTAACAGTTACAAGATGTGGTTGAAGAGAAACTAGCACATATTAAAATATGGACTGGCAGCTATATTCCCAAGCAGTAGTTTATTGTTTTATTCTACAAGTAGCTTTAATAATAGCAGTAGTAATACTTTTTCAGCTGTCCACACTGTTAATGCAGTGCAGAGAACATACGTTGTTCTTGTTCTTGTGCGCCTTCAAACAGTTTCCAACTTATAGCAACCCTAAGGTGAAGCTATCACGGGGTTTTCTGGAGGCTGAGTGTGTGACTTGCCCAAGGTCACCCCATGGCTTTCCATGGACAAGCTGAGAATCAAACCCTGGTCTCAGGTTCAGATGACTATTCCACACTGGCTCTCATCTCTACAACTATTTGATTACATGCAAAGATAAGGTAATTTATTCTTTGCTCTTGAAATAACCTACTGCTGTTTCTGAGGACAGGTGTGAGTGTATCCTCAAAAATTTTAGGAACACTATGAAGGTCCATTAACTTTAAAAACAATAGCTGCATGCTTACATTTCTTCCTCTTGAAATTAAATGGACTTAAATGTTTTTCACTGTATCCATGGCACTGATTGCATAGATCAACATGCCACAGTTATTCACAAATAAGGGACATCTGATATTGCATTTCAGAGATCTTGCCAGTTGGTTTTTCAAAATAAAATAAGTTGAAGGATAATCTTTTTTGAAAAATGGTAATGGTGCAAAGTAGTCTTATAATATAAAGATAATGGTTAAATAACCTGCTGGTGCATATAATAGCTCAAATGAGGTACCTACAGAACCTCATATGTCATGGTTTCATCCCGCTTATGGGGTTGTCGCCTGTGATAACAGCAAGCTGTTGTTCACTAGAAAGCAAATGGAAGGAAGTAAAGTGTAGGAAGAGAATGTGGGGGGGACAAAAAATAAGCAAAAGAACAAAGATATAAAATAAAAAGTAAATTCTTAACTTATAAAAAGGAGAAAAATGAGCAAAAAGATTAGAAGTGAGAGATAAATAAGAAAGGAAGTATGAATGTGGGGACAATCACCAATGTAGTCACGCAAAATTACACACAGAGTTCTGGAGTTCTACGGAGAAGATTTGGGTTCAATTCCTTTTTCAGCTATGAAACTCACAAGGTGACATGAGAACAGTGGTGTCACCAAGACAATACTTTAGAACAAAATTTAACAGGCAGCACAGAGGCTGTGCTCCCAGAAAATCCAAGAATTCCTGCCTGAAATGTCAGAGAGCCATTGCTGTCTGTCAGTATTGACAATAATGGACCGAGGGTCTCACTCAGTATGAGACAGCTTCCTGTAATTCTGATGAGTCAAAGCACCCACAAATGCAGCAGGGCTGGCTTTTCAAGTAAGTAAAATAATGCGTATTATCATTTCATGAGGGAGGTCCTATAAAACAGTCAGACCAGAGCTTAAAAATGTGTAACTATCATCACTGGCTGACTCCATTCTATGTCATAAGTTTGTTGTGAGGGTAACATGGAACAACAAAGTGCTTTGATGGATGGATGAGACGCAAATAGGATTTTAAAAATGTTTGGAAAATTTTTTAGAGTATGTTGTTGTTCTGTGTCTTCAAGTCACTTCAATCTTATGATGAACCTAAGGTAAAACTATCATGTGATAGGGAGGAGGAAGAGGAGGAGGAAGAGAAAAGACAGGAGGCTAAATCCATAAAGCAGTATAGATTGCAGTAGTTTAGCAGAAAAAAGGAAGGAAGGAAAGAAGAAAGAAAGAAAGGGAGGGAGGGAGGGAGGGAGGGAGGGAGGGAGGGAAAAAACAGAAAAATAATGTAGCTGTTAATTAACTTATGAATGCCTGAATGTTCATCAATACTTCTCCATGAATAGTCAAGGTAATTATTTTACATCCAAGTGCTGACATAATTCCTACTATCTGTATTTCTCGCATTTCATTATTGTGTGTATGTGTGTGTGTGTGTGTGTGTGAGAGAGAGAGAGAGAGAGAGAGAGAGTATACACACTACATCTGAAGCAGGAAATTGTATGCAGCGTTTAAGCTGCCATAACACTCTTCATTGTTTTTACAGCAACAGACTTAATATCGGTTTCCTTCTGGAAATCATCTTCTACACAGTGTTGCAAGAAATCCTAAAACACACTTTACAGATAACAGTAGCTGAGAATCCTCCAACAGAACAGACCACAGAACTAATCCACCAAGACTCTGTAGCTGAGCTCCCTCGAGAAGTATCACTTAGAAGTATCACTAAGTCTATCACTCATGCCCTATGAGGATAGACTTAGAGAACTGGGTATGTTTAGTCTGCAGAAGAGAAGGTTGAGAGGGGACATGATAGCCATGTTTAAATATTTGAAGGGATGCCACGTAGAGGAGGGAGAGGGCTTGTTTTCTGCTGCTCCAGAGACCAGGACAAGGAGCAATGGATTCAAGCTGCAGGAAAGGAGATTCCACCTGAACCTCAGGAAGAACTTCCTGACAGTCAGGGCTGTCCGGCAGTGGAATCTGCTGCCTCGGAGTCTAGTGGAATCTCCTTCCTTGGAGGTTTTTAAGCAGAGGCTTGATGGCCATCTGTCGGGAGTGCTTTGAGGGTGTTCCTGCATGGCAGGGGGTTGGACTGGATGGCCCCTGGGGTCTCTTCCAACTCCACATTTCTATGATTCTATGATTCTAAATGATGAAGTAATGAGATATATAAAATCAAACCTGAAGCAATCTGTCCTGTGTCTACTTTCTTGGGAGTTAGCTACACTGGACACCAAGAGGACATTTTTAAGGCTGCATTGTAGGAGTCTTCACACTTAAGGAATTTTCAGAGGGAAAGCAATTTGGTCTCCCCTTTGCAAGTCTGCTGTGCTTGTGTACCTTCAAGCGCTTTTTGACTTATGACGACCCTAAGGCATGGGGTTTTCTTGGCACGATCTTTCCAGAGAGGGTTTGCTTTTGTCTTCCTCTGAGGCTGAGAGAGTGTGACTTACTCAAGGCCACCCAGGGGGTTTTCACAGCAGAGCAGGGACTTGAACTCTGGTCCCTCCAGAGTCATAGTCCAACGCTCAAACCACTACCCCCGGGCTGGCTCATCTCCTCCCCTGGCAAGTAGGCAAAACTAAAAGCAACTTGCCTGCCCCTAATGTTGACCCTTCGGAAGGAAAAACAGTTCAGGAGTTCCTGTTCAAAACTGAAAGGCAGTGAATTTTATCAGACTGAGGGTGTAGGAAAGAGAAGACTGCCGCTCAGTAAATCTAAGGCCATTTCCGTACCAAGATGGTTATAGTACTATTATTCTACTTTCAACGTCCTATGGAATTCTGGGGTTGCAGTTTAGAACTGCAAACCCCAGGATTCCATAGGATGTTGGAAGTGGAATAACAGCACTATAACCGTCTAGTGCCGAAGTGGCTTAAGAGGGGCTTGATGGCTGTTGGAAAGGAAACACAGCACAAATGGAAGAAAGATGTTTGCTGCAATTAACAGCAAAGGGAAGAAAAGAAAACTCAGAACAGAACTGGGGGGAAACTGAGGTGGGAGGAAGACAGGAGTATGCCATAAGGGAGCCAGGTGGAATTTTTACTGAAGCAGTAAGAGATGGCCCTGAGCGTAGCTTCCAGTCTTCCGCACTAGCCTGTTGTAGCGCGATGATTCCACTTTCAACCTCCTCTGGAATCCTGGGGTTTGCAGTTTCGGGAGGGGCCTCCCGGCCCCTCCCGAAACTGCAAACCCCAGGATCCAGAGGAGGTTGAAAGTGGAATCATCGCGCTACAACAGGCTAGTGTGGAAATGGCCTCGAAGCGTCTTGTGGCACCTTTACTACCGAGGGGAAAAAAATCACGGTGGCAAACGCACAGCGCATTGCTTGTGGCCAAGGGATCTCGGCTGCCCTTTCATGGACTGTCGTCTTCCAGGCGCCACCGGTCTCTTCGCACCCGACACAACACCTGGGTCCGTGCATGGCTTGATAACTGCTGGAGCCTGGAGTGCGTGGACGAGCAGCGGGGCCACGGCGCGGAGTCCCTGTGCCCGGGGGCGTGGCCAGGGCGCAGGGGGCGTGGCTAGGGGCCGCCCCCCCCGTCCCTACGCCACGCGCCCACCGTCCCGCGCTTTCCCGATCCTCGGCCGCCCTCTCGCGAGAAACGCCAGCCCGGGGAGAGCCTGCGGGAGGCGTAACGGGTGGGGGGAGAGACAACCGGGACGTTACCTGGTGCCGGGGGCGGCCGACGATGGAGGGGAAGACGGCTCGAGGGGCGTCGTCCCCCGCGAAGCCCGCCTTGACCAAGCCCGAGCCGTTGTCGCACACGAGGGCGGTGGTTTCCTCGTCGTCGCACATCTTGGGAAGGAAGCCGGGAGCTGAAAGACACAAGGGCGTTACGGGAACGGCAGCATGGCCTAGCAGGTAGAGTCGCCGCTGCGGCGGCGTAGCAGCTCGCTTTGCCCCCCGGCACTCCAGAGACGCTTCCTTGTTAAAAGCCACCTAAGCAGCAGCGGCAGGAGCTGCGCAAAGGTGTCCGCGAGAGTGCCTGTCCCTGGGTGTGGGGTGGGCGGGTTGGGGGGCTCGATGACGGGCTGTGGAGAGCTCGTTCCCCCGACATGCCGAATGCGTGGGACAAGCATGAGACTCCCTGCCCGCCGGTTCTCCTGGCTGCCCTTTCTTTTCCGCACTAGGCTGTTATAGCGCTATGATTCCACTTTCAACATCCTGTGGAATCCTGGGGTTTGCCGTTTCCATAGGACGTTGAAAGCGGAATCATGGCAGTATAACAGTCTTTAGGGCCCCTCCCTAAACCGCAAACCCCGGGATTCCGTAGGATGTTGAACGCGGAATCATAGCGCTCTAACAGGCTAGTGCGGAAATGCTAGGCGCGCGCCTCCGCTTGCAACAAGTTGGACGCCTGGCCCAAGACTTTTGGGGGCGGCCACTTGCTGCGGGGGCCGCCGAGGCCGCGATCCAGGCATTGCTGAAGCGTTTCTAATCGACGAGATGTACTCCTGGAATCCTGCCGCGCTCGCCTTGGACGATCGACTGGTGGCGGTTTCCCGCTACTTTTTCTGGTGACCGTTTTATGCCTCCCTCAGGATTTTTCCTGAGGCGCGGAAGAGTACTATTACTATTATATTAATACCGTCAAAGAAGTTATTTCTCGAGATTTCGCCGCCACGCAGAGAGACCCCCCACACCCCGAAATGCCTAAAAGGGGCGGCTAGTGGTTTCCACTCAGTGGCGGGGCGAATTCGCTCCAGGGCCATTTCCGCACTAGCCTGTTGTAGCGCGATGATTCCACTTTCAACCTCCTCTGGAATCCTGGGGTTTGCAGTTTCGGGAGGGGCCGGCCGGCCCCTCCCGAAACTGCAAACCCCAGGATTCCAGAGGAGGTTGAAAGTGGAATCATCGCGCTACAACAGGCTAGTGCGGAAATGGCCACCACCGTTCAGCAAGTCGGGTCGCTTCATTAAACTTCGGAGTACAACCCAGACCAGATTCCCCGTCCGACAGCCCCCGGACGCAGGGAAGGAGACAGAATATAAAAGGGGCTAAACGCAAATGAAAAATATAACCGCTTTAACGGTTGAGCGCAGAAAACACCTCTTTGGGACAAGAAAGAGGCGGCGCGTGAGGGGATGAACAGGGGGGAACAAATAAAAGCACAGTGAAGTGGGGGGTGGGGGGCGGGGGGATTGGGGAGGTCAGTCCTTAAACCCAAATGGGAGAACTTTATTGACCGCTTTATCCCCAGCCCACCTCTTTCCACCCCCCATCTCAGACCCAGCTGGGGAAGGCTCAAGTCCCGCTACGATTTAAAACCTGTGTCGAATCCTTCGTGCCAACGCGGCGCTCAGGGCAACGCACGCCTCCGAGGCCATTTCCGCACTAGAGTGTTAGAGCGCTATTATTCCGCTTGCAACCGCCATTTCCGCACTACGGCCGGCCCCTCCCGAAACTGCAAACCCCAGGATTCCAGAGGAGGTTGAAAGTGGAATCATCGCGCTATAACTGTCTAGTGCGGAAATGGCCAACATCCTACGGAAGCCTGGTCCCCCTCGCGAAACTGCAAACCCCAGGATTCCACAGGACGTTGAAAGTGGACTAATAGCGCCACGACAAAATGGCCCGAGCCCTGTCCCGTCTTCTGCGCCAGATTCACACGTGCGCTAGCGGAACTCGAAAGAACATGTGTGAAAAACGCCTCCGGAGTGTCTTTCAGGGGCTAAAACCGAGGAAGGGGAGGGGTGGATTCATAGTCAATCCCTCGCCCGAAGGTAAATTGGGAGGCCGATCCAAACCTCTGCCACCCACCCACCCAGGACGCGCAAAGCGCCCGAACCATTCATCCGACGCCAAATGCGCGCTGGGCAGAAATGGGAACGGAGCTTGCGTGTGGGCCATTTCCGCACTAGACTGTTACAGCGCTATTATCCCACTTTCAACATCCTGTGCAATCCTGGCCCCTCCCGTAACTGGAAACCCCAGGATTCCATAGGATGTTGAAAGTGGGATAATAGCGCTGGAACAGTCTAGTGCGGAAATGGCCTTCCTGCCCCCGCGGAGGCATCCGGGGACGGGAGGGGGGGGCGGCCGGCGGGGAGGCTGCTTGCCAGCTGGGCTACTCACCGAGCCAAGCTGAGCCGTGGACCGGGCGGAGTCCTCAGCGCTGCCAGCTCAGCGGGTCCCGCCTGGGATGGAGGCTGGCCGGCTTTATACTGGGCGGCGCGGCGGTGTCCCCGGCGGCCTCCGGAGGGCCCAGCCAAGCACCTTGCCCTTATTTGGTCGCCTTCGCGCCATTGAGGAGCGGCGAGGCCATGAATGGGAGTCGGGAAGGCAAAGGGGGCAGCCGGCCGAAGCACTCGGGGCCCCGCAGCCCTTGTAAGGAAGAAGCCGAGGGGGTCTGCTCTCCAGGAGCAAAAGGCGATGGCCAAATAGGGGAACTCGGTTTGGGGGGGAAAAAATAACATAAGCTGGGGGTGTTTGGAGGGGGCATCGTGTCCACCCATTTCTGGAGGCCAGTTAAGAAAGGCAGAAGGGAGATCGATGAATGGAAATGGGCTTTCTTCTCCATGTGTGTGTGTGTGTGTGTGCCAAAGAATCTCAAGACTGGAGAGAAAGATCAATCAATTAAGCATTGGCTGCCACCATGTCTGGCATGTGTCAGGGCAGGGTGGGTGATGAGCAACTGAACAAAGGGCAGCCCTGGGTTCATTAAATAAGCTCTCTTTCTCACCTATGTATCCCCTCTCAGCCCCCCTCCCAAATACACACACACACTGGGCTGTATTATGAAATTCCATTCATTTTGTTTATTTTTTTATTACATTTTATTTTTGTTTTGTTTTTATTAAATTTAATTTTTTGGAAGTTGTTAAGCAGAGGCTGGATGGCCGTCTGTCAGGAGTGCTTTGATGTGGGTTTCTACATGGCAGGGGGTTGGACTGGATGGCCCCTGTTGTCTCCTCCAGCTCTGTGATTCTATGAAATTTATACTCTGCCTCTTTCTGACCAATGAGTGGCACTTAAAAACGGCCAAAAGTTGTAAAATCAAATTTGAAATAAACATTCAAATACACTAACTCTCTGCCCCATCCCTCGCTACTGCCCAAAACACCCACCCAACTTGAACTCTGATCAGATTCCATTGCCTTCTTGTTTTCATTTTTTTCAAAATCTACAACCTGCCTCTTTAAGACCACAAATGTCATTTAAAGAGATTGGCAATAGTAACATATTTTTTTAAAAAAAAATACAGTAAAATAGCATCAAAAGGAAAGATTAAAACACATATAGAATCTATCTTTAAAAAAAAGACAGCACCTAACCAGATAAAGTCCCCCTTGGCAACAAAAGTTTTAATCCATTCAGTGGATTAGGTATTCCTCCCCTCACAAACACACACTCCAATTCCATCAGTGATTAACACTCAATTCTTTTATGTGTTCTGCCAAAAGCAATTTCCATGAAATGGATATGGCTTCTTTATACATAATGGGTTTAGAATGAGGATGGAGAGAGGGGGGTCTCTTATGTCAAATCCTTTGCATTTGACCTATTAAAAAGATGTTTTATACTGAGTGGCATGGTGGTGTCCCAAGTATTTTATGCCCATATAGGTAATATTTTGAAGGTAAGAAAAATGTTTATTTCTTAGTCCAATAACACAGAACATTTACTCCTGAGGAATATACCAAGGATGTTAATCTGGTTAGATTATAAATATGGCAAATGGCATGAAAGCTACTACAACAAATTAGTACCCTTAAAGACAAATGGATGCCAACTCATTGGCTGCAATCCCATTCTCACAGCTTGTTGTTGCACAATGGCCACATCTGAGTGTCTTGGTTTAGATAATTCACAAGTGGCTGAAATGCACAGGTGAGTTGTTTTCACTCTCATCAGTGCTCTGTTTCTATTAAATATCTGCAGAGCCAACCAACATTTCACACACGATGGCAGACATTCTTGATATTGTGGCAAAGACCCACCCAATGAATCATAGAATCACAGAGCTGGAAGAGACTACAAAGGTCACTGAGTCCAACCCCCTGCCATGCAGGAATACACCATCAAAGCATTCCTGACAGATGGCCATCCAACGTCTGTTTAAAAACCTCCAAAGAAGGAGACTCCACCACACTCCGAGGCAGCACATTCCACTGCTGAACTGCTCTTGCTGTCAGGAAGTTCCTCTTCCTAATATTTAGATGGAATCTCTTTTCCTGAAGTTTGAAGCCATTGCTCCGTGTCCTAGTCTGTAGAGCATCAGAAAACAGGCTTGCTCCATCTTTCATATGACATCCCTTCAAATATTTAACGTAGCTATCATTTCACCTCTTAACCTTAATGAAGGGGTTCAGTGATATCATGCAATCATTTTTAGTGACAATCCTAAACATGTATTGAAAAGCTGCTGTAAGGGCAGGGCTCCATTTTGTCACATGTGCTGAATGAACACATGATGCAGCACAAATTGGTTGTGTTCAGTAGAAATTTTGTTGTGTCAGAACTGAGTTAGAAATCTTGTCTCATAAAAAGGATCCTTGCAAATGAGACAGTCAATTATATAAAGTCATATATTTTCTCTGTGTTTACAGTGAAACATTGGAGAAAGGAGGAACAGAAATGCTGGTTCCGTCATCAGTATCACGCTTTCCTCTGTATCCCCTTGCCCCTGCCTGTTATGCACACAGCCAATGTCTGAAAAGGGGGCATATGTGTGAGTGTGCCATGACAAATATTCATTACTCTGTGCAAAAGTTGCTGGTTGGGCCAGTGGGGCATGTGAGCTTGGGAGGAGGATGAGTGGCATGGTCCCACTTTTCCTTCCTTCATCTGTTGACAATACAGGTGGAAAAGGTCGTAAGGGAATCTAATCTATTTGACTGAGAGCCCCTCCAGGGACAGAAGTGTGAGTATATGAGAAAGCGCCGAAAGCCACTCTGAGCCCATGGGTTAGAGTGTCATATATACCAATACATAAATATACTTCTAGAATTCAGGAATTTCCAGGGACTGTTTATAACTGTACAGGGAGGGAAACCCATTTGGGGTGGGGAGGGAGGGAGGTGGGGAGGGATGCTTGGAAAAAAATTACTTTTTTTGGACTACAGCTCCCAGAACCCAACAGTCAGCATGTTCAGTGATCATGTTGGAGGTGAGGGACTTCTAATCTAAAAAGTAACTTTTTAAAGCTCTGATTTTATGTTCTGTGTTAATGAATTCATCTGTACCAAACCCTCTCCGCCTTCCATCTGCCAGCTAAGTCTTTGTTCAGTAACAGCAGGTGAGCAGGTTGATTATTGAAGCTGTCACAAAAAGGAACTTAACTAAGAGAGAAGGCAGCATATGTTTCTGAAGCCAGGCACACTTGAAGTCTCTTTAAACTTTGATGAACATCGGGGAGGAGGTGGAAATGTTTCCCTCCTGCCTCAGCAGATAGGCAAAGTTCGGGGGAGAATGCATTGGATTACGCTAACACAATTCTATTTAAGATTCCAGTTTTTGTGCACGTTTGCGTTTAATGATACCTAGTAATGCACACAGGGAAGATGGAACAGCTTGGACCAAAAACTACCCAACCAACACAGAAAGAAAGAGGGAGAAAGTGAGAGAGGGAAGGAGCGAGAGTGATCTCTGGTATTAATGAAATGTGGCAGTTGCTTCCCTGCTCAGTTGTTGAAACAACTACATTCATAATTGGCTGCCACACTGGAATCCCCCAAATCTGTCCCAACAATTTAAGATTTTTTTTTCTTGTTTAGTTAAAAATAGAAAGGCAGGAGTGGCAGTTGTTGAGTGGGTTTAGGAATTCAGCTTGTAAATTATCCAGACATGTTCATGTGTCTGTGCAAGACACTAGGAGAGGAAGCTTTGGAAAAGGAGTGGGAGGGCATTGATAACTACAACTAATTAAAGGCATATGCCATAACACATTTGTTGTTTTTGCCTTTTGTGCTAGCATTGCAGACAGACATCATATTGGGTGTACATCGAACATACTGGAAAACGCAAAATAGTAGATGCTGCCAGATTCTTGTGTACTTCCAAAACTGTGGGCATGAAAACAGAAGTACTGTCAGAAATGGCACATTTTTTTGGTTTCTGAAAACAAATATAGACTGTTCCTCTGTTCCTCATCAGAATTTTGAGAAATGAAAATTGTCCTGGCAATATACTTCCAGAATTATAAGAACACTGGGTCTCCAGGTGTCATAGAATTTTAAATACCACCATAACTGGAGAAAATAACTAGAATGTCTCGTCATTGCAGGAGTCTGAAGAATTTCCTCCCAGACAGGAACTTAACTCAGTGTGCCATTCCTGAATTTATCTTGTTCATATACCTGTTTTAGCAAAACATACTTGTATAGAAGTGAGTTCCCATGCATGTAGTGATTTAACTATACTCTGTAATGGCTGCCTCCCCATGAGACTGGATTGACCAGAGTAAACATTTTAACCCTTGAGAAATACAGAAATACTGAACATTTGTAACATACCTTCCAAGAAGCAATGGGAAAAAAAGTGGGCATTGCAGTTATATGAAAAGGATACCATAGAATGTAGGGGGAAAGTTGAAATACACTTTCAAAATGACACAAGCGTTATCAAATTTCAAACTCAATTAAAATCTATGTTAGGAAAGTACTGTGCCCCACTCCCAGCCTCCATGATTCACTACCTACATTGTTAGAAAACAAATATATAAACCAGGGGTGGGAATTGTGTAGCCTTTCAGATGATGTTGGATTGCAACTCCCTGAAGTTTTTGTCAGAATATCCAGTGGAAAGGAATGCTGAGAGTTGCAGTCCAATTACATTTGGAAGGCACCAATTTCCATCCCTGGTATAAACAACTGAGGTGTACTTTTTGGATAGGAAAATGGCATGCATCAAGGGGGGAAAGTGGGTAAGCAGATAACTTCCTTTCAGGTCCTGTAATGATACCAGTAAAACATGTATCTCTTGCATCTCTTATTTTTCTACAGTCAACGCTGAACCAAAACTTCACTTTTAAAGTCTGACCTTACCCCCCAGTAATTTATTTGATTTCTTCTTTTTGAATGATTCAGATTTTCCCAATTGAGAAGTTGGCTTGTCATGACATTACTGTTGTCCTACTGTTTTCTTGTGGATTTATACCTATATTATTATCCTTTATTATTATATTTTTGTTTTTGTGAATGGTGAAAATTTCCACCCACAGCACTACAAAGTGTCATAATAGCTTTCTTTAAGTGAAGGCTAGAGACTTGTGGCATTTTGGTATATTTGCTTCATTCACAATAATAAAAAAAGTGCATAATGATAATAAATATATCCTCTGCATTGCATATCTAGCTTACTTCACATATCCTGGCAGCAAATTTTAACATGGCTACCCTTTCAGCCCCCAGAAAACCCGATGGCCTTAATGTTACCATAAGTTGGAAATGACTTGAAGGCACAGAAAACAAGAACAACAATAATCCTTTGGAAACTATATGAAGTAATTTTCCCCTCCACTATTTCTCAAAATTTCTATTTTCTTGAAATTATATTTCTTGAGAAATTATATTTCTTGAGCGCAGCATGGTGAAGCATTTTGAGTGTTGGACTAGGACTCTGGGAGATCAGCATTTAAATCACTACTCAGCCATGGAAACCCAGTGTGTGAGATTGGGCAAGTCACAGTCTGTCAGCCTCAGAGGGCAGCGATGGGGGGGAAAAAAACCCCTCTGAATAAGTCTTGCCAAGAAAATCCCATGACAGCATTGCCATAAGATGGAAATGATTTGAAGTTTCACAACAACAGCAACAACAAATTTCTCCAAAGCTATTTAACTGCTCCATGGTGAGAAGACATTATTGTTAACTGCTGGCAAGTTGACTTTGACTTATGAATGAGAGATCTCCAAGTCATGCTGTCATCAACAGCATTCATCAACAGATTCAGAGCTGTGGCTTCCTTTAATTGAGTCTATCCATCTGTAATGCGGTATTGCCCTTTTCCTGCTGCCTTCTCCCTTACCAAGATTGGCTTTTTTGGTGAGTCATGTCTTCTTGTGATATGGCCAAAGTATGACAGCCTCCATTTAGTCATCTTATCTTCTATGCAGAGTTCAGGTTTTATTGACACATTAATTTGTCTTTTATCAGGCCACAGGATCAATAGAACTCTTCTCCAGCAGTTGCGTAGGGACCGGGGGGGCAGGAGAGGCGGTTCACCTTGGGTGGCAATGCTTTTGGGGCATCCTGGCCCATAGCCATGCCACCACGCACCCTGGCCACACCCCCACACTCCAGAGCCATGCCCTTCATACCATAGCGCTGCCCCCCCTCCATACGCTGCAAGCTCTGTCACTGTTCTCCAGCACTACATTTCAGATGAGTCCATTTTCTTCCTACCTGTTTTCTTCATTGAAGAGCTTTCACAACCATACGGAGAAATTATAAATATGATGGCACAGACAGTCTGAACTTTAGCATTCAATGATGTATCTTTCTACTTGAGAATATGGTCTAGTTTCTTCACAGCTGCCCTTCTAAGTCCTAGTTTTCATTTGATTTCTTGACTGCAGTCTCCATTCTGGTTAATGATTGAGCCAAGGTATGGAAAATCTTGAAGTATCTGAATGTCTTAATCATCTACTTTAAAGTTATGTAAATCATCCATGGTCATTAATTTTGTTTTCTTAAAGTTCAAATGTAAACCTGTCTTTGCACTTTTTTCAATAATCATTCCAAATCTATCTGTGTGTCTGTTTCCTTCCTTCCTTCCTTCCTTCCTTCCTTCCTTCCTTCCTTTCCTTCCTTTCTTTTATTTGTATGCAGTCTTTTCTCCCGGAATTGGACCCACAGCAGCTTCCAAAAAATAAGTTACAAATATTAAAAATATTATTTGGTGTGTTCCATTATCCAATGTATGTTTGCAATTTAACTTCCTTTCCTGAAGCCAGCTTAGACATCTGGCATTTTTTACTCCATGTATTGTAAAAGTCTTCATTGTAGAATTTTGTGATCACTTTGCTCACATGGGAGATTAGTGTAATGATGCTATGGTTAGTGCAATCCTTGGTGTCCTCTTTTTGGGAACTGCAGTGTATTTTGAGAATTTCCAATCTGTGGAGCATTCTTTTGCTTTCCATATTTCTTGACAGATTTTGGTTAGAATTAAAATAGATCCTGCCTCTGTAGTTTGAAGCAGTTCTACTGGTATGCCGTCTGTTCCTGGTGATTTCTTTCACCCAGGTGCTCTAAGTACAGCTTTCACTTCACTTTCTGAAATTGTAGGTTCTTCTTCGTGGTCTCTGTGCCTTCATACACTAGGAGCTTTAGCGCCTGCGCGGTAGCGTTCGGAAACTTCTAGAGCTTGTTCGCTTGGCGGGAGCCCCTCCCCCACGCCGGTACTGCGCATGCTCCTCCCGCCGAGCAACGGTCTCTCCTCAGTTCTTTCTCGTCCGCCATCGCGTACGGAAGGACGTTCCCCAACAGCGCCCGGACTCGCCTGTGGCAGACCCTCTAACCCTGGTGGAGGAGCACCACCGCCCTCCCAGCCGTCGCAGGTCGGCCGACCTGCAGCAGAGAGAGCCCTCTGCTTCTCCGGAGCGGCGTTCGACCTCCTTCGGGTCCCGGTCCCGCTCTTCGGAGCGTCCGGTGCCCTCGCCGCCTCCTAGGGAGACTAGAGAGGAACAACCTCGCTCGTCTGCCTCCAGATACACCTCGGCGTCCTACGTGGCCAGGTACGCGAGGGAATCTGAATGGAGAGAGCGCCCGGCCTCTTATCGGTCACATTCACCATTGTACCGGGATCGGTACCATCGTGACCCGAGTCGCTGGGAGACCTTCCGGAGGTCCCGGTCACCTCGTCGGTCACCTCGTCGACAGCGCGAATCGCGCTCGCCTAGAGGGGACGAGGCTCGGTACCGTCGCCACCGAAGCCGATCTCCGTCGGACCGCCGCTCCTTCAGCCGCTCTCCCTCTCCTCGATATCATAGGGCGAGGGAGCCTTCACCTCGATATCGGGTGATATCGCCACCTCCTAGGGTCACGGCAACGGCGACGCGCCCTACGGAGTCGGTGGTGACTGAGCGGGCTAAGACAACGTCAGCCTGCCAGACTACCCCTGTCACCACTAAGAAGGTGAAGTCTGTGGTCAGCCAGCCCAAGCGTGACGCTGCCACTACCACCGTCCCGGCTGCAGAGAAGCCTAAGAAGGCAACACCTGTGGCGACTGCGAAGGAGCCGGAAAGCGAGCGGCAAGAGGACTCACCGAGCTCGGAGTCGTACGACTCGAGTGCGGAGTCAGAGGTGTCTGAGGCGGCCTCCCAGGAGTCTCCTCCGCTGGGATTCGGGGATCCGATCCCAGATTCTGCTCCAGAGGACGTCCACCAGTTCTCTGCGATGCTGCTCCGCATGGCCACTACCCTCGGCCTTAAGATCGCCGATGCGGAGCCGGAGGACGACGATCCAGTCTTCTCCGTCTTTGAGGGGAAGCAACCTGCCACGGCCCCGCTGCCTCTCCTGCCCCGGATATCCAGACTGGTGAAGGCCGCCTGGGATAGGCCGGCCTCGGCTCAGCCGATACCGCAGCGGCTGGAACACCTCTACAGGGTGCAGAAGGATAACGCCGGTTATCTCTTCAATCACCCTGCACCGAACTCTGTGGTGGTCGAGTCGGCACAGACGAAAGGCTCCGGCAGGCAGCACACCACCCCGCCGGATAAAGAGGGCAGGAAGTTGGACGCCTATGCAAGAAGGTTCTATTCCGCCGCCTCCTTGCAGATCAGGCTGTCCAACACCCAGGCTTGCCTCGCGGCATACCTGAAAAAGGTGCTCGATCGCCTTCAACCGGCGATGGAGGCAGTACCGGAGGACATCCGCCAAGCCTCCTCGGTGATATTCAACGAGGCCATCTCCATCGCTCGGCAGCAGATGGCCTCCTCCAGGCACGCAGTGGAGATTGCCTCCCGGGTCATGGCGGGATCCATCGGCCTGCGCCGCCATGCTTGGCTGCGGCCGGCCGACATCCAGGAGGACACCAGAAGGAGAATTGAAGATCTCCCCTTCGACGGTGAGGGCCTATTCAATTCGTCCACCGACGAAGCGTTGGACAATCTCGTGAAGGCGAGGCTAACCGCCAAGAAGATCGGGCTACAGCCGGCCACGCAAGCCCGCAGGACCTCCACCTTCCGCCCATCCTGGCGATGATCTTCCACTTCGTCGTTCCAGCGTTCGGCCCAGTCTGGACAGTCGAGACCGTCCTCCGGCTCGTCGGCCAGACGCACGGTTAGACGACGCCCGGCTTCGTCCAAGAAGTCCTCCTCCGAGGCAAAGTCTCGGTTTTGACGTGCCTGGCAGGACCTACCAATACCTACTCTTCAGCCTACCATCTGCACTCGGAGACCGACCGACTCTAGCTCGACACCTCGCGGAGTGGCAACATGTCACTACGGACTCTTGGGTGCTTTCCATCGTCCGTCTTGGCTACGCCATCGAGTTTCACGATATTCCGCCTCGAGGCGTTTACTACTCCACCCCGTCGAGTTCGGCCCTCCTGCAAGAGATCCAGTCCCTCCTCCAGAAAGGGGCGATCGAGCAGCTCCCGCAAGAAGCCAAGACCACCAACTTCTTCTCCAGGTACTTCACGGTACCGAAGGCCGACGGTACCCTCCGGCCGATCCTAGACCTCAGAGGGGTGAACTACTACATCCGCCCCAAGAGGTTCAAGATGGTCACGATACCGTCGATCCTGCCCTTCCTACATCGAGGGGACTGGTTCGCCTCCATCGATCTCCGAGACGCATACTTCCATATCGCCATTCGCCCGCAGCACAGACGATACCTCCGCTTCGCAGTCGACGATATCTGCTACCAGTACAAGGTGCTGCCGTTCGGACTCTCGACTGCCCCAAGGGTCTTCACCAAGTGCATGGCCCCGGTGGTATCCTTCCTGCGGACGAAGGGTGCTTCTGTCTTCCCTTACCTCGACGATTGGCTGTTGGTGGCGTCCTGCAAACAGAGACTTTACCACGACGTCCACATGACGTTGTCACTCCTGACCTGCCTTGGTCTACGGGTGAATCCGAAGAAGTCCCACCTCGAGCCGGCGACGCTCGACTCGACCTCCGCCAGGGCGTACCTACCAGAGTCTCGAGCCCAAACCCTGATCCGGGCCGCCGCTCACGCTCGTACGGCCCCGACGTTATCTGCGAGAAGCGTCCAGCAGCTCTTGGGCTACATGGCTGCGACGACCGCTGTGACATATCTCGCCAGGCTCAGAGCGAGACCTCTTCAACAGTGGTTCGTCCGCATATTCGACCCCCTGCGAGACGAACAGACACTCCGACTGCAGCTGCCGGAAGACGTCCGCTCATCCCTCCGATGGTGGCAGTCGCGACGCAATCTGATGTCAGGGATGCCTTTCCAACAACCGACACCGAAGGTGACGGTAACGACCGACGCATCCCTGTATGGATGGGGTGCCCACTGCGGCGATCTCAGAGTCCGCGACAGATGGACCGACGACGAGACCGCTCTCCATATCAACGCGCTGGAGCTGCTCGCCGTCTGGAAAGCCCTACGGGCGTTCCGGCACGCCGTGGCGGGACGCACGGTCCTGATTCTGACGGACAACACCACCGCCGTCTGCTACATCAACAGATAAGGAGGGACTCATTCCACGACCCTGCTCCACATCGCGCTCGACCTGTGGGAATGGTGCACACGCATCCCGTGGCGGTTCACCTGGCCGGGCAGGAGAACACCACGGCAGACGCCCTCAGCAGGAACACCTCATCCCATCACGAATGGTCCCTCTCCGGAGAGGCATTCAGACTGATTCGAGACCGCTGGGGCGAACCATCCATCGACCTCTTCGCGACCAGGGAAAACGCGAAGTGTCGCCGATTCTGCTCCAGAGCGGGCCACGATCGCGCCTCCATCGGGGACGCTTTCCAGTTTCCGTGGACCGGGGAACTCCTCTACGCGTTCCCGCCGTTCCCGCTGCTCGGCCGGACGATATCGAAGATCCGAGCCGACGCGATCCTGGTAGCCCCGTACTGGCCGAGGCAACATTGGTTCGCACCCCTGCTACAAGCTGCACGAGACGACCTGCTCCGGTTGCCACCGACACCGGACCTGCTCTCCCACTCCGGCGGCCGAGTCCTCCATCCGGACCTGCCACGCCTGGCCCTCCATGCCTGGAGGATATCGCACTAGACGATCCCGTGCTCGGTACCGTCCTCGTCGCGGCCAGGAAGGAATCCACCCGTCGCAACTATCAATATAAATGGCGACGCTTCCTGACCTTCGCTAACGAGAGGAGTGAGCCGGTATCGCCCGCGGGGCTCTCTACCGTCCTGCATTTCCTCCTGCACCTCCGGCAACAGGGGCTGGCGTTTCCATCCCTGAAGGTGTATCTCTCCGCGATCGTGGCATACCAACCGCCACGATCTGCTGCCTCGGCCTTCTTCAGGAACGATACCGTTAAGCGGTTTCTGAAAGGACTTCATCATCTCTACCCGCCGGTATCGCCGCCGCTACCGCTGTGGTCCCTCTCGCTGGTGCTCTCGCAGCTGTCAAAGCCGCCCTTCGAGCCGATGGCGACCTCGGATGACAGGCTCCTGACCATGAAAACTGCCTTCCTGGTAGCGGTGACCTCAGCGAGGCGAGCGGGTGAGATCACGGCTCTTCGATCCAATGAGCCCTTCACGGTCTTCCACAGAGACAAGGTGGTCCTGAGACCTGACATCTCGTTCCTGCCTAAGGTGGTGTCCAGTTTCCATCTCAACCAGGACATCATCCTGCCTGCCTTCTTCCCGAATCCGACGACACCGTTGGAGCGGTCCCTCCACTCCCTGGACGTGCGTCGGGCCTTGACCTTCTACAAGGACAGGACTGCTTCCTTCCGACAGACGCCGCACCTCTTCGTTTGCTATGGGCGACGTCGGAAGGGCCTCAAAGTGTCCACCCAGCGCTTCTCCAAATGGGTGGTGAGGACTATTGAACTGGCGTATGAGCTCGCGAGGAAGCCTCCGCCAGTCCTGCTTCGAGCCCACTCCACCAGAGCTGTGGCTACTTCTGCGGCCCTCCTGCGAGGAGTTGACCTGCATGAACTCTGCCGTGTGGCGACCTGGTCCCAACCATCGACCTTCGTGCGCCACTACAGGCTCGACTGCCGGTCGCGCAGAGATGCCCGGTTTGGATGTGAGGTGCTGGCTTCCGTGCTGTAGGACCTGACCCGCCATCCGACCGGTAAGCTACACAGTCTCCTAGTGTATGAAGGCACAGAGACCACGAAGAAGAAGAACAGGTTGCTTACCTGTAACTATGGTTCTTCGAGTGGTCATCTGTGCCATCATACACACCCGCCCTTCCTCCCCTCTTTCTCAGGTCCCTGTAGGTTCTACGGCGGACGACAGAACTGAGGAGAGACCGTTGCTCGGCGGGAGGAGCATGCGCAGTACCGGCGTGGGGGAGGGGTTCCCGCCAAGCGAAGAAGCTCTAGAAGTTTCCGAACGCTACTGCGCAGGCGCTAAAGCTCCTAGTGTATGATGGCACAGATGACCACTCGAAGAACCACAGTTACAGGTAAGCAACCTGTTCTTCATCTTCAAATGGTTCTTCCTTAAATTACTCTGTCATTCTTCTCTAAATCTTGCATGCGTCAGGGCACTGAGAAAAATGTCCCTATCAGGTCACTATCCCTATTCTGATTATTAGCAACCACTGATGAATCATGGACAAATCATCCTGGACATCAGGAATTAATATAACAAAGAAATGACCCCAGCTGTAAACCATTTCTCACAAGATATAAACTGCCTCTGCTCCTGTTCTCCTCCTCTGTCTTCCTACTCAGTACTAGAACAGTCAACATTTAAACTGTTTATACATCTTCATGCTGCGTTCCTTCTTAGAAGACACTTTATACTATGTTTGAGCTGGAAAAAATGAATGAACGAATGAATGAAATGAACAGATGTGATGCTTGAGTGAAAAGAAAGTGAGACAGCTTAATCCTACTAAGAGCAGCTTCCTTTGTATTTTCTAACTTAATTTTGGGGCAGGTGAATTTAGTTTGCTTTACTTAAAGGGTAGCAAAACTCAAAGCCATCCACTTATTTAATTCAAACTCTTCAGAAGTTTAAATAAACCACGCATTGCAAAGCATTCAGTGAATAGGATGCTATTAAATTGAGAATGGCTTCTGTCTTCTTACAAGCATTCCATGGGGACCCATTCCTGTAGATAAACGTTAGGGCTGCAAATGAATAAGGAAACAACAGCAAAACCCCTAAGGTTATATAATATGTTGCAGTAATGATGTCAGCAGAGAAATCAATGACTTTGAGCCTTTTTATTTGGAATTACTCCTGATCAGCTTTTGCCGGTTCAGCACAACAAACAGAAAGCATTAATCTGTTAATAAGTAGGTAAATGATTAAAAATTGTAATTTTCTGGGACACCTTTTCAGCCCCCCACCCACCCAAGTTGGTAGACATTTGTATATGAGTTATATGAATAACATACAGCTTCAATTCCTCTTCTGAGTTTCAAAGTGACAGATATCTGCAAAGACAGCTTTTTTTATTTATGGAGCCATAGACCCTCAGGTACTACTAGAAGCAAATCTTTTTCATGGCAAGCACAGAAAAGTTGATGACATACATATTCAAACCAACTGCTTTGACATGTCTGCACTCAAGAATACAAGAAGGCATGAGATTTTGTTCTCTAAGGGACACTTGTGGGCATCTGTGCTTGAGTACAGGAGAACAAAATTTGTGTACCACCTTCCCAGTATGAAAGAATACTAATTTTTGTCACAGCATTCCACCTTCGCATGTGTTCTCCTAGTCTGTGGCTTAAGATGAAGTTCTGTTTGCAATATCATTTAGAGAGGAACACACAAATGCAGAAGCCCAAACTAGATAAGACACCAAATCCATTACTAGCAAATGACAGCAGAATCGTGTGTTTTTTAAGCAAGAGGGCCACAAGCAGGACCATAGTCCATGAGAAAAAACTGCCCCACTCCTGTCAAATGTCTCCCTTTGCCTGTTTCTAGCCTTGGAAGCAAGGAATCCAACGGTTCCGTGTTGGTTTGCCATCCAATCTGGAATTTGAGGGTTACTGAAGATTTCCAGCTATGTGAAACCCTTTATGTAATAGTAATGATAAGGGCCAGTAAACAGATGCACAGTGTAAATGAACAGATGTTGTGGGTCAGTTATTTAATTCTAAATATTTAACTGTTTGCTCATCTCCAGTTGCTACCTTTGCCACCAGGGCATTATTTTAGGTTTGGAGGCAAGTTTAATTAAGCATATATTTTGCAGCAATTAATTGATAGATGAATAGTACAATTGTGATTGTGGGTTATTGGTTGGCTTGTACTTTATTAAAACTGGTATTTTGCCTCTTATAGAATAACAACCAGTCTCTGGAATGGAACACTGGGAACCTCTCCTCACAAATGGGACCTGAAAAGGACGTGGGAACATAACTCAAATGCTGAGATAAGAAATTTAATTGCATCGATGGTAAATAAACAAATCACCTGTTCAGTTGACGTATGCTTGTGTGAATCTAGGGGGCTTAAGTTGCACTTATTTAATGTACTTTATATATGGTGAAGAAGGTAGGAACATCATACTACTACTTTTATATTGAAATAAATACTTTTTAATGTAAATACTGAAAATAAAAGATACAGATGATGTTTGTTAAATACATGCAAAATTAGAAAACTTGAGAAAGCATGGAATTCTAACACCTATGAGACCCTTTCTTCAGATCATGGGCCTGCCAGTTCTGACGTTGCGCGCACACTCTCTTCCCACATGTACTGCTTGAAGCATAGAATCACTGATATCATCCAGGCCTATGAGGGAAATCAGGGGCGACACAAATCCATACAGGGCTGCCATAGCCACACTCAAGGACCAAGCAAAAGCAGCCAACACAGTCAACCAGGTGATACTCCACAGAAGACAGCAACAGCCCACTGCACTTGGGGTTTGTTGGCTGACATAGAGAAACAAAAAAAAAATTCAGTCAGAAGCATTTAAAGTATATAATATAGTGCAAAAATATTTTATTAATATGCAAGTACATTATTTAACAGGCAGTCTGCTTTTCAAATAGATGTTCAAAGCAAGCATCCCTTCATAGTCCGCAATACAGAAGTAACTTTTTAATGGGTATGAGCTCTACAGTTTAGAAACATCCTTTTGCTTTTCATCTTCCCTTAATATTCTCCTTCATCCTAGGGACTCTAGGCTGATGCAAACAGTTCTCTCCACTACTTTACTATCAGAACAATCATGCGAGGTTGGTTAGGCTTGAGAAGTCATGGTAAACCCACTGATAATCAGATGCCAGTCTAACAAAGTACTTGGGGAAGAGGTGAGCAATTCTTCACTAGAAATAGGTAAGCACAAACTGTATGGGCATGTCAAGGATGGTGTAGTTGCAAGAATCTTGCATTGATCAAGGGTGGGGCAGATGACCTTGTGAATCTAAAATTCCACCAGTCATGCACATAGCCTCTTCCATCTGTCAGGATACACAGAGAAGGTTTCTTCGCTGTGTGGACTACAACTGCCCCTGCTACCACCTTGCACCTCCATGCTCCCATAACGCCTGCATGTTCATCATTATTGTGGAAGAAGTTTTGTGTACATCTTTACCCATGAATTGCACAGAGATCCTTCACACAAGGCGGTGATCTAGTGCAAGCAGCGTCACTTCTCGCTTGCATGATTTCTATGGGTGTTCACTAGTTTGTATTCCTACCAGTGGAAGTCTTTAGTTCGGTTCTGGGGGCAACAAGGCAAAAGATTGCAGGGATAATCAGTGCAGCCCCCTTCACATATCCTTTCCTCATTGAGGGGTTATATGAAACCCTCTCACATCATAATGCTGTGACCCATGAGGAATAATCACATATGGCCTGAAACAGAAGGACAAGCATAGCCCTCCTTCCTCAGGTGACCAGAAAGAGGGACCCAAGAAAACGTAAGAACACAATCACCTTCCAGACACTGACATTTGGCATAGCTCGTCTACTTTCTTTGAAATGGAAGCTTGCTTAGGAGCATCTCCACTTTATAGCAACTAAGCATCTTTTAAAGATGTATTTTCAGGACTTTAACTGTCCTCTCTCTTTACATTGCTTAAGCCCCAAGGAATACAACTTTCTCTTCAGTGACAGTTTGCCCTTCCAGACAAATCCTATGAATCATGCTAGAAGGAATGATCCCTCCTTCAGAAAAAAAATTGATAAAATGGAGTTTGCCTTCATCTTAAGAAAGCTGCTTTATTTCTTGGGTGGAAGATTTGTTCTCATGTCAGCAGGCACCATCCCTCAAAGCTATATATAAAGAAAGTACATCAAGTTTGCCTTTCTACTTTATACATATGCAGAGTTTGCTATCAGGGGACTCCCATGAATTCCATGTCAAGGAGGAGGCAATGAATCCATTCCAAGGTTAATCCAGACTTTATAGAAGCTAGCCACATTGTTGAATCTGTTTAAGGGTCGGTGCACAGCATCCTGAAGTTTGGACTGAAACCAGGAACAGTTTCAGCACCCCACTGATATTGGAGCCACCTGCATCCCCTGACTGCCATTTTAACAAAAGTCAAATAATAAAAACGTATCTCTTTGTTTGGTCTTAATTGTCACCAAAAGAGTCTCCGAAGAAAGGAATATAGTTTATGGTTACAGAAGACAGGAATATAAATAACACATTGTAATTCAGCACCCTTTCTTTCATGCATACCCTGTATCCAGAGCCCACACAATTCCATTATCAATTTGGTTAAGGGCAATCTCAACAGATAGTTAATGAAATCACCCACACACACATTCTTGGTACATGTGTCTGTGCAAGTTTTTCAAGAAGGTCCTAGAAGTCAATCTCTTCAGAGTTCTTCTATTTATATGTGTGTGGATTAAAGATGAGAGTAATGCATCAGGTATAAATTTCATGAAACAGCTTTTATATTTAAATAAGTGTTTTTTAATTTTAGAGGTAAAAAAAGAGATACAGATGAATACTGGTGATAAATACATGGGAAGGAAGAAGACTGGAGAAGGCATGGAATGCTAAATACTGTGAGGCCTTTTCTTCAGACCATGGACCTGCCAGTTCTGACGTTGCGAGCGCACTCTCTTCCCACATGTACTGCTTGCAGCATAGAATCACTGATATCATCAAGGCCTATGAGGGTAATCAGGGGCGCCACAAATCCATACAGGGCTGCCATGGCCACACTTAAGGGCCAAGCAAAAGCAACCAACACAGCCAACCAGATGATACTCCACAGAAGACAGCAGCAGTCCACTGCACCTTGGTGTGGGCTGCCGTAATAAAGAAATAAAATAAAAAGTTTGAGTTGGAAGCATTTGAAAGTGCACTTGAAATTCAGTACCACTCCCTGCCCCCACCCCAAAAAAATAGGTCCATCAAGTAACATTGAAATATGCTGTAACACAATTAACACAACTAATACTTTTTGCCTTCTCTTAAAAATTATTTATTATGCTTATTATTATCTGTAGTATTTTGTGTACCTGCTAATGACACCCACCCCTAAGCCTACGTTTGGCTGGTATCAGAAAGAATTCCGTTGTGGGATCTTAATGAATCAAGTAACGGAGTTAAGAATCAAATCCAGATCTGTTGACATCTGTGAAACATACATTCCTGCTGGGCTTTTAAAATCTTGGCACCCACATGAGATATAAGCAGAATAGAATAAAATGAAAGTAAACTATTGACCAGCAGTTGGACAAATACATTTATGTGACAGTAAAATTATGTCCTGCTTTCAGAGAGGTTTCTGATTATAATGCTTTTTCTCATTGTTACAAGATCTTGATACAGATCAGGAGTGTTCATTTGTTTAGTAATGAGCCGAGATGAATGGAATTTATTCATTTAAAACAAAGTAGCATAATTCGGAAAGAGATCCATTGCAGTTTCATCAGCTTACGGTAAAGTTACAGAGAGACAGGAAAGCAATAACAGAAAAACAGTACTGTTGATGTGGTAAGCAAGCTGCAGTTACATATTAGCAAAAAACAGGGCTAATATTAGCCAAGATCCATAATTAGGGCTCAAAAATAAGAGAAATTACTTCACACTATGCTCACCCTCATCACCCCGTATGTCTCTTCAGAACAAATTTCTGAAGAGGGGTTGGCTATATTTGTGGAGGCTTCTCCACACAAGAGAGCCCTTTCCTTTGGTCACATGGAACCATGGCTACATTTCTCCCTCTTGATCAGAGACTCTTCCCAAGCATGTTCTTCTCATTGCTTATGAGGTGCAGCCTATAGCCCACCAGAAGGCCTTCACCAAACAGATGTGACCATAGTCCACTAATCTAATCCTTTCTTGATGAGGCTATTAATGTTTACTCCTGGTATTCTTTTCTCTTTCCGTCATAATCTTTATCAAGAAGGGATGAAGAAAACATCATTTGTACCCCAAAGTCCTTCATCTTCCCATCCAGAGTCTCATAGTCATTTGTGGTACAATTAAGCATATGGCAGACATAACCATTTGTTCCTGTATGGATAAGCAGGAAGAAATTATGATAAATCTGAGCAAGCTTTTCATTACCTCCTGGATAGGAGTAAAAGGGAGAAACACCTCCTCTAGCTTGTCAGAATGGCACGTTGCTGCCTTTTCCCTTCTCAGTGGAGAGTTACCAATCGCCACACGTTTCCTTTGTGCATCAGCATGATTCCTTCAGTCTACAGGGGCCGTGAAGCCTCTTTTGTGTTCAGTAAAAGCATTGTTTCAATAGAATAGATGTTCCAATGGTTTTGTTCCATTTCTAGTTTAGTGGCAAAGAAACCACAAAATGGCCTGATGCTGTATGCAATCCTAGTTTGTCTGAAAAAAAGAACTTCAAATACAATCAAGCAATAGTCTGCTGTTATTGTTTGTGAGCAAACTATGTTTTATTCAAATCATAGTTTCCTAACGTGGACAAAACAGCACAGCATTATTTGCAACAAGAGCTCTCTCAGACTACAGAAATATAGCACTGTGGTCCTTTTTGCATGGTATTTGCCATGCAAAAGGGCTCTGAAGTGTTGCGCAATTGTAAGGAGTATTTCAGACAACGTCCTCACAATCGCGCAGTGCTGCCGAGGCCAGCAGGCACTGATCATGCACTATTTCATTTTCCACTTGTAGCTGAAAATGGAGCACATTCGAGCATCACTCCGTGTGCACTTACCATGCGCGCAGAGCCTCCGGAGCCATGGTGTTCATGCTTCCTCCCCCAGCGCAGCCTGGGAAAATGCCTGGCTGTGCTGCGGAAGAAAGCGGAGCCCTCATGCTGCCTGCCAGCTGGCAGGCAACAGCTGCGGAGCTGAAGCAGCAGGGACGTGAGAGCCTCTCGCAAGAGACTGCTCATGTGATCCCCGCACCCCAGTGCCAAGAAAAGGTAAGTTGCAGAAAGGGCCTATGATTCCACTTTAGCTACCACGGCTGCATCCTACGAAATCCTTCGATTTATAATTTGGTAAGACCCTCAAGCTCTCCGGCAGACAATTTTAAATGCTTGAAGGAACTACAAGGCCCACAATTATATAAGATGGAGCTATGACAGCTAAAGTGCTGTAATTCTGTGATAGTAAAGAGACATAAGCACAATGAGCAGCCCAATCGCTGTGTATGAGGGAGGTATGCATAAGTCAAAGTCTGCTGCTGGCTTATGTTGGCAATACTAGGTTTTAGTTTTTATCAAGAAGTAGACCTTGGCATATAGTTCACTTTTTCTCCCATCATCCTGGCAGTGGAACAGGGTTGAAACCTGGGTTGAATTTTCCTCTTCTTTAGTATTCTAAAACAGAAGACTGTTAATTACAGCTATGCTGCTGTCTCCCTTCTGGTTAAACATACCCTTTCTCACTAGATTTCAAAAGCTAAGCAGAGTCAGATCAGCTTTTGGATAGGAGACCAGCAGGTTATACCAAGAAATGCTAGGCAGGGCTAGGGTTAAAATGCAGGTGTTAAACCCAGAAAGGGAATACCAGATGGAGTTGACACTAGTAGGTGAAATGGACCAAAGGTTGAACTCATTATATGGCAGTTTCCTATGTTCTTTTATTGATGCAAGTGTGGGAGCTTGAATTTTCCAATTTGCCATCCACATATCGATGTGTATTTAGAAAAATATGATTGCAATATTATTCATATTTCCAGGTATGCATAGGTTACTTGTTTCTTCCTTTGCTTATAGATCGTTCATAAAATGAACTTGGCTAGTGATTGTATAGCCCAATCTTACTCATGTCAGTAAAGAATAATTCCTGCTCAATTCAATGGAGCATACATCCATTGGGCTGCAAATTCAGTTCTAGAGGTTGATTTCAGTTGGTTTTTTCCTCCCATTATGGTTGCCACTTTGAGCCTTTGCTCATTATTAAGAGCAGTCTAAAATGCTTTTATAAAGATAAATAAATATATATCTAAAAGCCTGCCATTTTCTCAAGTAAACCAGCAGCACATATTGTCTGAAACCACTAAAGTGTAAAGTTCTTCACTAGTAAAGGTCACACTGCTGAAATGTTATCAACTTCTTACTATTAAAGTCATACATTAAAGCTAGTTAAATCAGAGATGCTTACCAGATTTGGGTATTTAAAGTTCAATAGACAGTGCTTTTTGATAACGAGCTGGTGAGTCTCTCAGCAGTCTCCTTCAGGTTTCTAAGGCTGCACCCTATTACACACACACCCAGGAGTAAGTTCCACAAAGCACAGTGGAGCTCCCTTCTGAGTAAACAACATGTGTAAAATGGCTGTGTAAGTCTGTGAAAGTACAGGATTGAACCCAGACTTCATAGTCATACTTGGGAGCTATTCCACTGAAATCCAATAAGTCTTGTCGATCTTTACTAACTTTGCTTATGATTAAATCTGGATCCAGTCCATTGTGATCTACATGTGTCTTTAATTTGCTTTGAAGAGCCACATTACTGTCTTATGTGTATGTGTCAGGCCAATGGTAGCAATACATCTTTTCCAATGAAAAATGCAGTGTACAAAATATAGTGGCTGTGTACAATCTCCCCACCACTACATACAGTCTATACCTTTTAGAAGGTGGAGATGAGGGTAGAAGTCCCTCAGTCGCTGTTTTCTTTTCAGTTGACTCTTCAAGATCTTCATATGCTCCTCCTTCTTCCTCTGGTTCCTCACCATAAGTGGACATTGCTTATCACATAGATTCCTCTCAAATACACTATTAATGACAGCAAAATACTATCAGTGCTAGCACCAGCCATTTGGAATATGTACAATTTTTAAAATGTACATGATAAATTGTTATTTGTTATTGTGTGCCTTTAAGATGTTTCTGACTTATAGCCGCCCTGAGATGAACCTGTCATGGCATTTTCTTGGCAAGATTTGTTCAGAGAGGGCTTTGCCTTTGCCTCCCTGTGAGGCTGAGAGAGTGTGACTTGCCTAAGGTCATCCAGTGGGCTTCCATGGCTGAGCGGGCATTCAAACCCTGGTCTCCAAAGTCGTAGTCCAACCCTCAGATTAGTACAACATGCCGGTAGCAAGAATACAAGTTGCCTGAATACCTTGAAAGCATCAAATCTTCTCTAATCTTGGAAGCTAAACAGAGTCAGCCCTCATTAATACTTGGATAGGAGACCACCAAAGAATATTTCAGAGGAAAGAACTGACAAAACTAGTTTTGAGTATTCTTTGCCCAGGAAGACCCTAGGAAATTCATGGGGTCACCACAAGTCAACGCACATGCTTTTGAAAGCACATACTTTGGTTACTTATAATTTAGCAATAGTACCTGGTTTCACCCAAGCTGAAAACCCATTAGTCCTTTTGTCAGCCCTGTGTGCTGTTTTCCTTCCCACTCCCTAGTTTTTCTTTCATGGAATCAGAGTTAGAAGGGGCCTTGTGGGCCATCAAGTCTAATCCCCTGCTCTGTTCAGGATCGTCAGCAAAAGCACCCCCAGCAAATCTTTTTTGCCCACTGTCTTGCTTAGTACCTTCATTAGTTTTGCCTGGGTTTTACAATCCTTCACTATCACTGTTTTCTTCTGTCACCTGCACCCCATTCACCCTGTTTTCTCCATTCATCTCATGTTCACTAAGTCCTTAACTTCCTTTCCTATTGTTATTAAACATCAGGAGTTTTACTTTCTCTCAACTTTGCAACAGGCTAGTTCACCACATCCAGGCAGCCAAATTTGCATACTGTACAAATTATTTGCTCATTACACAAAATCATGCAGTGAGGCAAGGATTGACCAATAGACATACAGACACTGCTAATATCCTGTTCAGAAGCACTCCTTTTAATGTTGGTTTACAGACAGAAATTTACACTGAGGCCCTTTCTGCACCCTACCTTCTTGCATGGTCTTCTGGTGGCGATCCCAGCAGCAGCTGTACTGGGAAGGCAGCACAATAGGAGTGCTTCCCTCCACACCAGACTGGTTCCCTGTGGAAGGGAGTGCGATGCACATGCTTCTTCCACAGCGCAGCCAGGTACTTTCCCAGGCTGCACTGGTTCAGGAAGCACCACCATCGTGCTTCCTGCCCTTCCTCAGGATAGGTAGGTGCAGGATGGTGGCATGATCATGAGTAATTGATGGAGAAAACCCATCAATGATTTAATCTGCCCTACCTGGGGACGGGAGAGGGGCAGGACTGTGATGACATCATGCAGAAGCGTCATCACGGTCCTGCTCCTCTCCCGTCCCCATGCCAGGATAGGAAGCTATTGCGGAAAGGGTCTAAATCTGATAAAAATGGAATACTAAAAGAGAAGTCCAAATAGCAACAAAATACATTCTCCAAGGTAAGTGTAGCTCCAGCCACCTCCTCCCTCACCTGCATCATGGTATTTAGGCACCTGCAGCAGTGATAGTATGTGTAGTTAAAGTCAGTCAGGACTCCACTATCCAGGCCAGATGGAGATGGGACACAGTGAAGACCACGGTCTAGGTGTAGCAGGATTCACAACTAAATGATCTCCAGGCACCCTTTGGAGCAGCCTTTATAGCTGGCGCCATATCCCATCTACAAAATGGGAACAATCACTCTGACCTAATTCAGAAGTAAGTACCACCAAGTTCATATTGATGCATGCTTTAGTTATATCCTGTTTCAATTACTGTAATGTATTCTTCATGGGGATACCTTTGTGGAATGAATCAACTAATGTTTCTTAGCAAAGAACTGCAGCCAGATTGTTAACTGAGGCTGACTTTAGGGAGCACACAACTCCCTTGCTACAACACCTGCGCTGGCTACTGGTCAGTTTCCAAGCATAGTTCCAAGTGCTGGTTATGACTTATAAATCTCTTGGCAGTTTGAGGGCAGGATGTCTGAAGGACTGCACCTTCCCACATGAGCCTTTCCCAGGTTCGTCAGGGGAAGTCCTTCTGTTGGTTCCATTACCCTGACAGACATCTCTAGTGGGAACAGAGGAGGGGGCCTTTTTGATTAACGTGCCTTGGTTCTAGAACTGCCTTTCCAGGGAGCTCTGTCTGGCTACCTGCTTGCTGTCCTTCTGTTAGAAGGAAAAACTTCCAACAGATTTTGGGGAACTGATTGCAAAGGCTTTAATGCACTATCCTATTGATTTTTTTAAAAATGGCTATGTTTTAAATATTTTTTAATTCTGTAGATAGTTTAATTCATTTTAGTAATTACTTTTCAATGTTTTTATCTTTCTTATGTCTACATTTTAATTTTTGTAAGCATCCTTTGGTCCCAGTTCTGGGGGGAAAGCAGCTTAATAATCATAATCATAGCAATAACAACAACAGGGCCCTTGGTATCCACTAGAGTTTGGTTTCAGGACCCCTGGTGGCTACCAAAATTTGTGGATGCTCAGGTCCTGTTATGCACAATAGTGTAGTAAAATGGCATCCCTTATATAAAATGGCAAAATCAAAGTTTACTTTTTGGATTGGGGGGAGCAGAGGATATTTTCAAGTTACGGTTGGCTGAATCTGTGAGTACAGAATCCTTGGATATAGAGAACCAACTGTAATAATAATAAACAGTAACTCATATGTAAGAGAATAAGACGGACTGTAGCTTGACAATCAAGAAATGACCCTGAAAGAGAATCTGAAACTTATTCTGTCTTGTATATGTGTATTAGTTTCTCTTGGTGCACCTTACAAAATTAAAGTAACAAAATGGTGCTATCAAGCCAAGGAAAAAAGACAAGAGCACATACCAGGCAGTAAGAATTTTCATATTCCCTTTTTGTACGTATGTGTGTAAATATATATGTTACACATAAATACGTACATTGTTGTTGCGTGCCTTCAAGTTGTTTCTGGCTTATGGTAACCCTAAGGTGATCCTATCATGGGGTTTTCTGGTGGTTGAGAGTGTTTGATGTGCCCAAGGTCAGCCAGTGGGTTTCTATGACCCAGCGGGAAATTGAACCCTGGCCTCCAGTGTCCACAATCCAATGCTCAAACTGTTATACCACACTGGCTCTCACATACGTACATGTACCTACTTAAAGTGAGGAACAGGCAGCCTCCATAATCGAGCAGTAAGACCTGGTATAGTTCTAGCAGTGGAAAGATTAAAAATAAAGGTTTCTATGCCTTGATCCTCTACAGCTTCACCTGGCCAACCAGTTGCAAGCCTTTGGACCAGAACATAAAGCTTCTTTCCATCTTAGTTCTGAGGAGCCCACGCATTTCTGAGTAACGCAGTAGCATTTAGTGAATCAGTGTAATACAGCAGGCTGCAGAGTTTTTAATTAACAAGCAGTCTGCACTGTAGTCTGCACTTCAAATTTTCAGAGGTCTAGGCTTCATTGTTTTAGAACTTGGCAAAAATGGACAGACGGACAGACACTATCCACCGTTATAGATAATTTCTTGACCATTCTTCTGAAATCCAAATGAAACATGAAGGCTATGCAAATATTGTAGACAACAATATAAATAAAAAAGTAAAACAGCATAAACTTTCTATAAATGTAGCCAAGAGTGAAGCATTCTTCTTGATTTTGTATACTGCTATTTTAGTCAGGCATCAACAATATTGTGTCTTTCTGTCCCTATTTCCCATTTAGTGTTTTTTCCACACTATCTAGATCACATGTGTCAAACACAAGGCCCACAGGCCAAATCCAGCCCTCCAGGGCATTTCACATGGCCCTTGCACCTCTTCTGCAGCTGTGGCATTTCCCCCATCTGGCGAGGCCCAGGGCAGAAAGAGGTATAGAGAGGATCTGGGGAGCAGAAAGTGGCATACTTTGGATATATTGACCAATTCCATGTTACTTTACAATGATATAGGGACCATAAACTACAATCAGATAGCCCCCAATTGTCCAATAGAAGAAATGTTGATGTAGAGGGAAGGCAATTTAAAAACCAGTAATAATAGAAGGCAGAGCCAATTATTTAATATGATAAAAGAGTAGATACATTTATATAGTATTACATATACAGCTGGCCCTTTAAGGACGACCATAATACTGATACGGCCCAAGATGAAATTGAGTTTGACACCCCTGATCTAGATATTAGAGAGGTAGCATGCTATTGCACCTTAAGTGCTGAACTCCAAGAGCCCAGGGTTCAAATTCATACTTGACCACAGAAACCCACTGGGTGACCTTGGCCAAGTCAGACTTTCCTGGTTGTTACCCCACTGGCACACCCTATCCCAGGCTCTACAATTTTGATATCAAATATGCTCACCATGCCAGGAAGGTTGCCCAGATGGGCACATAGGCAAAACGATCGAACGACCGAGAACTAGGTCAGGCCAGAAAGGTCCCCAGTCATGTAGCTCATGGAGACCTCAAGCTGTGCAAACCCACGAAAAACAAAGGGTCGTCAGCCAAAGAGGAGTCAACTTGAGGGGATTAGCGTGCTGTCCCCAGGTTGAGCACCTGTAACTCCAGAAAGATCCTACAAAGTGAGGCCCATCTACATAAATTTACACTACAACCTGTTGCAACTGAAGATCCTGAAACTTTGGCAACACATCATAAAACCATCATGCAAACCAAGTTGCCTTTGTTGAAAATTCTTTCCTTTGCTATGACTATAGTCCTCCCCAGGAGAGGATTTGCCCTCGAGGTACGTTCTGCCCTACAAGTAGTTCTAGTTTTTGAGAATTTCTCTTGAGAACACGCTAGCAGACTGTCACTCTGTTAGTTGAGTAATCCCCTCAGCTGTTTCTTTGCCGAATTCCATTGTGCTTGCTGCTTCCCGGACCAAGGACTTCAGGATAGGTGCAGTATCACCTCATCTACAATCCCTTTGCTATACCCCCTATCCATTTTTCAACTCTTTTGCTTCTCAATAAGGTCGTGTGTGTGTGTGTGTGTGTGTGTGTGTGTGTGTGTGAGTGAGTGCGTTGGTGCATGAGAACAACAATAAAATCCTTTTATTTGATACGTTTGTCTGATTCTTGGCTTGGCCTGACCCTGTAAAAGTTGGGTAAAAGATCCTACTAGGTTACCCTGCCTCTCGTTTTGCTATTGCTTGTGCTCCATTAGTTTCCCCAACCTTTATAACTAGGAGCAAATGGAGACATCCCCCAAGAGACCCCCAGAAATCAGGGTAACACGGCCTCAAAAGAAGGCAAAGGCAAACCCCGTCTGAATAAATCTTGCCAGAAAAACAAAACGTTATAGGTTTACCTTAGGGTCACTATAAGTCAGAAATTACTTGAAGGCCCACAACAACAACAAATTGAGATGTTATCTTTTTGGAGAAAATGCTTAATAAGGATCAGTCTCCATGTTTTCCCAAGTATTTAAATTTTTCTGTTCCAGCCTGAATGGTTGCATTTTGCATCCCATGTGGATGTGGATGGGGTATAATGCCCATCACACATGTGTTTCCTTAAACTGCTGCAACTGTTCAGAGTATGCTAAACTGGGTGTTGCAGGTGAAAAGAGGATGTACCATATTTGCCAGCATATAAGACGCACCCCATTTATACACTGGCAAATACTATTTGCTGGCATATAAGACACACCAGCATATGACACACCCCATTTTCAAACAGTATTTTTCAGGCGAAAAAGTGTGTCTTATATGCTAGCAAATACAGTACTCTCTGCTAGCTTCTGGGCAAGTCTGCTCAAGAGCCAGCAACAAAGAACAGAAAACCAAAGGAGGGGGTGGCTTTTGAGACACAATATTATTTTGTTACTGTGTTGATGGGCTTCAGTCTGTCTATTTGTAACTAGTCATCTGACTGGACACTAGGACACACTTTTTTTCCATGCATCCAGATTGGTCCAGGAACAGCAAATTTCTTTTGTGCGAGAAGGGAAGCTTCCCAGGGTTATTAACCAAAATACATAAATGTATGCAGTTCTGAACCATCAAAAGTCTGGCAAGTAAAAGTAAGAGAAAAGGCTAAGGCTGGTAGAGAGTAAAGTTAAGATTCATTTGCAGCAAGCAACAGTGGAGCTGTCTGGGCATCACCCAGCAGATAATGAACAACTGCTGGAAACTGGAACCATGCATAACCTTCCCTGCAAGATTAACCTGTAAGAAAGCCACTCCCTGAACCGAGGCCTTTCCTTTGGAGCTTCATCACAACAAACTTCTTAGTTTTGAACAGACTGACCAAGAAAGACAGAAGTATCATAGGCAGCTTTTTGGGCAAAACAAAGTCGTAAAAATGAAAGTCTTCTGTCCTTCTATCTCTTTATTAATTCAATTATGCCTATAAGGAAGGTTGTTGCCTAGTTAAAGATCTGTGCCTGTCTCTTTCTTGTTAGTCACTACGGGACTGCACTCTCTAGTGTGAAGGACACAGTAGGTGTACTGAATTGTGCCTTTATGAGTTGACTTTGAAATAGAAACTGACTTTGTGTCTATTCTTATTTTTAATTGCTTATTTAAGGAGATGTACTTTTGCCATTCCCAAAGCATGCAGCATTAATGATGAACAAGAAAACGATTTACCTTGTTGATATATATTCCTGCAATTCTGTCAGGTGTTCACTGTGATCTGAAGACATCAGCAGGCTTTTGAAGAAAAGGACTACACAAAAAATCCACGTGTTTCCTCATAGAAATACATGGTGCTTACAGGCTCTTCAAAGCATCCTTGTTTCCAAGTAACCAGTATGATGTCATACATAAGGAAATCTAAAAGACTGTATACAGTCCCACTCCACTTCCACTGTTCGCTGCAACTGTCCACTTCAATTTTGTCCCTCAGAGACCAGTGCTACCTCATACCAGGGATATATTCATTCACCATCAGAGAACAGTATAAGTATCATCCTCATGAGGTAATCTGTCCATCTATTTATCTGCCTACCTATATGTTAGCAATATCCCTATGCCAGATGTTTAGAGGGTTTGTGGTAGGAAAGGATGTTATGAAATCCTCTTATCACTCCAACTCATGTTTAGCGAGACTGTGGTCTCCATACATGCCATACCTACGGAAGCTATGGAGGGTTTGTACCTAAGATAAGGCTGCTGGGGCATTTTGTTCTTTCTATAGTTTGAATAATGGTTTGGGGAATAGTTTTCTCCACTTGAAGACATGATAACTATGTCCGTATTTGAGAACCCAGGTACACTTGGAAGTCAGGGGAGGTAGAAGGTATCTTTTCTGCCTTATGTAGGCCCAGAATACCCTTTTTCAGAAAGGAGTGAATAGACATCATGTTTCGCTTTACTGCAAATAGAATCTGATGCAATTTGCCTTCACCACATTAGGAAAAACGTGGTTCTCAATGGTGATTTGAAGAAACGGTATCACAATTTTTTGTTGTCGCTATTGTTACTTGTGTCATACTTTTTCCTCTCACTAGAGTATGTAGAATGTACAGCCTTGCACTTTTCCCCAATTTGTTTTTGTGTATTCACAGACATTAAGTACCACATTAGGTGAACTATGATTTACAGAGCTGGAGGTTATCACATTCACTGTTTTGCCATAAATCAAAGCAGTTGACAACCATATGACTTCCACCTTGATTTATCTACCTTCAATCCAGTTTTGTAATCTGTATAGCTGCCTAATTTGCTCATTCTTCTTTAGCTTGTTTGTATCTAAGGTGGCTATGCCTTGGAAGAACTTGGCTGTGTCCATACCCTCATTCTGTGTTGCCTTACTTTTTGGACTAAGTTGTATCTCTTTTTCACATGGACTGCCTGTAGTGGAAGTTTTCTATAACATGAATGTCTTCTTGAGTCTGTGAAGGTCAGATTTCTGACAAGAGCAGGTTCTCTTATCCTTACACTTCCTTGCAATCCTGATTTTGGGTGGTTAATCTATAATAATATATGTATGCAGCTATTCCTTTTGTCTTGTTTTTCATTGTGTTCTGTTTTGTTTTTGTTATTTTTAGCTGTATTTATTACTTTAAATAATTTTCCAGCAAGAATTTATTAGTGAATAACACAATCTATAACTGTATTTTATGACTGAGAGGATTTTACTCTGCATTAAATTCCTGTGATAATGATTCTGTAGTGATAGTAATAACCATTCTGTGTGCAGACACTGCAAGACTACAATTAGTAAATCATATGTCTGGCAGTCAGATGTTTATTTGTGAGAACAGCATCTCCTCTATTCTTGTACCATGCCTTTCTTCTATAACCTTCTCTCCAATTTTCTGGGTGATTGGATAGTGAAAGATAAAAAATTGTTCACTCAACTCCTCTTCTATCTATCTATAACTCTGTGTTGGCAGTGGCAAAATCATTGGAACAAGAGCCAAAATTAATAAGTTCTTCAAGAATAACCACACTAATCACAGAATGTGAATACAGCTTCAATGCTAAGAAGCTTGCCAAGGTTTGAACTAACTTAAGGCTGTCAAGGCAGGGACAGATCAGGCTAATGGAGAAAGATGCACAGAGAAAGCAAGAACCATTGGCCAATTAACAATTAGGTGTAAAAACATCTGTTTTATATACAAAAACTCTCCAATAGTGCTGATAATACAACAGATTTTAATTTGGCAGAGTAGTTTAAAAATCTAGAAAGTAACAATATGTCTCACAACCAATGTGAAAATGAAGTCTCTATAATTTAGTTATCATGAAATGTTTACACAAGCGGAAATCGTAAATGTGTAAATGCTGTTGAATTCAGTTTTGATAGGGTGCTGGTTTAGTGGCTACTTCTTCATCACAATTTTCCAATTGCTCATGTAAGGTTAGAATATACCCATTATCATTCAGCAATAGGCAAAATTGCAATGGGTAAGGCACTCTTAAAAATTACCATCTCCTGTGTCTATTACACCCTATAGCTTATAGTCAGAGAACAGCACAGGAAAAGGAATCCAAACCAAAGATACTTCTCATGTCAAGGAATTGCTGCTTCAGGTAAAGTAGATGTCAATGCACCTTTTCATCTGATGCTATGACAAGCACACATTGCGTGGAAGTGTGCAGACTTCCTTGTTATACTGCATTAGCAGAATGTGAACCACAGTAGTACAGGTACCTTACTCCAGGACGAAGGAGAGGAGCCTATGCTGGAATTTTGCCTTGCCTCCAAATTAGTATTTTCCTTGTTTCCAGAGCAGATGTTGTTGACAAAGAGAGGAGTCACCTCCTAGGTTCTCACACTGAAAAAGGTAATCTACGTGGGGAGCATTTCATTGACTTGTTCTTAAAAAAATTAGCACACTAGTATCAATGTTGTAGGATCAAACAGTCAAGAAGTATCGGTATAATTTAAGATAAATTCATTCTCATTTCCTATTCTTTTGAAAGAAGATATACACAAGTGCTGTGATCAGGCAACATTAATTAAATTCCACACAAAATGAACATTCTATTTTAAAAAAAATCACTACAGAAAGACACCAAAGAGACCCTATGCCTAAACACAAAGGAGTTCTAAAATTAATCCTTGTAAAAACAAAGAAAACCAAGCCGAATCATTCATAGCCCAGAGAATGTATAACATGGGCAACATGTACCATTAAAAATTTTTTCTTTGCTACTCCTTCTGGGCCTATTTCAATTTTGGTTTTAGCCTGGGAATGGAGACTGAGATAGCATTAGTCATCCTGGTGAACAGTTTATTTCTAGAGATAAGACAAAAGAAATGCCTCACAATTTGCTTAGTTCTTATCAATGACCTTAGTCAATATGGATGACATCTTGCTACCTCCCTTGGAACATCTGACAGGTGGCCCAAGACTTAGTTGATTTTACTCTTTATTCAGATGTTAGAAGGTCACAATGAGTGAAGGCTCTACTGCATTGTAAGACATGGTGTGTTCATAACATTATATGATGCTGATGGGAATATCTGAAGCTTTGGGTAGATGTAAACATTGTAATATCATGGTAACTCTACATTACATTAAGGCCCAAACTAGATAAGAAGCTGTGTTACGTATATGCTATCTTTACTTTTTAGCCAAATGCAGGCACTGCAGTACACTCTGGAGCAAATAAGCACCAGTATGTTTTTCTGGAGTAGTGATGGTAAGGAACTGGGGATACAAACAAGACATGAAACAAAGAAGCCCTTCTTACCACACCATTCTCCCACTCCATCCTGATGCCATGCAGATGCGTTTGATAAGAAAATAATGTATTTGAGAAAATCTGTTACGTACCTAGCCTTAATGTATTATTTAGGCCTCAACCAGTTGTACTGGTTTTGTTTCTTTACAAGCTAATGGCTAAATGAATTAGAGAGCTTGAATACTTGCATGAGCCCCATTGGGAATGTACTCATAAGATCAGGTCTTCCTTCCTTTTTTTATATAATGCATGCATAATCTATCTCTATTTCTCTTACAGTATTTTTAAGCAGGTGGTTAGCCTTTTCAAGACTACATTACTGATATAATATGCCTCTCCAAATTTTAGGGTTGCCTCAGGCCAGCTAATTACCTTCCCCTGCAGTAAGGGTAAGAGACAATTAGAAATTTTTACGTAGATGTTGGTGCCTGATGGCCAACAACACCAGTTCTAAAGGCATGATAAACAAACAGGAGGTTGAATGAGTTTTGTTATGTCTTTATTATAAATGATGCATTAAGGTACCATAGAGAACCTATATAAAATGATGCCTTCTAAAGTATATTCACAGCAAATTTAACTATAAACCATTGTTATTACTGAAGATTAATATCTAATATAGCAACTCAATGTAGAAATGAAATACTAGCTTCCAGTGAGCAACTCAGCTCTGAACTGTAGCTAATGTATGCAAGAAGGCAAAAACCAGAAAATCAGTTTTCTCCATTGGAAGGAGCAGAACACTGTCTAAGGAAAGATCTGGGTTAGTTATTTGCAGATTTGTGGACATAGCAAATATATTTGTCTCCAAGATCTTGAATTTTTATGGTTTAACAACACAGCATTCTATTCTAGCACGGATCTAACAGAATCTAGAGACCTCTAATTCAGTGCATTAGGTTACAGAGAAATGACGGAATTAGCAATGGCAATTTCCAATAACATGTGTTTACATTTACTTGTAGAATGCCAAATGTAAATCCTGGTTATAAAGCCTGAAACATTTCTTACAGATGTAAACAACTGAAAAACCAGAAACAGAAAATTGCTTGTTAGTTGGTCTTCATTATTAACATAAAGGCTTTCCAATTTTTATATTCTTAGCACATTCCCTACCCACGTTTACTCCTCTCAATAAAGCATCACTGATATCATCTAGCCCTATCAAAGTTGTAAGAGGAGAGAAGAATCCATACAGTCCTCCTAGGAAAATGCTTATGGGCCATCCAATGAAGAAAAGTATGATCAGCCAGATCAGTCCCCACATGACACAGGCACCATCCATGTTGTACCTAGTAATATAAGTCAATAAGTTATTCAGACAGTTCAGAAACAGACATGTTATTAACTGAAATCTTAATATTTAAGTATACTAATTTTTTTAAAAAATTAACACAACTACAGAGGAAAGTTTCACAAATATAATATCAAAATCTGAAACCTGAAAATATATGGCAGTTATATAACATGGAGAAAATGACATCTGGCAGACACCTGCATTTAAAAATAGAATTAAAGAATCTTATAAAATCTTGTTTGTTTGGGCTGAAGCTGTAAAGGCATCCAGGATTCAAAAGGCAATAATATCTGAAAGATATTTCTGATATTTACTAGTTGCATTAAAGGATAGGAAAGACAGCCTCCTCCATTACTTATTGCTTCCAGAATCCAAGATTATATCCAAAGACACATGGATGGGGTATCTGGGCCAAAAGACCGGTTAAAAAGTGAAAAGAAACAAGCTATAGTCAATCATTATGTTGCACTAGGAGCAAAGCATTAATCCTCACAAATTGAGGAACTTCTAATTGATCACCCCTAAGAGTTTCAAAGGCGCATTAGGAAGGCATAAAGAAATACAGTATCACCTTTGAACCTAGTTGGAAAAAATATCCAATGTTAGCTTTTGTGTTCTATCGTCCACTTGATCAGATGCAGTGGTACAGTTTCAGATTCATTAGAAGCGGATTGTACCTAGGTCCATTTCAGTCTGGTTTCAGGTCTGGCTATGGGATACAGACAGCTTTAGGTGCCCTGGTGGATGATCTGTGTCAAGAATTACGCTCTATTAGTTCTACTGTACCTCTCAGTGGCTTTCAATACAATGAACCATGGTATTCTTCTGGGCTGCCTCTCTGGGATGGGACTTGAGGGCATGGTTTTACAATGGTTCTGGACCTTCCTGGAAGGGCAAACTCAGAAGGTGTTGTTGAGGGATTAATGTTTGGCAGCATGGCTGTTGGCTTGAGAGGTCCCTCGGAGCTTCATTCTGTCCTTCATAGTTTCACATATACACCAAATTGCTTTGAGAGGTTATCTGGAGTTTTGTGGTTTGTTGTCACCAATATGCCAATGACACCCAACTCTATTTCTCCTTCCCAACTAATTCCAAGGAAGCTGTTTCAGTACTGAACCAGTGTCTGTTATTTGTAATAAACTGGACAAGGGTGAAGCTTCATCTTAGGGTTACTCCACGAAATCTCATGTTTGCAGTTTGGCTCCTGGATTCAACCATTTGTGAGACTTGAGGGTCTGGTTTCTGTCACAGCAAGGAGGGCATTTTCACAGTTAAGACTAATGGGCCCATTGCTTGCGAAGTCAGGTCTAGCTACAGTGATACATGCTTTCATTATATCCTGTTTGGACTACAGTAACACACTCTATGGTCTTTTCCCTGCGCTACACTGGTATAGTGCTATTATTCCACTTTCAACATCCTGTGGAATTCTGGGGATTGTAGCTTGCTGAGGCCAAAGAGTTCTCTGGCTGAAAATTATAAATGCCCCTCCCTAAACTGCAAACCCCAGGATTCCATAGGGTGTTTAAAGTGGAATAATAGCACTATAACAGTGTAGTGCAGAAATGGCCAATGTATGGCTGCCTTTGGAAGGGTTCAGAAAACATTAGTGGATCCAAAATGCTGCAACCATAAGGCAGACTGGGCCCAGTTATAGGTTGTATATAATTCCCTTGGTGAAACAGCTTCACTGGCTACCAGTTCATTTCCAGGAACAATTCAAACTGCAGGTTATAGCCTATAAAGTCCAATATGGTTTGGGTCCACATATCTGAAAGATCATATCTTCTTAGATAAACCTGCCGGAGGCTTAAGATCCTCAGGGGAGAGCTTTCTCTTGGACTCATAACCATCAGAGGTTTGTCTGGTGAGGACATGGGAGACAGCCTTCTCATGACTGCTCCCTGCCTGTGGAACTCCTTCCCATTGGGGGCAAGGGCAGCCCCTACTCTGATCTCCTTTTGCCAGTAAGTACTCTTTTTTAATCAAATACATTAGTATTAGTGTTATTAATTTTCATTTATATTCCGCCTTTCTCCCAACATGGGACTCAAGGTGACTAACAACATATTTAAAAACAATACAGATTAAAACCTATACTTAGCTTTGATCAATGTTATATAAAAGTTATTCCAAAAGCAGTTAAACAATTTACAATTAAAACATTAAACATGAAAACGTTAACATTAATTTAAAAACAAACCATAAAACAGCACATAATTAAAGGCTATCCCATTTTGTTTCTAAAAGCCTGGTGGCAAAGGAACATTTCAGTTGCCAAGGGAAGGAGAGCAAAGGAGCCATCCTGGCCTCTAGGGGGTATCAAAGACTGGGAGGAGCCACTGAGAAGGCCCTCTCCCTTGTTCCCATCAAATGAGTCTAAGAAGGTGGTAGGACAAAGAGAAAAGCCACTCCAAAAGAGCTTAGAATTCTAAGGGGCTCATAAGGGGAGATACAGTCCTTAAAGGCCCTGGACTCAAGCTGTATAGTGATTAATCAGTTATGGGGGGGCTTTTTATGGGGTGGGTATGCTATATTTTTAATTTCTTATGCTTTTAAATTATTTTATATTTTTTAAAAATGTAATGGTGTTTTACTGCGATGATTTGTTTAATTATGTTTTAGCTTTCTTATCATCAGGTTTTTAGCTTGTCTTGTTTAGCCGTTTGTAAACTGCCTTGGCTCTCATGAGAAAGGTGGCATATAAATAAAAATAAAATAGTCCATGAAAGCTTTTATTACAAATTTATTTTTCCCAGTTAGTCCAAAGGTACTACTGGGTTCTAATATGTTTTCTTATGCTAAAACAGACTAACATGGCTATCTCCTTAAATATTACTATAATGAAAAGCATCTTAGCAAGGGATGCATGTGAGCTGCAGCTTCTAATTGTCTGGGTTGTGTCCTTGCATGTTTAGTATCTTACTTTCGCATTGTGATACAACATTTGAGATTTTCTTGGCATAGTTATAAATATTTAGAACTTCTTTAAAATACTATTGCTATAACATCAAATGGATAGTAAATGTAAACAGAACTATACCTTTTCTTAGTGTTCGCTGTAACCAGCCTTTTCTAGAAGCAGAAGAGTAGACAAATTCTTCTTGGTGCTTCTTGGTGATATCTAGTAACAGAAATCAATATAGTTTTATTTTGGCAAATGAACCAAATAATCTTGCATAGTTTGTACAAAATAATTTGTGTACTCAGGTAATTCTCTGGTGAAGAACTCAATTAACAAGACAGCAGCAATACAACAGTCTGCATGTGTTCTGGACAGGGTGCACTCCATCTTATAGAGTAGGTGTGTATGGGACCTAATATTGCTCTTAGATAACCAATAGAGCTTTTTAACTGCTTTAGCTGATGTCCCAACAGCTGTATTTGATTTTTAGAGTCCTGAATAGTCTGAGATTCTGATGGACAGGCACCTCCCAATGAGTACTACGGTATCCTTAGATGATATTGACAGAACTGTTTTGTGTATGTCTGTGATATGAGGTATGGTAGAAGAAATACAGGACAGGTTCTTCTCAGTAGTTTTTTTTAAATTACTGATTAATAATTTTTGGTCAAGCCTGAAAGTTGAATGAGACAGAAAGGGCAGGTATAAATATTATAATAAATGAAAAACAATTAGTAGTTTATACAAAAATTGTATAAAAATATCACAATTTAAAACAGAAATCCAGGTGTGTGCATGAGAATGGCATTTTCCCCCATATATGCATTCTGGAAAGTTTCATTATTTTGAAAAAAGCAAAAACAGCTAAGTTGGTGCATAAGAAAAATCCAAAATCCAAAGCAGAGCAAACTTTTATCAAGTCAACCAAAAAGGCAAAAGAACTGCAATGAAAGATTCTCCAAAATGTTTTATCAGGCCGTAGAACAAAGTGGGGTAGGAGGAGAAGAAGCAACAAGCTGGATGAAGCTGAAGCCATGGAGTCTGCCTTTAGTCACATGCTGAAAAGACTGGGAGGAGGTGGCAAACAATAATAGAATACGCTCTACTAAATGCCACTCAGGTCACTAGTTCTGTTAGGAGAAAGACATGTTTAGTACACTGATACTTGCCATCCTTAGGTGAAACACTCAAAATTCTTGGGGGGGGCAGAAGTAAACATGCAGACATTTAGTATGTCCTGCATAGTAAATCTTGAAGACAAGGAATATGACAGTCCAGTGTGCAAAACTTGGGCCATGACACATTTTTAAAAGAGGAACTTAAGATTATATTGGAGTCATTTCTTTAAGAACAAAGGTGAAAAATATTTGCAGATTAATTATTTAAAAAAACATTTACAATAAAAATGACTCATTTCAGAAGACAACATAAATTGTAGAGGGATAATGATGATAATGATGATGATGTTTGTTTATAACGCCCTTTCGGAACAACATACACAATCAGAGCATGAAATCCCCAACACCTCACCAGTCACTACCCATCTCAGCACCTTAAACACAACTCAATGATTTAAGGTGGAGAGTCAAAGAGGAAGGTCTTCAACCATTTACGAAAATGGGTGAGATCCTCCTCCAGTCGGAGGTCCAAAGGAAGACCATTCCACAAATGTGGAGCCTTATCTTGAAAGGCTCACACCCTTGACAGAGCTGTACACGTTTGTGGAACAGACAATAATCCTTTGGCTGCAGATCTCAAATTCCTGGATGGAGAGTACTAAACAAGCTGACCTGCAAGGTATTGAGGCTCTCAGTGATCAGTCTGAGAAACCTTATTCACCTCTTCTACATGGTGTATCCAAATACTACCTTAACTCCTTCTTCTAGTCTAGACAATTAACACAATTTTACAGCAATTAGGACAGAATATCTTGTTTAGCATATATCGCACTGAGTGATAATAAACTATTGCTGCTACTATTGGTTGATGGTAATGGTGCTGTTGACTAGAATTTAACAGTAATTAGAATGTGGTTCAGTTATCAAAAAAGTAATAACACCAATTGTTATTTGCACAAACTGTATAAATCCCATTATTTATTTTCTTTTTGTGTTATAAAATAAAGAATATAACTAATATTGAGTATTATTTGCTAGTTTTCAATTATATAAATGATTTTTGAAATAAATCTGGTATTTGAGATTTTATGCCATCCTTTCAATTTATACAAGATTTGGCTTCACTTCAATGATTGTATGGCATAATTAATTCAAATGGCACCAAAATAATTCTTGACTATTCACTGCAAGACAACAGATCAACAAGAAGCTTACCTTATGTTGTATATAGTGGATGGATAGCCTTTAAAAGCTCAGACTTTCTTTTCTAAGCATTAAAGAAAGAAAATACAAGTAAACAAGCAAGCTAATGCAACACCCACAAGCTAAATACCACACTGCAACTGTCTTACAGACATGTCTTTGTTTCCCCTTATGCAAGTCTCCTGATAATGAAAATGTACCAGAAAGGCAGCTACATGCTCAGTAAGATGAGGTCATACACTGAAGCAAGAGAAGAGACCAGACTCATAATATTTTCCGATCACACATATCCTGATGAAAGAGCCAGTATGAGGAAATGAAAGTAACTGACACTTTAAGGCACTGAATGTCTTTGTGTGGTATTGTTTTGTTCTTTTTTTTAAAAAAGTGTTTATGTTTTTAAAAAATGTTCTTCTGAGCCTAGTGCATTTGGGAGGTCTCCTTTGGTTGTATTAGTTTCCTCTTGGAACAGTCCTGTTGGCAAGTCTATCTCTTTTCAACGATTACTTTTCTTTCTCTTAAGTCATTTTCACACTAAATGCCAGTCACTTCAACTGAACATATTAAATATCCAGCACTGTCCTAAGAGGAAGAAGCTAAAGAGGAAGAACAAATTATGTCCCAACTGAGCCTTTTTAAAAAGGGTCCGGCACTTAACACCATTTACAGATGTAGCATCATTTTCTTTTCTTCCTGGAGCTTCTACTAGAAAGCTGGGATATCCTTATTCGGTTTCTTCTGACACGGTCCTCTAGGGCAGTACTACTCAAAACTGCTGGTCTGTCAACCAGTGCTGGTCTATGAATCCTTGGAGTTTTCAGGAAGAAATAAGTAATTATTGCCAATGAGCACAAATATGGCATCAATGCCTGATATAGTAGAAAAAGAAAAATACTGGTCTTCCTTATAAGATAGTTTAACAAACACTGCAGCATAGGATCAAAAATTGTATTTTCCCTTGGCTCTAAAAGTAAACTGTAGTCAGAACAATAGGTACACAACCTTCAAAAAATAACTAATACCAAAATACTTTTGACTTAACACATGTGTAAACATGTGGGGGGGGCACAGTGTCCAAACTCTTGCAGGCCTGTTATTCTGTATGAACCTTTTGCTTTTGTTAATAATATTCCTCTTCAAATATTCTTTCCTTAGCCAGACCTTTTAAATCCTCCTTTCTAGGCCTGTAATCCTACAGAAAACAGGTATGTAAAAGATACCCCTTCATTTGTCCAAGCCTTGTGTGGGGTAGACAACTTTATAATGTGTGCATCCTGTATAATGGGCAAGGCTGGCTTTTTTCCTCTTTTCTCCTTCACATGAACAGGGGCCTTTCCGCCCTACACTGTTATAGTGCTATTATTCCACATTTAACATCCTGTAGAATTCTGGGGTTTGTAGTTTACTGAGGCCAAAGAGCTCTCTGGCTGAGAATTCTAAAGGCCCCTCCCTAAACTACAAACCCCAGGATTCCATAGGATGTTGAAAGTGGAATAATAGCACTATAACAGTGTAGTGCAGAAAGGCCCCAGATCTTAGTCCACCACTCCCACCCTTTTTACATGTCCAAAGTCAATCCCCCATTACATTTTAGCATCTCCTTTAAGGAGTTGCCTTTTTCACAAAATGGCCGTCGCCATTTGTAACACTTCAATTGTATGTTTTGTTTTTTAGCATTGTTAAAGGTGTGATTCTATTTTAATTGTGACCTTTGGTATTTTCTACACTACGTTGTATTTGTAAGCCATCTTGAATTCTGCTTTTGAGGAAAGGTAGAGTATCAAAAAAATATAATGGCTGCAATCTTGCTGTCTAGTCCCAACTAAAGCAGACAGAAACTCCAGTGTTTGGGCTCTAGGCATGGACGGTGGTCATTTTTCTTTTAAAAAGTATGTGATGGCATATACACAAAAATGGACAAGCACTGGAGTTGTATCTATATCAGCCAGAAAGGCAGGCCACGAGCAGAGGCCTCCATGCATTCGGACCAGGGGGAGGAAAGCAAAGTTGATGTTTTAGTTGGTGGGCTTACAGTGTAAATACATGATCAACAAAATCCATGGAGACTTGCATGAATGCAGGCCTTAATTCAGAGTCCACACAGAGACTGCTGGACTTACCATCAAAGAGCAGCAGGACAAGCAGGCCTCTTTCCCTCAGAGAAACCAGCAGGGAGAAGCTTAGGAGCCCCGCCTCTTTCACTTTCCTTAGAAAGCACTGCTGGGCCACAGGCAAACCTACTTGCATGCTTAGTCATGCAGCTGAAACTGCCAGATTTCTGCACTAGAATGTTATAGTGCTATTATTCCACTTTCAACATCCTATGGAATCCTGGGGCTTGCAGTTTCGGGAGGGGCCAGCCGGCCCCTCCCGAAACTGCAAGCCCCAGGATTCCATAGGATGTTGAAAGTGGAATAATAGCACTATAACAATCTAGTGTGGAAATGGCCCTGGAGTCAAAGCTAGAACTTAACATCCAAACTGGGGTTTTAATCTTCTTTTCCCCACATCAGTTCATGTTCTAGCTCCGACCATAGAGTTCTGTTTGAAAGTTCCCTCACACACAACACCCTGCCCGGTGTTCTCAAAGAAGATCTGATAGAAGAATTAAAGAGATTTTGTAATACGTTCTTCACCTTGCCAGTGCGTATTGGCCCCCTGTAAAGCAAACATATATTTGGAAGGAAAGCTCCAAAGAAGCTAATGGGACTTACCTCAAATAACTAGTGTCATTCGTTTACATTTGAACAGAGGAAGAATTGCCTTGTTTCAAAGAGCCCCTAACTCCAGGATGTGTACTCTTTCACACGATTTTTATTTTTCAAATAAAGTATCAATATCCTATCACTAAGAACTAGAGGGGGGAAGAACAGGTAAAAACATACACCGTTGTTAAAATAATACATTGCACTCCAAGTGGCTAGGATAATTTTATAAATAATTCTCACTTCCTAACACACCATTTCCGCACTACAGTGTTAAACTGCTGCTATTCCACTTTCAACGCCCTATGGAATTCTGGGGTTTGTAGTTTACTGAGACCAAAGAGCTCTTTGGCTGAGAATTTGAAGTGCCCTTCCCTAAACTACAAACTCCAGAATTCCATAGGAGGTTGATAGTGGAATAGTAGCACTTTAACACTGTAGTGCGGAAATGGCCACACATTGTCTCAAGGAATTAAAATGTTCAGATATTCTGGGCAGAGAATCTTAAAACATACAGAAGAAATTTGACATCTACTTTGATGAGCTGTCAGCAGCTGAAAACCAAAAACTGCTTTACTGTAGACTAATTGAAGTACTTTCCTAAGAAATTGCTGCCAGAGGTCATCTACACAGGGAGAAGAGACAAGAATATAAAGACACACAACAGATTTGTCAGCAGAAGGGGTAAGTTCAGAGTCCCACCTTCACAATCCTTATATTGCAAAATAGCACAAAGGAGGTTGAAGAATTGTGAATTTGGGTCACAAGAGGGACTAATACTTTGGTACTAACCTAAGCCTGCTCCAATTTTTTTATCTTGGAATTAGAAAGTACACGAGGATGATATTCTAGCCTTTTCTTTTTTCTTTTTAACAAGATCCTAGAATATTGTTTGTACAGTGTTCGTCAGCATGGCTGAGTTCCCAGGAAGGTTTTGCTGCAATGTCATCAACAAAAGTCGTGACTCTAGAAGTTCTTCATAAGGGCGTATAAGACAAGAGAATACTTTCAAGAGCACCTCTGAAAGGTACTGTGGATGCAATACGTAAGGTTACCATTTCTCAGCCCTAAAGCTGGGCAGCAAAATTAGTTTTATAATATTATTTAACCTAATGTAACTTAATTTAACATGCAAATTAAGCTGGCTAAATTAGCATATTACTTTTGATTTCTAATAGTCTTTTCTCTGCATCAGAAACGTAGGAACTTACTTTATTTCAGATATGATTGATGATCCATCTACTATTGTCTATACTAAGGGAGAGGAAAGTGCAGACTGTGGGCCAGACATGTTGTAAATTTAACATCACAGCCTGTGATGCAGGATTTGATGTGTGTAATCGCAAGCATGTTTGCATTTGTGTTGACCTCAGAGTGGCCAGAAGTATGGCCCCAAGCAGAGGACCTCTTTCAGCTGTCTAACTCTTGATGCCCCCTATTTTTCAGTGAAATATTTCAGCAATTCCCCATTTTATATTTTATAAATTTATTTTATAAATTTCTGGAGTCCACTACAGAGTACACCATATGTCCTCTATCAGGTATATATTTGGGGATGGCAAAGGCCAAGACATTTAACCAATAAGTATTCTTGGCTTTGCTGAAATGGTGAAATGTGACTTTGGGTTTGATGTTGTATAAACCTGAACACAGAGTGCAAACCAAATTTACATTCAATAATAAGAAATTTCTCCACACTGATTATCAAACCTTCAGAATTCCTTCTTCTAGTAAACACTTTTTAATGTCAGGGAATATAACGAATTTATTTTGTTTTGATGTGGCAACTCTAGATCCTGGCTTCTCTGAGTTTTTAAGAAACTGCATCAAAAGACTGCTGTAATGAATGAGCTAAATATCTCTTCCAGGTGTCTTGCAAAGTCATATACAAGCTGAGACTAGAGATACCTTCTTTATGAACTTATATATCAGCTACATGCTTTCTCCAGCAAGTTCTAAGTAATCGTGTAAGATCATTGAATGAATATTTGCTATTTCCTAATAGACTTAACTACACTGTTGAAATTACAGTATGGTTTTAAGACTGGCAACATGGTAGACTATGGGCCGGACTCCACATTCCACCCAGTGGGTAGCTGAATGTGTGATTTTTAAATGGTAAAAAAGCAGCCATTGGGACAGCAATCAAGAACTCAAAAGGAGTTTTCAACTCTTCTTCGCCCAGTGTTAAATTCAAATGAAAATTGTTCCCCAGAGGCTGCTACTTGACATGGTAAAGAAGCTGTCATTTATCACAGTGGCAGTTTCCTTCCTGTTCCAGAACTGGAAGTGCAGTCCTTCCCAGGACCATGGCATAGATAGAAGGGATTAAAACACCTCAGGAGCCCTTGTTCTTCATCCAGGATAGGAAAGATCTTTATTGAAGCATGAGGAGACGGAACAGAAAAGAGGAAGACCGACACGAAGAAATGCTTTGCCTATTGTTTCCCTTGTTGTCTAGCAAAAATACTTGTCTACCTGTGAATGCAAAGGATTATCTGCTGCCCAAACCTGGACAAAGCAAATCTATGTTCAAGTGGTACAATAAATTGAATTTTGCTGGAACTGGGAAACAGCCCTGTCATCACCCTGAGAAATGCCTTCCATGGCCAATGGAGTTCAGTATAACGGACTTGTGCGACAATGCAGTGGATTTCTCAGCACTCTATTTTCCTCCCAGTAAATAAAAATGCTCATGTCCCCATTTGAACAACGCAGAAATGTTAAAGCACTATATGGATATCATCCAAGTGAAAGTGTTCAGTATCTTTTTTTTAACTCCACTTGAAACCATCAGCAAGTTGAGTACCGTATATGTGCATGTCTGTGAGAAGCAACCCACAGTTCCTAGAGTTTCCTTGCTAATATTTCTGCATCAGTAAATTTTCTTGCTTCATGTAAAAATTTTGCATGTGCACACCCATCTTTATAGTAAGACTGGGAGAGGAGATGAGTCAGAAGCAGCTGTCTTCAACGCCTCTTTTTATTGCATAGTTTAGGCTGACAGGATGCCAGTGGGTGAATGTTGTATGAGTAGGGAGTAATTTAGGACAAATGGCTTACCAATGAAATTTGACCTGAGTTTGTAATTGAGGAGAGATGAAGGCACAGTATCTACAGTGCTAAAAATACAAAGGTAAGCTGGAGATAATGTATGGAGTATCAAATTCCAACAATTTAATCTGTTTAGTCTCACTTCTACCTATTATGGAATGCCCAGAGTTCAAGAATAATGCAAGTGACTAGCTAACTCTCATAACTGAACGCCTCCACCTCACCCAGCAGACTATTGTCAATCTGACTATACTTTCTTAGGTTATAACACGTTGTGGCAGCATTTAAAAGGTCAGGTTCACTCACTGTGACAAAGTGATTTCTCTTTAAAGGGTCAGAGGGAGAGCGAACAATGATTAGACCATTTACCCAACCCTCTTGTCTTTTCTGTCTACTGTAAGCTATACAGGTTGCATTGGGATCAAAAGAACACGCATATCAGGCTTCTGATGCAATAACTGTACATTGAGAATTTTGTTATACTTTCTCCCATGAAAATGATGAGGATAACAAGGGGAAATATACAGTACTGATATGCATCATATTGCCAGAAATGAATTCTGGCTAAACTTTGCTATAAGGATATATACATTTATCATCTATTTTAAGTGAATAGCTTAAAAATCTTTTATCAAATGTATCTTTATATATTTTACAATGGACAACTAAAATAGATATCTCACAGTATCTGTTAGGACCACCCAACATTCATATGAATCATAGAGTTGGAAGAGACCACAAGGGCCATTGAGTCCAAATCCCTTGCCATGCAAGAATACACTGTCAGCACATTCCCAATAGATGACCATTCAGCCTCTGTTAAAAACCTCCAAGGGGGACTCCACCACACTCTGAGGCAGTGAATTCTAGTCAAATGCTCAGGAAGTTCTTCCTAATGTTTATATGGAATCTCTTTTCCTGAAGTTTGAAGCCATTGCTTCATGCCGTAGTCTCTGGAGCAACAGAAAACAGGCTTGCTTCATCCTCCATATGACATCCCTTCAAATATTTAAAGATAGCTGTCATGTTGGTTCTTAACCTTCCAGGCTGAATCTATCCAGCTCCCTAAGCTGCTTCTCATAGAGCATTTTGGTCGCCCTCTCATTCCAGCTTGTATTACCTAGGTATGGATTTTTTTATGTTTTCTCAAGGATCAGCACAGTTGTGTTTCAGTGTCTTTGACATGAATGCATTCCTCACAAATGCGGAAGCGTTTTCTGTTGGAATTCTGTGGATACAAGCCAGAGGTCCCAAGCATTTCAAGGCTTTGAAAGTCAAATTATTGTTTTGACTTGTATGCAGAATTTCATTCCCCATTAGACTAGAACTGGTACATGATAATCTAACAGAGTCCCAGGAGTGTCTGATGGGTTTTACAGCTGATGTACCAAAGGCTACTGAAATATCTAAAGGGATCAATGGGGCACAGTCCTCCAGTTTTTGACTGAAGCATACAGCAGTTATGCTGCTATTCCCGCAGAACATGAAGAGTTTTCTTGAACTACTGTCATGGATCACTTGTTATGTATGATTGCTCTTATGCTTGTAGATTCACTGGGATATACTTCTAAAAATATAATTTGAATCAGGATGCAAGAATTATATAAGTAATCTTGATAGATGTTTGCATATCAAAATAAGTAAATATATATTCATACCAAAACATGTTCAGAACTCTGTGGTCATTAAACAATCAAAAGGTCTGTCAAATTGACTAGCAAACTATCCATCACATTACCAAGAATTTAAAAAAAGGTTTCAAGGGACCAGCCAGCTACAGTACATATCCTCTATGAAGACCAGGGTTCCCAGCACTTTCCTAAGAATTAAACAACTGCCATTCAATTATATAGAAAAAAATTAAGATACCACAGTGATATTTTGGAGCAACACTGGAGCTGGGGTGAAACTTGCTACCTATCCTCTCAAAATCAAAGTTGCAGTTACCTGCATAAAGTCCTGTTCTCCTTATTTACAGCTGTGTTGCAGATGGGGAGGCTTTTTAAAAATATGTACACCAAAAAAAAAAAAAAGGGACTAAAGTATACTGTATAAAGTATATGTATTTTATTTAAAAATTCTTTGGCCATACAAGGGGTGAGAACCATGTAGTCCTCCAGACTCTGATGGCCTGTAAGTCCCAACAACCCTAGCCAGCATAATCAATAGTGAGGAACAGTGGAGTTGAGGGTCTATCAACATCTGACAGGCTAGCCTTCCTGAGTTTTAGATTTGGTCTATACTCTTACCATTTTGTATCAGCTTTAGTTAGGGTATTTGTTGCTGCATGAACACTTGAAAAATAGTCCCTTTAACAAGAGTCAAACTGTCCTACCACTGGAACAGTATCTGAAATGCTAAAACATAGTACCCTCCCTATAGCCCATTCCTTTCCCTTTAAAGTAATTAATAAACATTCCATGCCCCCAGACCAACAGTCTAAAAATAATTCTCTTGACAACATAGAGATGTCAAATTTAAGCAGCAGGATGCTGAAGCGCCTCGCGATGCATAGCAGGACTACTCTAATATTGCAGCCTAGTAATTCAGGAATTCATAGCTGATAAATGGGCAGGCCCTGACACATTTATCTCCAGTGAGGATTGAAGTGCCAAGGCTCTTATTATTAGAGAGCTTTGCACCTGAATGCTGCATAGTTTTCCACAATATAAATGCTGCGATGACTGAAATACAGTCCAGTTGGGTGGTTTTTTGTTTTGTTTTTTAAATCAGGTCTTCAGGTACTGTTTTGAGCAGATGATGCAGCTACAAAATGTCTAAATGTCTTCAAAATTCTTTTTTTTTTCCTCCCAGGAGAAATCTAAGGTTTCTGGTTTATATTCCCCATAACTTGCGCACAGCCTTCCAGCTGGGTATAAATGCTGTAGTGCAAATGCTAATTGTCTAAGCACATCTGGTCAAGTCTAGGCCCAGATAGTTGAATGTGCTGTAAGAGCTGTGGTCCAGTCAATTGCAAGGGGATTCTGCAACTTTTGAGGATTTGCTTCCTGCACTTGTTTGGGCAAGATACTCTTGTTCGAGAGACTCATCCTGGCAGCTTGTGAATGTGAGCAAATCTTTCTCAAGTTGCTTCTTTAAAAACTCTCACCTACTGGCAGCTGTTCATACCAGTATTTAGCTCTGTTTTTTAAAAAAATGTTTTTAGATACTGGAATATGTTAAGAAATATGTTAGAAGGCTGAGGATCTGTAGATGGTTAGGTGTTGCCTGCAGTCCTTCTACTATTCATCCCTGATCGTTAGTTTATGAAACTATCATCCAGTTTTTAAGTTCTCTACCACTGGCCCCTCTCTGTGACATTCTAAAAAGTTCTGGTTTCCTTCTTTCCTTTTTGGAACTTATGGCGCCATGAGTTTTTAAAATAAATTCCCAATTCAGGTATTGTGTAATTTACAGAATAAGAACAAATTGATTCTCACTTACAGAAGATATTTTATGTTGTATATACTGCTGCATGTCACATTTTTGTATGCACAAATTTTCATAGTTAATCATACTGCAAGAGACAAAACTAAGTTCATGTGAAGATTTAAAGGTTCTTTCTAATGTTCTATATTTTTTGCGGAGCCATAATTTCTTCTTTGTGGTCTCTGTGCCTCACACACTAGGAGCTTTCGCGCGTGCGCGGTAGCGTTCGGAAGATTCTAGAGCTTAGTAGCTTGGCAGGAACCCCTCCCCCATGCCCGTACTGAGCATGCTCAGCCCGCTGAGCAACAGTCTCTCCTCAGTTCTTTTTCGTCCACCGCTGCGAATGGAAGGTTCTTTGTTTAGTAGCATCTTTTGGCTTTTTCTTGGATTGTCTCTTCTTGGTATTTGATTAACGGATTTCGGAATTTGACTACGTTTCTTGGATTTTGGACTCAGATTTGGTATTTCGGACTTTCTTACCCCTCCTTCGCTTCTCTTCGTTGACCCTTCTCCTTCTTCTTCTGCTCTCTGCCCTCCTTTGAGTCTCCTTTCTTGGACTCTCCGTCTATGTTGGCCTTGTTTAAAAACTGCGCAACTTGTGGTCGTAAGGTCGCCCTGTCCGACGGACACAGTGATTGCCTCTTCTGTCTGGAGGAAACCCATAATGTAAAGGCTTGTTCTATTTGTCATGAGTTTACAGCCCAAACTCTGCGAAACTGCTCATCCCGCTTAAAATCGTATTGTTGGGAGGAGTCCCTTCGAGGAAGGGAACAGCCTGAGGCTCACCCCGTCATGTCCAAGCCATCGACTTCAGGACGACCTGCGACCACTCCATCGACGGTATCAGCGGCTGCCGCACCGTCATCATCGGCAGTATCAGGCTTGGTACCGCCCATGAGGCCACCGATATCGGCCTTGCCGAAAATTCCAAAATTGCCTTCAGCCACCTCAACCACTCAGGAGGCACCTGCAGGCTCGCAGGCAGCAAAACCACCTAGGCCGCTCACTGCTGCCCAGCGTAAATGACCTGCCTCTCAAGAAGTGGCTAAAGAGAAGGAGAAGAAAAAGAAGAGGAAGAAGAAGCAGCGTTCCCCTTCCAAGGAGACCCGCCTTCCCACACCTCCGCCGACTCAGCTCACTGGGGATCCAGGCGAGCAGTCGGACCAGCAAGAAGTCCTTGAGGTGTCAGACAAGGAGCAGGCCACTGTGGTCTCGCCCTTGGAACCGCCCATTCTGACGGTAGTGGTACCCCCGCCGAGTCACCATAAGATGTGGACCGCTGGGAGGAGGCTTTGGCCCCACATCGGGATGCACCCAGCCATCAGGCGGCGTCTGGTAGGAGTGACTCACGCTCCCCGGAATGCAGAGTTAGGCGTCGGTCACCATGCTGATGTGAGCTATACTCAGAGAGGGCCCAGTCTCGTCCTTCGACTGACTCACCGTTTACCTCTGTGTCGCATATTGGGAGGTACCGTCAGGAGCATGTCTGGCGAGAGTATCCGGCTTCGTACCTGTCTTACTCACCATCCTACAGAGACAGGTACCACCGGGATCCAAGACTTTGGTCACCCTACCGGCGGTCTTGTTCACCTTCCCATGAGAGATACCATTCCTGGTATCGGCGGTCACCAAGCCGGTCTGCCTCTAGATCTCCACGATACAGGAGGTCCAGGGAGCGCTCACCCCGTTATAGGGCCATGTCTCCGCCCCCGAGGGTAACCTTGACTGTCACTCACCCGGCTTCGGAGCCTGCTGTACAACAGACAACGACCCCAGCCATTACGGTTACCCAGGCAATTCCACGCCCATGGCCGGCTGTGGTGCCGATTACAACACCTTCGACACCTCAGCCGACATCTGCTGCCACGTTACCATCTACAGTACCAACTACAACTATGGCAACGACGGTTATCCTGGCGTTACCGCCCCAGCGGTCATCAAGGGAGAAGTCCGCTGATGGGTCTCCAACTCACTCCTCCCAGTCGTATGAGACCGACTCGAACTCCGATGAGTCCACGCCTACATTCCACGAGCCACTGCCCTTGGTCTGTGGAGAACCAGGACCTGAGTCGGCACTGGAGGACATGAAGCAGTTCTCTGCCATCCTCCTTCGAATGGCTATAGCGCTCGGCCTGAAGGTCGCGGACCTGGCTCCAACGGTGCAAGACCCGGTATTCCAATATGTGGATACCTATCCACCTTCTACCACACCGCTGCCGTTCCTACTGGCCCTGATGGAGGGTCTGAAACACCCGTGGGCCAAGCTGGCATCCGCCCAGCCAATTCCACATTGGCTCGAGCAATTGTATCATACTCAGAAGGAGGACGCCGAGTTCCTCTTCAACCACCCGGTGCCCAACTCCATAGTCGTCAAATCTGCCCAGACCAAGGGCGGGAACAGGGCACACACCACTCCGCCGAATCGTGAGGGCCGCAGACTAGACACTTTCGGTAGGAGGTTTTACACTGCCTCCTCCCTAATTGATAGAGTGTCGAACACGCAGGCCTGCCTCGCGGCCTATCTAAGGAACTTGCTCGACAGGTTCTGTCCACTTCTGGCCAACCTTCCAGAAGAGAGCCGCGCAAGTGCCATGCAGTTCTTTAACGAGGCGGTGGCACTTGCGAATCAGCAAATCATCTCTTCGATACATTCAGTGGAGGTTGCAGCGAGAGTTATGGTGGGCTCCGTCGCCTTAAGACGATATGCGTGGCTCAGATCGTCGGGACTGCAGGAGGACAGCAGGAGGAGGATTGAGGACCTCCCCTTTGATGGCCAGGGACTATTTAATGCCACAACAGTTGAGGCAATGGACTATCTATTCAAGGCATGCCTAACTGTCAAGAAAATGGGCATACACCAGCCCCCTCAGCCTCGCCGTGGCTTCGGTTCCCGCCCATCTTGGTGCAGGTCCTCATCCTCCGCCTACCAACCTCAGTTCCCTCGCTCGGCCCCATCCCGGCCATCTACTGCATCCTCGGAACGGAGACCTCTACGGAGACACCCATCTTCTTCCTTGAAGAAGTCTTCGTCCGGGACAAAGTCTCAGTTTTGACCGCCTTCGCAGGTCACCACCACAGCCATTCTTCAGCCTGCCAGCAGCCTTCGAAGATCAACCGAGTTTGGCCAGACATCTCGCCAAATGGTGCCACGTCACCATGGACTCTTGGGTTCTTTCCATCATCCGTCTTGGCTACGCCATAGAATTTCAAGATATTCCACCGCGAGGTGTCTACTATTCCACCCTGGCCAACTCGGCTCTGCTGGAAGAGATCCAGTCCCTCCTTCAAAAAGGAGCGATCGAGAAACTTCTGTCTTCAGCCAGTACCACCAGCTTCTTCTCCCAGTACTTCACGGTACCGAAGTCGGACGGGTCCCTACGGCCAATCCTGGACCTCAGAGGGGTGAATGAGTACATCCGCCCCAAGAGGTTCAAGATGGTCACTCTATCCTTGATCCTACCTTTCCTTCAATGAGGGGACTGGTTCTCCTCCATCGATCTTCGGGATGCTTATTTTCACACCACTATTCGCCCGCAACACAGACAATACCTACAGTTCGCGGTCGACGGCACCTGTTACCAATACAGGGTGCTACCGTTTGGACTCTCGACCGCACCCAGGGTCTTCACCAAATGAATGGCCCCAGTGGTATCCTACCTGCAGACGAAGGGCGTCTCGATCTACCCCTACCTCGACAACTGGCTGTTGGTGGCGTCCTGCAGACAAAAACTCTTCAAAGACATCCACCAGACACTCACTCTTCTGATCCGTCTTGGTCTCTGGGTCAACCCGAAGAAGTCACACCTCGAGCCAGCAAGGGTTCTCGACTTCATTGCAGCAACCCTGGACTTGGTATCGGCGAAGGCGTACTTACCAAGGGTCCGTGCACGGACTCTTCGTCGGGCTGCATCTGCAGCCTTCAACGTCCCGACGGTATCAGCGAGAAGAATCCAGCAACACCTCAGATACATGGCTTCAACCACCACTGTGACCTACCTGTCCAGGCTCCATGCACGACCACTTCAGCACTGGTTCGTCCGAGTCTTCGACCCACTCCAAGATGACCAGAGATGTCTGCTTCGAATACCTTGGCAGGTGCGTCACTCCCTGTTGTGGTGGCAATCTTACCGCCATCTGCTATCAGGGATGCCGTTCCAGGAACCGTCTCCACGGATCACGGTGACAACGGACGCTTCCCTCTTTGGATGGGGAGCGCACTGTGGCAGTCTCAGAGTCCAGTGCCAATGGATCGACAACGAGACCAGCCTCCACATCAACACCCTCGAGCTACTCGTCATCTGGAAAGCTCTGAGGGCATTTCGCCACCTGGTTGCGGGCCGTACGGTGCTGATCTTGACGGACGACACAACGGCGGTTTGCTATGTCAACAGGCAAGGAGGGACTCATTCCACCACCCTCCTCAACATAGCCCTCCAGCTCTGGGACTGGTGCGTCTCACTACGAGTCTATCCAGTAGCGGTGCACCTGACTGGGCAGGAAAACACAAGAGCGGACGCCCTCAGCAGGGATACCTGCCACCATGAGTGGTCCCTCTTGAGCGAGGCGTTCCGGATGATACGAGACTGGTGGGGCGAGCTGCCGATCAACCTCTTCGCCACCAGCCAGAACGCGAAGTGTCGCCGGTATTGTTCGAGAGCCAGCTGGGGTCGCGGCTCCACCGGCGATGACTTCCAGTTCGGGTGGAACGAAGGGTTCCTCTACGCGTTCCCTCCGTTTCCCCTCCTGGGCCGAGCGGTCTCCAAGATCCTCGCGGACCAAGCCAACGTCATTCTCATAGCCCTGTACTGGCCGAGGCAGCACTGGTGCGGCCCCCTGTTCGAGGCCGCTCATGGTCGGCTCCTCAGGCTCCCGACAACGCCGGACCTCCTGTCGCACTCCAACAGTCTTGTTCTCCACCCGGACCTGCTGTTCCTGGTCCTCCATGCCTGGCGGATATTGCCCTAGATGACCCTGCCATCAGTAACGTCTTGATCGCGGCCAGGAAGGAGTTGCCACGCCGCAACTATCACTACAAATGGCAGCGATTTGTTGCCTTTGCTGAAATACGATGGGAGCTGGTATCACCTGTCAACTTGCCTACCGTGCTCCATTTCCTTCTACACTTTCGGCAACAGGGCCTAGCCTTCCCTTCCCTTCCCTGAAGGTCTACCTTGCCGTTATCGTGGCTTACCAACCTAGAGGGTCCCCATCGGCAGCTCTCTTCTGTGATGCTACCATGAAGCAATTTATGAAGGGCCTGCAACACCTCTATCCACCGGTATCACCACCGCTACCACTGTGGTCGCTTTCCTTGGTACTATCGCAGTTGACAAGACCACCCTTTGAGCCCATGGCGACTACGGACAACAGGCTTCTCACCATGAAAACTGCCTTCTTGGTGGCTGTCACCTCAGCCAGGTGGGCGAGTGAGCTGACACTCCGCCCTGACATTTCCTTCCTGCCGAAGGTGGTGCCAAGCTTCCACCTCAATCAAGACATCATCTTGTCAACCTTTTATCCGGACCCGACTACACCTTTGGAGCGATCCCTTCACTCCCTGGATGTTTGTTGGGCCTTGGTCTTCTACACAGACAGGACTGCGTCTTTTCGACAGACCCCGCACCTTTTTGTGTGCTATGGCAGGCATCGAAGAGGCCACAAGGTGTCCACCCAACGTTTCTTGAAATGGGTGGCCCAGACTATCTTGCTGGCATACGAACTGGCCAAGAAGCCCCCGCCAGCCTTGCTCCGGGCTTGTTCAACCAGAGCCGTAGCGACATCAGCAGATCTCCTGCAAGGAGTCGATCTGCAGGAACTGTGCTGTGTGGCGACCTGGTCCCAGCCATCAACCTTCGTGCGCCACTACAGATTAGACTGCCAGTCCCGTAGAGATGGCCATTTCGGATGTGTGGTGCTGGCTTCCGTTCTCTAGGACCTGACCCACCATCCAACCGGTAAGCTACGAAGTCTCCTAGTGTGTGAGGCAAAGAGACCACGAAGAAGAACAGGATGCTTACCTGTAACTGTGGTTCTTCGAGTGGTCATCTGTGCCCTCACACACACACACCCAGCTGTCCCCTCTGTCTCAGGTCCCTTATTGGCACATTACAGAACTGAGGAGAGACTGTTGCTTGGCGGGCTGAGCATGCTCAGTATGGGCATGGGGGAGGGGATCCCGCCAAGCTATTAAGCTCTAGAATCTTCCGAACGCTACCGTGCACATGCGAAAGCTAGTGTGTGAGGGCACAGATGACCACTCGAAGAACCAGTTACAGGTAAGCAACCTGTTCTTACTAGTCTTGAAAATAAAGAATGTGAAATGCAGTTGAGATTCAAATTTGGAATAAAAATCATCTATTACTTTAATGTGAATTTATTAGCATAATTATCTGTCAAATTAGCTTCCACCAATTATAAATCTGGAAATGTATAAAAGGACTTTTGTTTGAAAATAGAATAGGCCTTCTCTATAAATGGATCCAGGAATCCCCATGTAAAAGAATGCCAGTGCTCACATTCAATAATACCTAATGAGGATGATCAGCATGTCCGTGTGCATGTGCTCACCGTGACCCCGTCACATATCTGGAGTCTGTGAGTAAGGAAGACCCACTGTATTTAGTAGAAATTTCTGGATGAGTGTGTGAGTAAATGTGTTAGTTCTTTGTTTTTGAGCTGCCATAGAATTAATATTTTAGGTTTTCTTGCCAATAATCTATGAGTTGCACAGGAAATCAACATTTAAGATAAATGTTTTTATCTTGACACTGTTTTTATTCCTAGTGGCTACAAGTTAATACTTTGCAGAGCTCTTATACTCCCAAAACCTTGATAATTATGCATGTATCAGATTTACTGGATTAAGGCCAGCATTAAAAAAAAGTGGTTTTTTTTAGTAGTTCTGACTCAGCAGAGCACTTTAGTACAAAGCTAATTACTTGATTCATATACACCTTTAGTTACAAACAGCAGTTCAGGTGTTAAAACCATTCCTAGAATACCCCACTTCCATAACACAGGTGCAGGATACAATGACTAAACATTTTTCCAAATTAAAAAGAATTCCTTAATGGTAGGAAAAGATGCCAGTCTAGCTGTCTTCCTGTAGTGCTGACATTTGACTTTACAGGGAATTTTAAAACAAGCATGAAAAGCATTCAAACAGAAGCAATTGCTTGGAGTGCTACAATCTAAAATGGTTTTTACCACATGATCTTGGGTTGGATCCAGACTATTGTGTATGAAACTAGGCTAGCAAAGGTGGACTCTCCATTTGTCCTCCCTATAGCAGTCCCTTGAAAATGGAACAGTGAGAGTTCTAGGACTCTGTGAATGAAATAAGTTGTGCTGCACAGGGATCACTTAAAACTGGGAAGCAAGTTGCCTTCCAAGAGCAAAATCCTTTTGCCTGCAGAAGGCAGGTACTGAATCCCATCCCCACTGTTTGTAGACATTATTTAGCAATTTTCATCATTGATGGCTTATCGACATAATGGATTTAGAAGAACGCTTTTTATAGCACAAGAAAAAGATACAAACTAATAGATTAAAATTGCTTTACTAAACACATATACAAATAAAAATATAAAATGGAATTTCACTGACAGTCCTTTGATTACAACCATATAAATGGTTTAATTGTTATATTTACTTGTTACTTGCTATGAAGAAATGATGACTCATACATCATTAACATTTAGATGTCTGGACCACTTAACTGGTTGCGGATATACACAGCACCAGTCACTGTTTCATGGCAATGTAACTTATGCTTGTTTTTCAGACTTCTGATGAAACACCAATGTTCATTTCTCAGCACCTTCCTCTGTTTCACTGTCTTCACTATCACTATCTCTTCCAGGATGCTCAGGCATTTTCCGATGTTCCTCCTCCTCTTCTGCTTTTTGTTTCTCTTCCAAAATTTTTTGCTCCACCATTTCCACTGGGGTGGTTTTGACTTCATCTTCTGTTTCCATTTCAGTTTCCCTGCTTGGAACTATTTCACTTTCCTGAGAGTGAAGTGTTTCACTTTCTTCAACAAGTGCTGGAGGAGGCAGTAAATCCTGCTAATAAGAAAATGTAAGAATGTACTATGAAAATGTGTGGGTTTTCTTTTGACAACAAACTCATGCTTGTCAAACTAGACATACAAAATCACAAAACTTGAATACCAAATGTGCTTGCCTGCAGAATTCAAGGCCTAAATCCAGTTGCTTGCTCCAACTAGAGGAGTCTCACCAAATCAACTACTGAATGTTAAGTCAACATGTATGTATACTTTGTTGATTCCATTTGACTGCTGTAGTGAGCCTAGCAACTAGACTGAGATTATGATGTTTCTCATAAGGAATTCCTTGAACACTGCTTGCCTAAGTTATTACCACCAGTTTTATGATAGCCTCCATACTTCCTTTAATGAGAAATTCCACAACTGGATGACCAGCAAGCACAAATGTGGTAATTTAAGAAACTGCTGAAAAGTTAGCTGCTTCGCATTTTGGATGGGATATAAAATAATGAACTATCACATATAACTTTTTTAAAAAAATAAATTATCACAGTACTTTTGAAAACATAATGTTTGCTCTGGGGATTAACCCCACTGACAGCACAGTCCTACCTACAGCTACTCAGAAGTCCCAGGAATTAACCAGGATTTGCTTTCAGGATTTGCTTTTTGCAGCATGAGCCATGTTATTCCTGCAGGGGTCTCACCACTATAAACCTCTTCAGATGTTCAGCTTTCCCTGTAATTCAACCTGCTGAGACTGAAGGAAATGTTCTCGCACTTCCTCTTTCTTTTCTCTTTATTGTACAATATGTACAAGATCTGATCCAGAAAACTCAATGTCTCCTTGCTTTAACGCAAAAGGAAAAGGCGCAAGGAAAGGGAACACATGAATATATTCCTGACCTTTAGCTCTTGGGAAAAGTCCTCATAAAATTCAAGCAGACTCCATTACTTGGAAAAAAGGGTTAAATGATTTTATTATATTTACTAAATTAAGCTAAAAATAGTCTCTTCAACATTATATACCCTCTTCTCACTTTCTTCCTCCTTATGCTGAAAAAGATAGGGTTCACCCTCCCACTCCCAATCTTCACTGCACATCCCGTATATGTCATAGTTTTCAAGGAGCTGTTTCACACTAGCATGCAAGCATGCAATCAAGATTCTATCTATTAGCTCATGTTTCAGCCAGCCATAGAAAGATCTGATGTCTCACCAGCCAACTGGAATAAAGAAACTCAAACTTTGAAATTATTATGTCTAGAACTTGTAATCTGTGGCCAAAATGATTTTTTTTTTTTTTAGGAGACTAATTACAGGCATTCAGAAAATCTGAACCTCTCAAATTAGGGACTCCTTTGTCCTTGGCATAATGTATATTTAATGCTGCCGGATACAAGCTAGGGCTCCTTCTGTGATGCAGCTGGTACAATTTTTATCCATGCATGATTACTGTCATTCAGTTCTTTTCGTAACCCTTGACTAATATCATGCTAAAAATAACATCTTCAAGAACACCACGGAGAACACACACCAAATCATTTGCTGCAAGTCTGTGGGAATAAGTGTGCATTTAGACTCACAAGCCTAGTAAGTCACTACACTATAGTTAATGAGTGTTTGAGTGTAAAATGGATTTGCAGCCATCTTGTCAGAATAATCACTAACCAGAGTATCCACTCATATTACAACCCTGTTTTAGCAGAGTACTAGAATAAATTTGCATCAATAAATCAAAAAATTAAGTCTCATTAAAGGATGACCAGTGGCATCAAGTTGTGTACTCTCCCACTGTCCTGAGAATCTTTGGAACTCATAAAAACTACTTGGCCCTCCCTCTGAGTCAGTATTTTTGTGTCTTAAATGAACGTGTGGACTTCAAAGGGATCACACCAGTGGTGCAGGCCTGCTTACCCATATTCACACATGCCCTGTGCCCTGAGATATCATGCACATAGGGTTGTAAACTGTCAAATAATACTAATGGAAGGTTTGCTGGTAGTTTTCCCGAGCTTCTTTGTTCCACCTCTGCTCCTCCAGCAAAACAACAGAAAAAATTAGGAAGCTTTTGTTTCCATTTTGATTAATCACATCTTAGTGTAAAAATCAGTTACTTTGGGACTGAAATGATATTACAATGGTGGTATATTTATATCATGCCTTTTCCCACAAAATCAGAATTCAAGGCAATTTAAGCAATAGCCAAAAGTCACTGACAGTTCTAACCTCTATTTTTTTATTTGTATCCCGCCTCTCCATATGGATCGAGGCAGCGAACAACTTACAAATAGCATGTATTTCGAAACATTTCTATACATGCCCCCAACAAGCTGGGTACTCATTTTACCGACCTGCGAAAGGATGGAAGGCTGAGTCAACCTTGGAGCCCGGCAGGACCGAACTCACAACCTTGTGGCTTGCAGTACTGGCATTTAACCACTGCGCCACCAGGGCTCCTGGCTATGAATTTGCCTAATCCCACTTTTAAAGCCATCTACACTAGTAGCCATGTTCATACCTTGTTGCGGTAAATTTGGTAATTTAATTATCAGTGTGACATTTGATATGTTTCTTTCTCTGCCCTCATTCTACTATCAATCAGTTCCACCAACTTCTAGTATTACAGAAAATACATGAAGTTCATTCTTTCCTGTTTTGTTATAGCATGTATGATTGCATATGCCTTTAGAAAGATTTAGAAGCAAAGACTGGCTTTCACAGGATCTATTAGATATTGTTTGGTATTAATGTTAGCATTGTTGTTTGTTAGAGAGCCAGCATAGTTTAGTGGTTTGAATGTTGGGCTGCAACTCTGGATACTGAATCCCTGCTTGGCCATGGAAATTCACTGGGTGACCTTTCAGTCTCAAAGGAAGGCAAAGGCAAACCCCTTCTGAAAAAACTCTTGCCAAGAAATCCCCATGACAGACTTTAGGGTCTCGGTAAGTCAGAAATGACTTGAAGGCATGCAAAAATAATAAAGTATTGTTTGTTATTTAAAAGTATAGACATCCTAGCAGCCAGGCCTCCTTAGTCAGATAATAAAAATACAACAAAAAAGTAATAGTATTTTAAATGTGTTTTGGTCTTTTAAGCCATTTCTAGAACACGGATTTACTGAACTTCCCAATGTTTAGAAACTAACAGAGCTAGACACATAAATATAACTGTAAAAGAAGTACAACAGGAAATAAATAGTACGAACTGATAAAGATGAACCACACAGCTTGATGTATTCATTCCTGTGTTAATCATCCTCAAATTGATGCCTGTGATTACACTGTTATTATGCAACTAATGCTAGTTGTTGTGTGCCTTCAAGTAATTTCTGACTTATGCTGGCCCTAAGGTGAGCCTATCACATGGTTTTCTTGGCAGAATTTGTTCAGGGGAATTTGCCCTTGCCTTCCTCAGAGCCTGAGAGAGTGGGTTTCCATGCTTTCCATGGCCAAGCACAGGAAATTTGAACCTTGGTCTCCCAGTGTTCTAGTCCAACACTCAAACCATTACACTATGCTGGCTCTCCCAACTAATTCTAGTTTCTTTATGCTATCTATCCTTCTCTTACTGACCTGCTTTGTTTTTAAAAAGTGTTTGAAGTTATTATGCTGAGTAAGCACTCTTAGAGCTAAAGCTCCCAGGCCAATTGTTATGACACACTACAGAAACACCACTTTCCAAATTACTCTAGAGTCAACCAAGACTAACCATATCTTTAACAGTTTCAAATAGACTCATTCTGTTTATAAGAAATAATTAAAAGTGCATCTACTCAGTGCATTTAATGTAAAACAGTGCTTCCCCAATTTTCAGAGTTCCATACCTGTCTGTGTTGGCGTGTACTTTGTATCATATGCATATACATGTTGTACACAAAGTTGGCCATCTGAGGCATATTCTTTATAACATGGACTTGATGAAATGGATGTTCTCCATTCTAAAAGGAAAAACAGATGCTATTTAGAGCAATCTAAAAGAAACCTAGTAAGAGCACTCAGATGAAAGAACCAATATTTTACTGATGAAAGTTAAGCCTTAAAGAAAAGAAAAACAGTTCAATTCTTATAGTGAAGTCATCATCAAACTCTTTTTCTATAATACAATTCAGCTGGTTGTACCTGCCGTGTTGTTGGAAAATACTCTGTGGGGATTATATACAGTTGGAGAGGACGGGCAGTGAGCTGGCTGAAAGCTGGAGTTAGCTCAAAGCAGTTCTGGAACAGCGATACTCTTGCAAATATATAAAGTCCAAGTCTGGCTCTTGACATAGCAACCACCAAACGCCGGACATCTCTTCAAAAAGGAAAACAGAAAATGGCAAACTATTAATATGCTCTTACAACTGCCTACAATAGTTAATTAATCAAAGTGTGCAGTTTTTTCCTCTGACTGCAAAACAAGTATAATGGTTTACTAACATTTTTAAAGATGAGAGAGGGAATCAGGGAACAATGTTATCTCAGTTAGATTGTTCAGTATTAATCAGTATCTAGGTATCAGTTAGACTGTTGATTCAGTATGAATAAGTATCTATACAGTATCCATCTATACTGAACAGTACCATCTCTCTATGGTTTCAGACCAGAATCATTCCCAGTCTATTGCTTCTCATGAATTCCAGCTCAGTGCTCACAAGCACTCCATTCATGGTAGGATTGGATGGTGCACCATAAGAAAATACATTATTACATACCTCAAGTGTCCAACTGCTTTAGTCCGCACAAGTGAAAGGATTATATAATCATTCTGCTGACCTTGAAACCTATCTACAGTTGTCACCTAATGGAAAAATTGAGAGAGTGTTAAGTCACTGGCATCTCAGTGAGATTTCAAAAGAACACTTTGGTAAAGCACCCTGCCCTTTTGGAGCTAAAGTAATATCCTGGAAAGATACTAAAAATGTACTTCACTGCAAACATGATCAGATGGCAGTGGAAATCCTATGTCACATGTGCAGTGTGAACCAAAACAGAACTTCAGTGTGGGTCCACCTCCCCTCCTCCAGAAGAGCTTTGTGCCCTGCTCAGGTTTGGAAAATGGGGTGTTTATAGGGTGGTTGCTGAGAAGTTTAAAGAAGAACAGTCAGAAACCAAAGGAGAACCCTGCTAGTCTCTGGCAACACCTCAGACTAACTGGATTACTTTGAGTGGAAGCTCTAAGGGTTTAAAGGCTACAGATATGGTCTCAAAATGTATTTATTTCACTGAGATTTACACATGCCTAATTCTTCAGGTTCTAAATCACAACTGCTTCTTTAGTCTATTTACTACTGGAGTGACTGTATTTAGGATGTTTGAGAGTAAGCTGAGTATTAAACTATGGGCAGAATGATCTTAAGGTGATACAAGGAACTTCCTAAACCCTGACAGCATTTGCTAGCCTGGATGGGGAACAGGGTGGTGGCGGTGGCAGACATTTGTTTTCCTTCCCTTTGCTCAAAGGTTGGGCTACCACACTTTGGGTTTTTTAGAAATGTGTGGGGAAGAGTTGGATTCTGTATATCCTGACTTCTCTCCAACTTGCACTCTACCCTCCACTGCTTTGCTTTCACACCCAGTGACAGAGTACCACCATTCTCTAGATATTATTTTCATGGACAGACATGTGTTCATGTGTTCATGAAAATATGGTCTATATCATTCCATGCGTCTTAAGTCACCCTCTGACAGACCACAGGATTGTACCATAAAATGGTTCGCTATTATTAGAACCAATATATCAAATATCAAATTTGCAGATGATACCAAATTGGGAGGGGTTGCTAATACACCAGAGGACAGGATCAAAATTCAAAATGACTTTGACAGATTGGAAAGCTGGGCCAAAGCTAACAAAATGAATTTCAACAGAGAGAAATGTACGGTCCTGCACTTAGGCAGAAAAAGTGGAATGCACAAATATAGGATGGGGGATGCGTGGCTGGATAGCAGTACATGTGAAAGGGATCTAGGAGTCTTGGTAGATCACAAGCTGAACATGAGTCAACAGTGTGATGTGGCAGCCATGGAAGCCAATGTGATTCTTGGTTGCATCAATAGGAGTATGGTGTCTAGATTGAGGGAGGTAATGGTACCCTCTATTCTGCTTTGGTTAGGCATCATTTGGAATACTGTGTCCAATTCTGGGCACCTCAATTCAAGAAGGATATCAACAAGCTGGAACGTGTCCAGAGGAGAGCAACCAAAATAGTGAAGGGTCTGGAAGCCATGCCCTATGAAGAACAGCTTAGGGAGCTGGGGATGTTTAGTCTGCAGAAGAGAGGGTTAAGAGGGGACATGATAGCCATGTTTAAATATTTGAAGGGATGTCATGTTGAGGAGGGAGTGGGCTTGTTCTCGGCTACTCCAAAGACTAGAACAAGGACCAATGGATTCAAGCTGCAGGAGAGGAGATTCTACTTGAATCTCAGGAAGAACTTCCTGATACTCAGAGCTGTCCGGCAGTGGAATATGCTGCCTCGGAGTGTGGTGGAGTCTCCTTCTTTGGAGGTTTTTAAGCAGAGGCTGGATGGCCATCTGTTGGGAATGCTTTGATGTGTGTTCCTGCATGGCAGGGGGTTGGACTCGATGGCCCCTGGGGTCTCTTCCAACTCTATGATTCTATAATTCGAAGTCTGCATAACTGGGGGTTATGAAAATGACAAAGTTCAGTAACTGAAATGTATAAATATATGTTTATAAATAGGGTGGGTGTGTTTCAGAAGGTATTTTTGTATATATTTGCTTCAAAAAAATAAGTATGTATCTGTTTATACTATGAAATTATGATGAAATATATAATAAAAATAAGGATAAGGATGTGGCCTTAACAACATAACAGTTCAGAAAGTTAAAAGAACGACCCCGGCAGCTAATCTCTTTATCACAGATTTAATGTCTTCATCAGAAAAAAAAAATCTACGCAATACATAGGAAGTTCAATATATAATCTTCTTACTGGCAAAATAATTTGATTCCTGAAATGAAACTTCCCATGGTTATAATTTTTCTAATCTTAACTGTTGTTGCTTTTACTAACTGCCTCTGGGCAAGAAGTGGAAAAAACTAATTAGAAAACATAAGCCATATAACTTATATATTCCTTGAGGGCTCCTTTTTTGCTTTTTAACAATGAAAGTAAATCCTTCAGAATACAGAATTATGCCTTTTATGGATTAGTAAATCCAAAATATATTTGCATATTAAATCTTATGTCTAACTTTCTGTATTACTGGCTGTAACTCATCAGCTAGGATCTCAATGCCTAGTTTACTTTTTACGCTCATCATTAACCAAGAAAAAGAATAAATGGCTTTCACTCTGCCATCAAAACAGTGATATCAAATCCACAGTAAATACAATCAAAGCACAAACTTAAGACTCTTTCTAGTAGACACTGGGTAACATATTCAGAATTTCTTTTGAAATGAAAGAAAAATGTAATTTATTAATATCTGGAATATCACCTTGTTTGGTCTTCCGATCATTGGGTTATTCCCACAGCGCTGGTTAATAATATCCCGAATCAGATGTTTCTGTCCATTATATGTTGTCAAGATGCTTATCTTCTCTGCAGGATATCCTAGCAGGCACATGTACATGAACAGTGCAACAACGTATTCTGCCTCACCAAGATTCTGAAAAATTTTAAAGTAAGTATGCATTTGTTTTATGTTTCTGATGAAAGGAAATCTGTTAACCATTCTGGACCAAAACCACAATGACATGAGAATACAATCAACCTGCCTTGCTCTCTTTCCATCCCACCAGATGCAACTTCATAATGGGTTGCACTGCTCTGAAAAAGGGAAGTTAAAATACTACTGATACCTGGATAGTCTCATTTACTTTTACTTCACTGTGCTAGTATGATTTATCTCTTCAGGTGGAAACATACCAACACCTAATCAATAGTTTAATTATCTCTTAAAAAGCAATTTAAACAACAATATTTTTTTGGCTCACAGTGCAAACAGAAACCACTCCAGTGGCTGCCAATCTGTTTTGGGTCAGAATTCAAAGTGCTGTTTATGATCTTTAAAGCTTTATATGGCTAGGGGCCACACTGCCTGAAAAAATGTATCATCCTATATGAGGCTGCCCATGCTCTAAGACCTGTGAGGGAAAGCTGCCTCTTGATTTCACCATCATCACAGGCACATTTGGTGAGGAATTTAAGAGAGCCTTCTTGCTGGCTATTCCCAAGTTGTGGAACTCCATTCCCCAGGAGGTCCAGCTGGCCCTCTCTCTGCTGTCTTTCTGCTTTGCTTTCTATTTAAGGAAGCATTTCGTTTTTAGTATGCTGCAACAAATAGAGCTTTTAACTGAGGGAGATGTAGTGTTTTTATTTTATTATGTTTTACGCATCTTGTTTAATGTAGTTTTTAACTTCTTTTTTTCTTGTGTTTTTAAAAAGCGATTTAATTTAATAGTGTTTTAACTTTTGTACAAAGAAAACATTGTATGCTATCTTGGATCCTGTGCTGGAAGATAGGTGGGATATAAAATAAATAAACAAGAATACACAAACTAAAATTAATTATTTTTCTTACCTGATAGAAATAAGGGTTGGGTTCAGATTCTCCTACACCATGGAAATCTTCTACATTTATAAGCTGGAAGTCATACAGGAAACCAGCATTTGCTGTTCTGAATTCAGGCAAGAGCTGCACATGGGGCAAATTCCCCAGATTTTTGTAACGCCAATTGTAGAGATTACATAAGCTTTATGAAGAAGAAGAAAAGGAGACAGTTACTGATAGGTTCAGGAGGCAAAAACAGAAGACTGTTTTTAAAAACCAATAAAATAGGACTAGGGTTATCACCAAAATTAGTGATAACAAAATGGTATTTTATCATTGTCCTCTAGGGATTGAAATATTTAGTCCACAAGTAATGAACAGCCAATGAAGATTTCAAAACATTTCAATGTCCAATGGTCTGCTCCTCTTAAGTAGCCTACTCTATATTCTCTAAATGCATTCCACAAGTAGCCCCATACACAATGTACAGTAGGCTATTCCTAAAATTGTGATGAATCATATACTAGTTGATTTAAACAGATGAGAGTGAAGATATGAACAGTCAGATCTTCCTTCACCAATGTATCTAGTAAAAGACACATCTAACCACCGCCACAACTCTGAGATCTAGACAGAGCTGGAGATACATTAGAACCCATAAGCTAATCGGGGAGGCTGAATCCCATCCATATCAGGTTATTGTGTCACTGTACAACAGTGAGGCATAGTTTTTAAGAGGGAAGTGGGTGCTTCTAATTCTCATTAAGATGCTGATTCAATGAAACCAGTTCTAGGATGTTAAAGAGTATGTGGATGAGATGAGATGCAACTAGTAGAAGACAGACGAGAACCATTCTGGTAAATGGTTGGATGTAAGTATGGAAAGCAGACAGAAAGAAAGAGACAAGGGGAGGACGAAGATATGAGCAAGCCCTCCAATGACATGTGGCAGTAGCTAGGAGCAGCATGGGACAGTAGCAAAGACTAAAATGTATAGTGGCACACACTGACACATGGTAGAATGTGCAAAATAGCAGCTTGTCATCTGAGAGGAATTGCACCAAATTCCTTTCCCTGTTTCTGGATGCTTTAAAGACTCAAACTGCTATTCACTATTCACCAACAAAGCACTGTTAAATTCAGGTTGTACTTGCTGAACCCTCCTGAGAATCACCTGTGTCAGTCAATAAAATCCATAAACATTTCATCACCACTAAAGCTAACCAAAATAATGTATTGTGTGAAAAGACTTATTTGCTTTCTTAAATTAATTCAATAATAACATTACAAACACTCCTAAGTGTATTGGAAGACAACAGTATGGCAAGTAAGACTATGGAGTGCATACAATCAGAAAGGGCAAAGGCAGCATCTAAAACATGAAGAAAATGACAGCACATGAAGTTCATCTCAGGGCAGAGAAAAAACAATCCCAGTAATGTAGAGACCTACTTAAGACAGACTTCAGTATTGGTATGAATTTTCTTCCATCATTTTATTTATTTATTATATTTATAGACCCAAGGCGGCTTCCATCAATAAATATCCATTAAAACCACAATTAATAAAATGAAACAGATTAAAAACACTTAAAACTACTAAAAACATTTTAAACAGCTAAAAACATTAAAAAGATATATAACTTGAAACAATGCTAATTAATAAGTTACCCAGCCAAAGGAAAAGTTTGTTTGAGGAGAAAGTTTTTTGCCTGTCGGCGAAAGGAGAGCAGGGAAGGGGCATGCCTAGCCTCCTGCGGAAGAGAGTTCCACTGAGAAGGCTTTAAGACCTTTACCTGTAACTTACATCTATCCCAAATGCCTTCCTTGTGCCTTACCTTGCTCTAGCTCTTCCTTGAGCATCCAAATCAACAGTTGGCACTCCGATACGAACAAATCGTGTAAAAAGAGACTGCTCCATGTTGGAATATTTTTGAAAAGCCATGTTCTTAATGACTGGAGGCAACTGATGGTGATCCCCAATCATGATCCACCGTTTCAATCGGCTGAACCCATCCTGTGGATTCTATGGAATGCAAGCAAGATTCTAAAATTAAGCTCCTATAACCATAATTGGTTAAAAAAAAAAAAAAAGACTGAACAAATCAAGTTCTATTTTTTAGCTACATTAAATAAGCTACAAAGTCATAGGCAGAAAAAACTGATAACTTCAACTATCTGTATTTTAAAATAAGTAGGAACATAAAGACGTAATAACTAGAATAGACTCCCAGCATTCTTACTGTTATGTAGGCTGGCAAAGGCTGCTGGGAGCTACAGTTCGACATCTTGAAAGGATTATTCCCCACACCTGTATCTACAACAACAATATGTCAAAGCTGGGAATGTGCTCTCTTTCCTTTGTAAAATGAGTCACATGCAAGACTGATGAAAAAAAAATCTTATTTTAACTCCAGATGTTTAATACCAGATGTACTTTAAACCTACTTTCTGATACTGTTACTTTCTGATACAGGAGATTCATCTTTTCACTGTTCATTCAAATATGTCAAAAGCACATACAAATATGTGACTGGGAAGCCATTTTGGTCCCAAAGACAATCAGGAGTGCAAAAGAATAAAATAATTAAAATAAGGATCATAAACTGAAATGGTACTAGAGCTCTCACCTGCAAGAGAAGTGGTATAAAAGTTTCAATCTCCAGTATCTGAGCAGCCTCTTCCATTAAGATGTTATCATACTAGGAAATCAAACAGAAACAGATTAGTCTACAAACAGAGGTTACATGCAGTGTGTACACATGTGTTTTAATGCGGGAATATTTTATTCAGGACAGTAATTGCTTAGTATGTGTAGATAGTTCTAATCATTTATTAGGCACACCATATTTTGTATACAGAAAACTTTTTAAAATGTAACTTTCTAGGTAGCAGAGTTCTCTTTTTTTGATGTGCAAAGAGTTCCTTTGCGAAAGAAAACCAAGTGTCCCATCTGGATATAGCGAGATACACCACACATCCCATTCCAAATTGGACAGAATGCCGCACACATCTATGTATTTCCTTTATTGGCTGCACTTTTAAACTTCCCATAACCAAAGTTCTCTGAACAATGATTTCACCAGAGTTTCTGCACAAATCTACCAGAATGGGACATGGCTTATGCTTGCTCAGTTCAGTTTCCTTTGTTTGGCTCTGTTCTATATAACCCAGGGGATCTATCCTTCAGTTGCCTCACTCTGGGGTTGGGGGGAAGTAGAGGACCACCATCAAGCCAAAGACACATGTCTTGGAATACCCTGGGAAGAACTGGTTGTTTAGGGACTCAGTTCCACTTGCTGTGAGGGGATGCTAGAACTCATCAGATAAAGGGATGGAATGCTCTCCTCTGTTCCAGTTTACTCACTGCATTGATTTACCACCAATAAAGCTTATCCTGTAGTAGTGATGCATGGCAGATTTCAGTAGCAGACAGATTGGCCTGGCACCTCCATTAGGTCCAGCTAGAAACAGGGCCTCTTAAACCCCAGGGTGTACCCTAAAGATGCAGGGATTATTGCAGAAGCCAGAAGGCAGCACTTATCATCCACCTCCTTTGGAATTACCATCAACATTTGAACTGCAAAAGGTATGGAGCATTGTTGATGTTATTAGCCTCTCTTCTGAATGGTCCCAGTAAAATACTGAGAATATAAGGTGGCAGATGATACACAGGGAACTCTTAGCATTTTGTCCAGTGCAGTATTACCTTAAAGCCCAACTCAACTAAGTCATGGCGTTTCAAAGCAGCATGGGTACAAGTCATTGCAATGATCTTTGCTTCTTTCACAAGTAGATATTTGGATCTGTCCAGTCCACTGCGGAGAAGTTCAAATGCTCTGAACTCCTACAGGAAATAGAAGAAGACACCTGCAGTTCTGTGTAACAATGAAGAATACCAGGGCTGTATAACTGCCAACCAGCCACTAAACAGAATAGCCATACTGCAGAGGTCTCCAAGTGCTAGGATGACCACCAGAAACTCCCACAACCACGTCCCCCCCCACCTTATCTTAATGTCAGACTTAGGTACTAGTGTGCAAAAATTTTTGTTCTTTAAAATCAACAACAAGGTTCAACAGATTGTCAGATACACCTATACACCAGTCTTCTGCTTGCTTTTAAACAGAATCAGTTTTCAAATAGATACACTTGGGAACTTTGGAACTCTCTTTGATTAATATATCTATATATCTATATATACATCAGGTGTATATGTGTGTGTGTGTGTGTGTATGTCTGTGTGTGTATGTATGTATCTATCTACCGTATCTATCTGATTCACAAAGAAAGTTCTGTGGGCATTTTGTTCCTCTGACTTTCTCTCACAAAATATTGTGAAAGTTTTTTTAACTATTACACAGAAAACAATGTCATTAACCACTCGGTTATTTGTAAAAAAGAATCTCATTATGTCCTTGTGAAAAGCTCAACAATAGTCTACTAGCTGCTAAGTTTTGCATGTAGTTTTCAGTATTTCTTAGTAACATTATAACACTAATCAAGTTGGTTCTAGTTCATGAAGGCTTATGTTGAGGTAAAACTGTTAAGTCTTTCAGACACTATATGATTTTCCACAGGTTTTGTTGCAGACTAAGAACAGGTTGCTTACCTGTAACTGTGGTTCTTCGAGTGGTCATCTGTGCCCTCACACACTAGGAGCTTTCGCGCGTGTGCGGTAGCGTTTGGAAGATTCTAGAGCTTAGTAGCTTGGCGAGAAACCCTCCCCCATGCCGGTACTGTGCATGCTCAGCCCGCCAAACAACGGTCACTCCTCAGTTCTGTAGTCCGCCGATAAGGGACCTGAAAAAGAGGAGATGGTTGGGCGGGTGTGTGTGAGGGCACAGATGACCACTCGAAGAACCACAGTTACAGGTAAGCAACTTGTTCTTCTTCTTCGTGGTCTCTGTGCCTCACACACTAGGAGACTGTCTAGCTTACCGGTTGGACGGTGGGTCAGGTCCTATAGAACAGAAACAAGCACAGCACGTCCAAAACGAGCATCTCGACGGGACCAGCAGTCTAGCCTGTAGTGGCGCACAAAGGTCGATGGCTGGGACCAGGTCGCCACACGGCAGAGTTCCTGCAGGTCGACTCCTCGCAGGAGGGCTGCAGATGTAGCCACGGCTCTGGTTGAATGAGCCCGGAGCAAGTCTGGCGGAGGCTTCTTGGTGAGCTGGTATGCCAGCTGGATAGTTGGGGCCACCCATTTGAAAAACGCTGGGTGGATACTTTGTGGCCTCTTTGGCGCCTGCCATAGCAAACGAAGAGGTGCGGAGTCTGTCGAAAAGAGGCAGTCCTGTCCTTGTAGAAAGCCAGGGCCCGACAAACATCCAAGGAATGAAGGGATCGTCCCAAAGTTGTAGTCGGGTCCGGATAAAAGGTTGGCAAGATGATGTCTTGACTAAGATGGAAGTTCGACACCACCTTTGGTAAGAATGAAATGTCCAGCCGAAGGACCACTTTGTCCCTGTGGAACAAGAGGTAAGGATTGTCAGACCGTAGGGCTGTCAGCTCTCCCGCCTGCCTGGCTGAGGTGACAGCCACCAGGAAGGCAGTTTTCATGGTGAGCAGCCTGTCATTAGCAGTCACCATGGGTTCGAAGGGCGGTCTCGTTAGCTGTGATAGCACCAGAAATAGGGACTACGGCGGTAGCGGTGGCGATACCGGCAGGTACAGGTGCTGCAGGCCCTTCATAAACTGCTTGACGGTACCGTCCCAAAAAAGGGCCACTGACGGGGATCATGGAGGCTGGTATGCCACGATGGCGGTGAGGTAAACCTTCAAGGAAGGGAAGGCCAAGCCCTGCTGTCGAAGCTGTAAAAGGAAGTGGAGTATGGTAGGCAAGTTGACAGGCGATACCGGCTCCCGTCGTGCTTCAGCAAAGGTTACAAATCATTGCCACTTGTAGTGATAATTGCGGCTTGTCGACTCCTTCCTGGCCGCGGTCAAGACGTTACCGATAGCGGGATCGTCTACGGCGATATCTGCCAGGCATGGAGGGCCAGGAGTGGCAGGTCTGGGTGGAGTACGAGACCGTTGGAGTGCGACAGGAGGTCCGGTGTCGTCGGGAGCCTGAGTAGTCAATCACGTGCGGCCTCGAGCAGGGGCCTGAACCAGTGCTGCCTCGGCCAGTACGGGGCTACGAGGACTACATTGGCTTGATCCGCGAGGATCTTCGATATTACTCGGCCCAGGAGGGGAAACGGAGGGAACGTGTAGAGGAACCCCTCGTTCCACCGGAAATGGAAGGCATCGCCGATGGAATTGCGATCGTGACTGGCCCTCGAGCAGTACCGACGGCACTTTGCATTCTGACTGGTGGCGAAGAGGTTGATTGCTGGCTCGCCCCACCGGTCTCGAATCATCTGGAATGCCTTGTTGGAGAGGGACCACTCATGGTGGCAAGAGGTATCCCTGCTGAGGGCATCTGCTGTGGTGTTCTCCTGCCCAGCCAGGTGAACCGCCACTGGATGGATTCAAATTGAGACGCACCAGTTCCAGAGATCGAGGGCTATGTTGAGGAGGGTGGTCGAATGAGTCCCTCCTTGCCTGTTGACGTAGCAGACCGCCGTCGTGTTGTCTGTGAGGATCAACACTGTACGGCCGGTAACGAGGTGGCGAAAGGCCCTTAGAGCTTTCCAGATCGTGAGCAGCTCGAGGGTGTTGATGTGGAGGATGGTCTCGTCATCGATCCACTGGCCTAGGACTCTGAGATCGCCACAGTGAGCTCCCCATCCGAAGAGGGAGGCATCTGTCATTACCGTTACCTGCAGAGTCGACTCCCAGAAGGGCATCCCTGATAGGAGATGGTTCTAAGACTGCCACCAAAGGAGGGAGGTGCGCACCTGCGGGGGCAGTCAAAGAAGACGTCTCTGGTCGTCCAGTAGTGGGTCAAAGGCCCCGACGAACCAGTGCTGAAGAGGCCGTGCACGGAGCCTGGAGAGGTAGGACACGGTGGTAGTGGAGGCCATGCATCCGAGGAGTTTTTGGATTCTCCTTGCTGATACCGTCGGGACGTTGAAGACTGTAGATGCCGCCCGACGAAGCGTCCGTGCGCGGTCCATCGGTAGGTAGGCTTTCGCCGATACCGAGTCCAGGGTTGCACCGATGAAGTCTAGCACCCTAGCAGGCTCGAGGTGGGACTTCTTCGGGCTGATCCAGAGACCGAGACGGGTCAGAAGTGTCAATGTCCGGTGGATGTCGTTGTAGAGTTTTTGTCTGCAGGACGCCACCAACAGCCAATCGTCTAGGTAGGGGTAGACTGAGACGCCCTTCATCCGCAGGTGTGATACCACTGGGGCCATACATTTGGTGAAGACCCTGGGTGCGGTAGAGAGCCCGAACAGTAGCACCCTGTATTGGTAACAGGTGCCGCTGACCACAAACCGTAGATATCGTCTGTGCTGCGGGCGAATGGCGATGTGAAAATAAGCATCCCGAAGATCAATGGAGGCGAACCAGTCCTGTCGTCGAAGGAAAGGCAGGATCGAGGATAGCGTGACCATCTTGAACCTCTTGAGGCGGATGTAGTCGTTCACCCCTCTGAGGTCTAGGATAGGCTGCAGGGTTCCGTCCGTCTTTGGTACCGTGAAGTACCTGGAGAAGAAGCCGGTGGTTCTGGCTGAAGACGGAAGTTTCTCGATCGCTCCTTTTTGAAGTAGGGACTGGATCTCTTCCAGCAGGGCCGAGCTGGCTGGGGTGGAATAGTAGATGCCTCGCAGTGGAATATTTCGGAATTCTATGGTGTAGCCAAGACGGATGATGGAAAGTATCCAAGAGTCCGTGGTGACGTGACACCACTCGGCGAGGTGTCTGGCGAGGCTTGGCTGGTCTTCAAAGGCTGCTGGGAGGCTGAAGGTTGGTTGAGGTGGCGACCTGCGAAAGCAGTCAAAACCGGTACTTCGTCCCGGACAAAGACTTCTTGGAAGACGAGGTCGGGCGTCTCCAGAACGGCCTTCACACCGAGGAGGCGGTCGATGGTTGGGACTGGGTAGATCGAGGAGAGCGCTGTTAGTAGGTGGAGGACGAGGACCGGCTCCACAATGGTCTGGAGCCGAAGGACCGTCAAGGCTGAGATGGTTGATGTATTCCCATCTTCTTGGTCGTCAGGTGCGCCTTGACGAGATGGTCCATAGCCTCATCGGTTGTGGCGTGAAGGAGCTCCTGGCCATCAAAGGGGAAGTCCTCGATCAGCCTGTGGCTGTCCTATTGTAGTCCCGATGATCTCAGCCAGGCGTATCGGTGAAGGGCGACGGAGCCTACCATCACACTCGAGGCAACCTCCACAGTGTGCCTCGAGGAGCTGATCTGCTGATTTGCAAGTGCCACCGCTTCACTGAAGAACTGAGTGGTACCCGCACGGCTCTCTTCTGGGAGGTTGACGAGAAAAGGAGAGAACCGATCAAGCAGGTTCCTGAGGCAGGCTGCCAGACACGCCTGTGTGTTGGACGCCCTGGCGATCAGCGAGGAAGCGGTGTAAAATCTCCTGCCAAAGGTGTCCACTCTACGGCCCTCGCAGTCCGGTGGCGTGGTATGAGCCCTGTTACCGCCTTTGGTCTGGGCGGACTCAACCACAATCTGAGTTCGGTACCGGGTGGCTGTATAGGAACTCCACGTCCTCCTTCTGCGTGTGGTAGAGATGTTCCAGCCTGTGTGGAATTAGCTGGGCAGAAGCTGGCTTGGCCCATGGATGTTTTAGGGCCTCCATAAGCGCTGGCAGGAAAGGCAACAGTGCGGTGGATGGTGGGCGTGTGTCCATGTACTGAAAGACTGGGTCGTCCACCGCTGGAGCCAAGTCCGCAACCTTTAGGCCAAGCACCGTTGCCATACGGAGGAGGATGGCGGAGAACTGCTTCACATCCTCCGGTGCCAACTCGGGTGCAGGGTCTCCGAAGCCCAGGGGAGGTGACTCATGGGATGTCGGTGTAGAGTCCTCTGATTCCGTATCCGAGTCGTATGACTGGGAGGAATGCGTCGGAGATCTCTCGGTAGACCTCTCCCTGGATGGTTTACAGGGAGGCAGAGTCAGGGTCACCGCGGGTGCCGCTGTCGCTACTGGTACAATCGTGGTTGGAGCCGTGGTGCGAGGCGTCGCCGTCGAAGTCACGGGCACTACTGCAGGATGCGCTCGCTGGATCACTTGGGTGACCGTAGTGGTCGGCATCGTCGCCTGTGTCGAGGTGGATTCCGACACCAGGCGCGTTGCAGTCGATCTGACCCTTGGGGGAGGCGACACCGCCCTGTAGTGGGGTGTGGGCTCCCTGGATCTCTGGTGGTATGGAGGGGGCATCCGACTTGGCGACCTCTGATACCGGGAGTGATGGCCTTCTCTGGAGGGCGAGCAGGATCGACGATACGGTGACCAAAGTCTAGGATCAGCATGGTACCTATCCCTGTATGATGGCGAACAGGATAGGTACGATCCTGCATACTCACGCCAATGGAGTTCTGGACCGTATCTGCCAAGATGGGAGGCAGAAGTATACTGCCAGTCATCCGAAGGGCGGGAGTGAGGTCTCTCATAGTACATCTCCCGGTGATGCCTGACTCACCGATCCGGAGAGCGGGACTCGCTCCTGCCCGAGGCTGACCGGTGCCTGGGCGAAGGCCGGTGTTGAACCATCACCTCCTCCCGGCGGTCTACCGATCTACGGTGACTCAGCGGGGGTACCGCAGCTGTCAAAACAGGTGGCTCTGAGGGCAGAACCTCCACAGCTTGCTCCTCATCCGACACCTCAAGGATCTCTTGTTGGTCTGACTGCTTGCCAGGATCCTCAGTTGGCTGAGTCGGCGGAGATGTGGGTAGGCGGGCCTTCTTGGAAGGGGAGCGCCTCTTCTCCTTCCTTTTATTCTTCCTCTCCTTCTCCTTGGCCATGTCCTGGGAAGCAGGATGTTTCCACTGAGCGGCTGTCAGAGGCCTGGATGATGGGGAGGCCTGCGAGCCCGCAGGTGCCTCCTGATTTGTCTTGGCAGCCGCCGAGAACTTTGGAATCCTCGGTAGTGAGGAGATGGACAGCCTCGATGTCAGTACCGAGCCCGGTACCGACGAGGTGGATGGTGCGGCAGCTGCCGACACTGTTGATGGAATGGTCGCTGGTCGTCCGGCTGTCGATTTTTTGGACATCATGACGCGGGCCTTGGGCTGCTCTTTCGCTTGTAAGGACTGCTCCCAGCAAAAAGACTTTAACCTCGATGAGCAGTTATGGAGAGTTTGGGTGGTAAACTCCCGGCAAGCCCGAATGTTGTGGGTTTCAACCAAACAAAAAAGGCACTCGCGGTGTTTGTCGGACAAGGCGACCTTCCGTCCACAAGTGACGCACTTTTTAAATAGGGCTGACATAGACTGAGAGTCTAAGGCAGGGAGGAAACTCAAAGGAGGAGAAGAAGTCCAGGAAGAATTCCGAGAAGAGAACCAAGGTAGAGAGAAATAGCGGGAGGGGGGGTTCGAAATACCAAAGACAAGTCCGTAATCCAAAAACCGTAGTCAAAAAGTCCGAAATCCGAAGTCAAGCCAAGAAACGCCAAGAAAAAAGCAACAAAGCACAAGCCACTAAGAAGAACCTTCTGCACGCAACGGTGGACGAGAAAGAACTGAGAAGGGACCGTTGCTCGGCGGGCTGAGCATGCACAGTACCGGCATGGGGGAGGGGTTCCCGCCAAGCTACTAAGCTCTAGAATCTTCCGAACGCTACTGTGCACGCGCAAAAGCTCCTAGTGTGTGAGGCACAGAGACCACGAAGAAGAACAAGGCTATCACTCTGGAAATTATTACAGAATTACATAACAGGTCATATATTACATTTATTTAAATATATTCTTCCAAAAGATGGTACATTTAAACAATATCACCAAAGTATAAGACCAGCATTAATACTATTACATTTCCAGTAATTTGTATTTCTTGTTTTATAAATCTTTCTTATCCTTGTAATACCGCTGATGCAAACTTTTAATAATAATTTTCTTAATATAATACACAGACATCCAGCTGGGTTGTTTGTGCCAACATTTTAATTCAGAAAAAGGAGACTCCATGAGAGTTCCTGTGTTACATTAAAATTATCACCTGAAGACTTTCTCTTCAATGGTTGCCAAAATTCAATGTATAGAATCTTACAAATGTATACAATCCATAGTTAGTCACCCACTTGCATTATCAGAAATCTCTCCTTCCTCCTCTAAAAATGGAGGACAGGGTAATTTCTGATCTTACTAGTCTTACCTCAAGCTGAGCAAATATCTTCTTGATATGTCTAAAACACCCTTCAGCAATTTCCATGTCTTCAGTGTAAGATCGGCCTTTGAAAATTGGCTGAGGGGCATTTGCAAAATACTGGTGAAAAGGAAAGAAGCTGCAGATATCAGCAACATCAGGCAGTTTGCTGCCTTTAACTTTCACTTTGCTCATATACTCTTCCCAACGTGACATTACCTGCAGAAAGAAAGAAAGAAAGAAAGAAAGAAAGAAAGAAAGAAAGAAAGAAAGAAAGAGAAAGAAAGAATACATTATGGTATTTTGCACTCTTATATACACTATGGCCAGAATCCAGGGACTTTTGTACGCTGCAAGTATATAGTGGCTTTTTCTCCTCACACTCACTACATCACCCTCTTAACGTTCCCGTCTCCCTTCTGAAGGTCAGGGGATTCACAGGCACAAGAGGGGAAGCAAGTGGAAGGGAAAATCAGGGACCCCACTCTGTACTCTGAGCACTTTCTACTAGTACATGGGAATCTCTGGATCCTGGTCTAAGGGTGTACAACACCCATCATTACTTACTGGTGCTAGTTCATAAACTATATTTACAAATCCACTGGATTTATCCTCCCCCCACCCACAAAAAAAAGTCTTGAATGTTTTAAACAGAGATTTGCCAAAAAATAAAACACAAAATATTTTATTTTCTTTCAGAATGTGTCTTTCAACTTTTAAAGTGGGATACTGCTCTGAAATATATAATCAAGGCAGAGAACTAGAGAGGTTAAGCCAGTTCAGACTCTTCGCCAACTTTCATGCAAAAGCAAGAACACTGGCATTTCTAATTATGACTCATCTCACATGGCATTAAAACAATAGCAACAAAAATAAATAATGGCATAATTATAGCTTCAGTTGTCACTTCCATTTTAAAGTGAGGCACAAGTGGTTCATCAATCCACATTCTAAGAATTTTGTGCCACTTCCCATATGATATTCCTTAATATGCTATGTTCATTCCTGCACTTTGTTCTATAAGCAAGTCTGTGTCCCTTGAAAGGCTGGCCACGAGATGACTATCTGTGCTGGATGTCTGTCTCTCTCTACAAACAGAGAGGGAAGCCCATCTACCAAAGTCCTCTATGGTTGGCAGTCAAAATTTCTGCTGCCAAGTTGACCTGCTGGTGATGAGGCTTTTAAATACAGGAACTTTAAGGGCATGTCAGTGATGACTAAGTTTCTGTTCTGTCACAGGCCTCCTACTATCCTCAATCCTGCATCCCAAACCAGAATCTGTCCTAGTCCAAGAACTGGTATAGTCACTTTCCTCCCACTGGAAACAAACCCCACATCTCTTGCCCTGTCTCAAACATGACATTGCTCAACTGTGGACCTAAGATAATGGATTTCTAAAAATTCCTTACTTGATATAAAAAGAAGTGGCCAGCTGTTTCACAAGTATAGGAAACATCTCCTGGGACTCCCAGACTCTCTTGCAATCGCCCAACTTCCCGCAGAAGCTCCAGCCTCCGAGCCAGAACATAATTTACTCTTCCATATCTGCAGATCAGAATAACACAGTAAAGAATGAGAAGTGTATTTCAATTCCTCTTTGTTGGCTATTTTAGCGTCATGAAAAAGAATGCATGAACTATAAAAAAGGTGATTATACAAAGAATCATGTCAGTAATGAAACATTTGATAAAAGGTGGCCAGAGTCCACAAAAACTTATACCAAATAAATCTTTCCAGACTCTTCATTGTTTTTGTCACAATAGCCTAGCATGGCTAACCTCCACTCACAAAATTAATGACTAATGCAACCTATTAAAGGGGAGTTGTATTTCTGAAATGACTTTCCACATGCCAAACTATTTATGCCAAACCATTTCAGAGCAGATTTTTTGTTTTTAGAGCTGCCCTTTCACAAAGTGGTAGATCTGCCTTCTGCCTATTCTTTTAATTTTGTATACTATTCACTCTGTGGATGTGTCAAAATCAGTTTGTGACAGGGCACGGGAATCTTCACTGCAAAGTTAAACAACTCACTGGTTAAACACAAGCTCATGAGGTTGCCCAATGTAGCTAGTCAAAAGAAATTTCCATTTCATGTAATTAAATTGGTTCTTTTATAAGATAACTATTGAATTATAGGCAAACTATTGAGATAGAAAATTTGATTCAACAATACTGTACACATTTTTCCCCAGCTCTACTCTCCCATATAACTGATGCCAAGGAGGCTGTCGCAATACTGAATGAATGAAGGACTAGATGTGGATAAACAGACTGAGGCTTAATCCAGACAAGATGGAAGTGCTGCTGGTCAGTAGGAAAACCAACCTGGAATGGGGATTATAGCCTGTTCTGGATGGATTTGTTCTCCCTCTGAAATATTAGATTCGTAGCTTGGGGGTGCTCTTGGAGCCAGCACTCCTCCTGGGAAGTTGCAGCAGTGGCCAGGACTGTTTCTTCCCAGCTATCGCTGATAAGCCAGCTGTGCCCTTTCTTTGGAAAAGGCAGATCGGGCCACAGTGATTCATGCCTTGGTTACCTTTCAATTAGACTACTATAATGCACTATATGTGGGGCTACCCTTGAAAAGTGTTTGGAGTAGCCATACTTGTATTAGACATACATTTTAGATACCATGTAACACCAGTACTGCAAGAACTACTCTGGCTTCCAATTTGCTTCCAAGCTCAGTTCAAGGTGCTCATATTGACCTACAAGGCCCTAAATGACTTGAGGCCAAGATATCTGAAAGACTGTCTCCTCCCATATGTGCCTGCCAAAAATTCGAGATTTTCAAAGGAGGCTCTGTTGCATGTCCCAACACCTGGTGAAGTTAGGTTGGTGCATACATAGAACAGGGTTTTCTTTGTACTAACACTTTGACTGGGGAACTCCCTATCTAAGGAAGTTAGGGCTGGCTCCATCTCTTTTAAGCTTCCAGCAAGCAACCAAAACAGTGCTGTTCTACATAGCATTCAGTGTTTGAAACTGCTGTTTTAACTGTTTCAAAACTAGATTCTAGGATTGTTTTTAGACTGCTTTTAGGAGTTTTAAAAGAGTATTTTAATGTGTTTTAAAATATTTTTTAGTTTTGTATTGTTTTAATTGTTTTTTATTTGTTTTATCATCTTGGGCACCGCTGTGGGCTGGGAGGTGATACAGAAATACCATAAACAAACAAGTCAAAATGTTACGAAGAGAGGAGGGGAGAAAAAAAAAGGAAAAAATGACCAAGTGACTGAAGTTACAAAGGACATCTTTAGCATTGCCATTTTATTTATTTAAGGTTTTAAAAATAGTTATTTATACTGCAACTTTCAGGATACAAGTCATTCTAAAGTACACAGGGTAAACTTTTCCTTCTCATATTCCATGCTCAGATGACCATATTTAATTCTAGGTCATGCACAATCCACAATGTGCTCCCTTCTTCTAAAAGACTTCGTCATTACTCTACTTCCAGCTACCACTGGAATTATAGACAGGCTGCCGTATACAGAAATACAATTTCTTAACTATGCTCAAAAATCAAGATTTTATTCAATAATTCCCACCATAAACACAAAGATGAACAAATCTTCTCTATCAGCCTTTTGTTATGCAGAACAGAGAACTAAAACGTCAACAATGACACATGTTTACATATGTTGGTTAATTTTTTTACTAGCTATTTTTTACTAGGATTTCACCTGCTGAAATCCTTCTCTGTCTCCAGTTCTTCCTCTCCATGACCAAGACGCAGGAGGTGACGCTCATCAATGTCTAGAGCCATGATTTTCTCAAACAGTTGGTTCAAGGCCTAAAGATTGACAAGAGCAACAGAAAGAGAAGATTTTAGAAATCCAGATGCTATTACAGGGAAATCCAGCATGCTAGAAGAATCACTCCTATTTTGGTAAGAAACAAACCCAAAGCAAGAGGTATTTACAGCGTATCACTAGTCACCATGAGGTAGCACCAAAGGTCCTAATGCTTTAAAGAAACAGCTTTCAATCCAATTTGAATTAAGTACAAATGTAAACCTGTGAAGAAAAATCCTAGACCAAGCCCATCTAGTCTAGTATCAACTTTTCAAAAAGTGGTCTGTCTAGGCATTTAGTCCACCAAGAAGACAGGACGGCCCTGCCCCTTTGAACAATGGAAGTTGTTATTCAGAGTCATATTTCTAATGAACACAGAGGTTCCTCTTAGCTGGCTAGCCACTGTCAATAGGCCAATCCCTCACTCATTTGTATGAAACCCTTTTCACGTTATTTTAGTTGGATGAAATCACAACACCTTGTGGTGGCAGCACATCACTTAATGAGTGTGTTCATGAAAAACAGAATAAAAAATGCGGTCGTCTGGATGGTAAGGAGGAGAAATCCATGATTATGGGTTTATTTTCTTTCACACCAGTTTCAAAGGCAGGGGTCGTGTGAGTTCATGTGGATTTCAGGATTAAAAAAATTGAAAAGGGGAGTGAGTAGTCAGTGGTCATAACGAAAGATCATATGATTTCTGCCTCTTGAAATGGTGCGAGAAGAGATAAACCATGTGATTGTGGACTGATCCTCAAGTATAACTACTTATAGCAAACCAATACCTCATTCATCTGTGGCTGCAGAGGCCATATCGTAGGGACAAGGCCAGCCTCTCATTATACCACCAGAAGGTCACCGCTAGAAAATACTTTATAGTAGCCAGCCACCTCACGTCATGACAGGGCTTCAACAGGGCCTCAGAACATGGCATTAGCTCCCAGCAGGTACATAGAGGATGTTCCTTCAAGTAACCTGATCCCAACTCATTAAAGGATTAAAAATTAATGTCAACAGTCTAAATTGGAGTTATTCTTCCATGCATAGTACATTGGCTCACTTATTCCCTGAACTGTTAGCATTGATTTATACATTTCCTTGACCTGGCAAACCTACAAAGAAGACATGAGTGAAGAACACATGTAACATGACAAGGGTAAGTGAACTTACATACAAGGGGATGCTGTTTGGAGGTGGTTCTGTAATGAACCTTTCATCTTCTGGGAGGCTACATCAGAGCCAACAATTCCCAATTCAAATTAGGAAATCAGGAAGGACAAAAAAAACCTGTTTCCTTCACTACTAGACCACTGTTAAGTCTCATTACTTGTTCTGAAACTAAAGTGAATGATGCTGCAAGGAACAAAGGATTATAAGGCTACCTTACCTGATTGGAATGCGTAACAATAAGTGTCCTTTGTTCAGGAAAGTTGTGATAGAGATTAGATATTATTTGCACTGCCACATCAGTCTTCCCTGTACCAGGTGGCCCCACAACCTAAAAAAGAAAAAGGATTATGTACAGTATTTTAATCACCTGGAGGAAAGAACCATTGACAAAGTATAAATTGGTCATGAATGGTGGGGAATGAAATTCTGTGGCTTTTCTAAAATGATAGGAAGATGTTTACATCAGCGTTTATTCTTATATAACAGGGTACAAGTACATATGCAGATGCAAATGCACCTATAGCTGGCAAAAAAACGACAGACAAAGGAATTTAGAAGATCCAAGTATGGGCCCTGAGCAAAGCTCTTGATCATCCAGGCACAGGGTGTACATTCTGTAGTGGAAGAACTGCACCTCTAAGAATTCTCTAAAGCTGTGGTTCTCAAACTTTGGTCCTCCAGATTTCAGCTCCCAAAATTCCTGATTGTTAGTCAAGCTTGCTAGGGCCTCTAGGATCTGAAGTCCAAAATACTTAGAGGACCGATGTTTGGGAACCACCACTCTAAAGAAACTAGATTTCCCAAAAGGAGAAACGGTTAAAACAGACAAAGACCAGGAGGAACTTACTACTCTAAAAGCAAACTGAAATATTTCCCAGCTATGCTTTTACCATTTCAACTACTGAAAAATCATTCTGTCTCTCTCATTTGGAACAAAAGAGCTATCTGCAACCAATGAAATATCCTTTGGTCAACTGACACAGATCTCTTTTTATCAGGAAAAAAAAGCTATTCAGTGTTAAAGAGCACACCAAACCTTTAGAGTTGAGGAGAAGTAGTTAGTTTTATGTATTTCAGAGATCAGCTAATATTAAAAAACACAAGTTGTTAATTAAAAAATCAAGTATAAACTGATATACATTATTACCATAGTCAAACCAGGTTGCATCCCTGCCCGTATAGCTTCAATCTGGGTGTGAGTGAACTGAATTGTATTGCTGCAAATTGAATAGGAGTAAATATGGTTAATACATAGCATGACACAGCACAGCAAAATTATATATTCAAGACCGTCTTCATGAACATCTTTTTCAGATTTGTCAATCATTTCAGTTAAGGGGATTTGAATGCACTAATACAATTGTAAAGATCCTATATAAAATAGATGCAAGTGTAAACCCTGGGTATATATGTACTTCCAAGAACATTGCAGAAGGAGGTATTCTGTACCTCATGCAATAACCTGCTCCCTCTGCACTGCAACAGCTACTGGAAGCATGCTCATGATCACAGCTCCATCCCATAGCAACTCTTCATTTCTGGAAATTTTTCCCAAGTATGTTCCAGCTACCTTTGCATATCCAGGTAAGAAGGAGCAGTCTTATACTTTCCCCTTAGAGCTATTTCTTCCTTAGGTACACAAGGTCAGGCAATACCAATAGTGGTACTCGTACAATACCAAACTGTACCTCCACAACTCAACAGTGGCTGGGGAATGAAGCTGTAACCAGGAACCCCCTGGCTGCTGTTCCTCAGCTATGAAGTTGTCAGGACAAAGGACGTAGGATGACAGCACAAATATGCCGGTGGACACCTGCATTCTGCCAGTATGCTTACTAGATCTTCGCCACTTTTTTTCTCTAGGATGTGGGCAGATGAGGGAATTTACATGTAGCAACAGAAATCTATTCCTGCCTTGAGGGCTGAGATGACACCACTGTACTCCCAAATCATTATATGACCCTTCTAAAATTATTATATTATGGTTCATCATATGTAATTAGGATACTGCAACGCGACTGACCAAAACAGCTAATTTGATCAACGTCAGAAGTCGTATGTTATCACCAAGCTTGAAAAGACTGGGTATTTACCGCCAAACATCATTTTACGAATCATGAGTACATGAACACGCAAAATACCCTAACAATATATCCAGAGCAGTCATGATTAAACAATACAAGAGCAACAGTTTTAAAAAGCAACAACTCTGATTTATCCATATTAAAAAGGCACATTTCAGCCTCAATGACTTTGTTTCAATGGGTTATCACAACTATTTACCATTAAGGCTAGTTTAAACTTAAGCAGATATTTCAAATGGTCTGAATATTTTTAAAAATTAGATCATCACACCTGATACCATATGAAGAGGAAAAGGTCAGACCAGATGATTTTTTTAAAGCTCTTTTACCAACAGATATAACGGAAATGACCTCAATATCATGCTTTGCACAATCCCACACCCTGTCTATATTCTTCTACAAAGAATTAACAGAGTTTACCGTTTTGGTTGGTTGTATGGATAAGGTCCTCGGTTGAGGATAACATGTGGCTCAACAATCAATACTCTGGGATCTTCTGCTCCTTCTTCATCACTCTCTTTGCGTTTCTTTCCCGCTTCACTTCCGACTGGGAATGTTATTCTATTGGATAAAATCATTCTTCAGCTTCAAATATTCCTTAAGTGAGAGTGGTTTTCCAACAAACAATTTTCAGACACTGAGTAGCCCTCTGTACTCTGAAAACCTTATGACCTTTACAGCAAAACTGAGAAGGCAGTATGATGCAGAAAGATGTGATCTGAGATGACTGCAGATGGTGAGAAAGCAGTATGGTTTATTTATTTATTTTAAAGGGTAAGTACTAACAATTGAAATCAGGTGACAGTTCCATATACTAGGAGCTCTTGCTGAACATATGGGCAGTACAAGACATCAAGATATCAATAAGACTTTCTAGAGCGCAGAGAATACAGGAGGCGAAAATTAAGAGATTACACACTATAAATTTTGAAATGCCGATAAGGGAATGGATGTTGAATAGTGTTCTTATGGTAGTGACAGAAGGTTTGGGTGATCTAGCCAGCTCATGAGTCACATTTTGCTGCTTGAACAACATGACACAGAGGCCATTCCCATGAACTCCTCTGGAAAAAATGCTGTAAAGTTTCAGCAATGGCATTCATGAATCCAATACATCAGAAAGAAGATCGAACATCTTACCAATGTGAAAGATCACTTTTGGGCATTGCACAGCACCATCTTTCCAAACCAACACACACATTACAGGGCTAGAAGCCAATGATATGTTTCTGTGAGTGGAAACAGAAGAGAGTGACCCCCTCAATGCCCCGTGTCCCTAACAGCCTGCACTTAGAGAGCTGGAAAATGATCTGGAACCAGTTTTCAGCACCACAAAAGATACGGGGGAGGGGGGAGTCCTGACACTACTGCAAACATATCACTGGATTCAGCCCTCTGTGACATGTATCCCAGCATGAATTAGCATGTTTGCTCTACAACAGACATAACCACACAAGGAAAAATGAGAATCAGAAGAGAGGACCCCTGAAAACCAATAGATACATGCATATTTTATCAAAAGCAATCATACTTCTGGAAATGTCCCTTTCAATTTTCATAATGCATCAAAACACTTTATTTGGGAAGATTCCTCTTTTATACTAATAGTCTACTGTTATGGTCTGTATTTCAGTTTGTACTTCAGTTTCTTAACTGTTATACTGGCAACAAAATAGCGAATTATAGAATGGAAACAAGACTAACAATGTGAGAGAATTTTAAGTCACCTGAAAGGAGGGACTTGAAGTGCAGGGTCTTCAACCGCTACTTTAATGTTGTAACCAGGAAAGCTGGCTCTTAAGTGATCAATGGAAAGGAAAGTATCATTAAAATCCAGAGATGCAATCTGATTCGGCATTTTTGAATAATGAGCACTACTTGGATCTCCATAGCCAAGGATAATGTCATGTAACCAATCAGGAACCACACAGTCGGTATTCATCAAATGCCTTATTGTTTCCAGGACAGCCTGTAATGATACAAAATACGATTACGTGACAGATGTGTCACCTACCTTGAAACACAGTTAACATCATGGGCTATTCAAGCATACTTGGGTGTTTCAGAGAAGAGTTCTTTTCCACTTACAGGTTTTTAGTTTGCTAGGGCTGAATCAGTTACTATATTCTCTGCTGACATCAGCCCACAAAGAGCTTGTTCAGCAAAATCAGCAGTATTTATACACAGCCTCTAACAACTGAACTATCCCATTAGTGAGGGCAATTTCAGTTCAGTTCACAAAAATTTGATTATGCTGCTTTTTATGTCATCTACAGAGAAACTTTACCCAGAAAAATAATTTTGCTGTACACATTCATCACCAAACGTTTTATTTGTAGGCAACACTGCAGGGTGAATATTCTGTAATCAAAGCAGAACCGTCCCCCCCCCCGCAATCATATCATCATCTGCTTTCTACAGTTTCATTCTTCTAGCCATTTCTGGCCAAGGAACAATTTGAAAAAAGGGGGAGGGTCAGGGGAGAGGGGCTAATATGGCAGAGACTTGTTTGCCTTTTTCAGGATTGCTTGCAGAGCAGCTCCTGATCTTTTCAATGTCTTATCAAATTAAACAATGGCTTATTGTTATAAGAACATTATGAGCCTTGGGCTCTTCCTCTACTCCACTTCCCTCTACTTCTTCACAGCAGCCATGAGAAAATCAGAGGCTTTCTATTTTTGATTACCCATTGTTTTGTTTAACACATGACAAACTGGGGTTAGCCTTAACTCTCATTTAATGAAATAAGCCACCTATAATCTTTAGTTTACAGACTGGTTTGTTTCAATAAATCATAACGAAATTTAACCATTGTTTAAGGGATGCTAAATTGTGCCTACCGGTAATTAGAAGTGAAAACTTCCTGTCTTATTGCAGTAGCACTGAAGGAGAGAACAAGCCCCACCATATCTAATAAACTATATTTTATTGCAGAGCCTGGGGAAAAAAACCTAATTTTTTGGACTACAACTCTAATAACTGTCTAGTTGGCATGGCTAGTGGCTAGGAGATTCTGGGAGCTATAGTCAAAAAAACAAAACAAAAACCCCTTCCAAGCTCTGGTATATCTGAACATGAAAATAGAAATTCAATGAACAGTTGTTTTCAAAAGTCAGTGCCACCTTTTACTTTTTTCCAAAAAACCAGAATAGTCCATACCTTATATGTGGTTTTTACATTAAAAGTGAAACAAGTATTCAGCTTATCAACACACGAAACATAGCCATCGACTTTATTTCTCTTCAACATTCAGTAAAAGCTTGAAAAATTACTACCCTGACCCAAACAGACAACTTAGTCACTTCCACCAAGATCTGTTTTAGATAAGAATAAATTGCTCCAGATAAGAGCAGCCTTGAGGGGGCATCTGTGTGAAGGAAGTCATGTCTGGGCAGGATGTTTGCAAATTATTATTATCACCATCACCATCACCATCATCATCATCCCGGGATAATAATCTCAGCCATATAGCAAGTACAGCATCATCCAAAATTGACAAAAAATACACAAAATATATCAGGCAGGCTTTCAAAGTTCTACCGGCTACTTCATCAGGCAAAGGTGTTAAAAATCATACAGGAGGAAAAAAAAATGATGATGTTGGGTCATAGGCCTATATTTGGCCAAGATGTTGTTTTGGTTATTCTCAGTTATGATGGTCTGGAGGGCTGCTCCTCTCTTTGGCCAAGGGGGGTTGTTCTGGGAGACAAAGAGTCGTAAAATCGAGGCAATAAAATTTCAACTCCATTAGCAACCCAGATAGAAACAGTCTGGATTTCAAATAACTCAATGGAAATTACATCTTCTGTTGTGGTTTAAGCATTGGACTTTGAGGCTGGAGACTCGGGTCTGAATCCCCATTTAGCCATGAAAACCAACTGGGTGATCTTGGGCAAATCACACTCTCTCATCCTCAGAGGATAGAAAAGGAAAAACCCTCTCTGATCAAATCTTGAAAGAAAACCCCAGGTTTTCCCATAAGGTGGAAAATATTTGAAGGCATAAAACAACAACAAAATTGTTTTACTTACTTAATATGAAAATAATTAAGTTGTTGTTTCTTCTTCTGTAATACAAATCTCTTTATAGGCCAAAGTGCTTTTTCATCAACAGAAAATGACAAACCTTATACACTCTGTTTTATTGACTTTGTTTCCACTCAGCTAATGGCTAGGGTGGGGGACACTATATATCTATACACACTTCCTATACAATCACAATCTAAAATGTAGACATCACCAAAATAACGTCACATTCTTTGCCCCGCATGCTTTTTACCATCCATCTTTCACCTGATGAAGAAGCACGTGAAGCTTCAAAAGTTAGCGTGATGTATTTTGCGGCTTTTAGTTGTCTCAATATATCAATTTGGGTTGGATTTTGCATTTCGTGGTTTTTGCTTCTTCTTTTTTTCCTCAAACAAGCACAGAGACTAAAGGTAAGCCACAGTAAATAGCATCTGTAAAATGGCATGTGTGCAATTTTGAAGAATTTGCATTCTATCCTTAAAGAGTAATTTAATCTATTTAAAAACACTACGCAAATTTAACCTTAGTTTTTTTGGCTTTTAGAGTGGTCTGCTGTCCTGAATCAGTGAAAATATCTGCTTGCTATACCAGCACATTCACGATTTTGCATAAGATTTGCATAACAAGTGATCTCAAGCAGTTGACAGAAAGGAAAAAGATGTGATCATGAATTTATAACAAAGGGTTTTTTTGAGGAGGCCTGTTAAAAATGGCAACATTTTGTCTTTCAAAAATGCATTATTCAACAGATGACTAGTATAAATGAGAGCAAGCTCCAAAATATTAATGTAATGGCTACAAGCAATAAAAGGCAAGAGGGCTGACCTACCAAAAAGAAGTGCCGACTGTCATATTTAGCTATCATATTATGTTTGTGCTCCTACAGCTGTCATGTTTGTTTAATTTAGGAGACTACATAAGATTTGCACATCTTCCTCCCTACAGGCTCAGAAAGAAATCAAGCTGTCTGCTATCTGCTTGACACACTACCAACATTTGTCATTAGTGAGAATGACTTACCTTCTTTTTCTACTATCTGAACAAGGAGGCATAGAGCAGTTAGGGATAACTGATCCTCCAGGATATAACAATCCTGAAAAGGAGGCTGAACCTTATCAATTGGTTTAATGTTTAACATGAGAAAAATGTGAAATTAAAGAGACACTGCCAAATCATTTCTGTATTATCTGGCTGTCTAGTGAGCTTTGCTTGCAAATAACCTTTTGCAACTTTGAAGGCCAAACTTTGCTCTTCAGAGAACACTAGGCAATGTTTGGAGCATTCAATGCAGCTTAAAATCGTTTCAGTGGCAAGTATCAGCATAATTCTTTCAATGACGACAATGCCAGTAGCAGATACAGATGCTCCAGTGACATATACTTAACTATTACTATCTCATTGTTATTTAAATACAACTATACTGTCTACATTCCCAGGAGTTCTGATGCATTGATTAACCTGCCACCAAAGACTAATGCTGCTTTGCTAATATGAGCTACTACTGTGGATTCTGCCAGTACTTGAGGATTTCTAACATGCATTTATTCTGCCGTTAAAACATTAAACAGATGTATATTTAGGGCCTTTAGGACTACAAGAAAACATCTCCCCCATAAATGGTATCACAGATTTAGCCAAAGTATGCCTGACAAATAAGCAGTGCAAAGTGATAATTAATACTGCCATTTTTGTATTAGGTTATTAGCCCATGCACACATTAAATTACCTCCAAAATGTTATGGTTGATCAAGCATTACCAAAAGCTATTTGCAAAAATAGTGAACAGTATTCTAACTTACTTTGAAGTTGTTTTCTTTTGGTTTTCTTCTCATTATTATATTAAATGTTTCATACACATCTTCTGCTCCATTTTGTATGGTATTGGTCATGTCCTGTTGATATTGGTTAGGATCCAAAAACACTCTAAATGTCCTTGAGTCACCTTTAAGCCTTGGTTTGGGTTCTGGTCCTGTTCACATTGAACATTTTTCAAGGGGGAAAAAAAACAACAAAAAATGATTGGTACAAAATTGCAACTGAAAAATCAGTTCAAAGTATGACACTTTCTCTACAGGTTATGCCACTTTTATGTTATTCTATTCTGTTCCTTTATGTACACTCGATCCTTTCCCGAAATCTGTAAATCAAGGAAGCAATTATATGTAAAAACTCTTGCAGTTAAAAGCATGCAAAAAATTATTATTAAAATAATATTGAACTGTCTATACAATGAAAACCTTTTATACCATTGGCTGAAAAGCAAAGAATAAAAGTAGTAATCCCTTTCTCTCACTGCATAACGTCGGGGCAAGTGTGCTCTGGGGAGCCACAGGCAAAATTTCCATCTGTGGGATTTGCCCACAGCATCATCTTCCCCAAAGGAAAATCCCGTGAGAGAGTGAAGCAAAACAAAGCAATGGGGGGTGGGAGTGGACAGGGGGCACTTTTTTAAAAGAAGACTTCCAGAAGTGGCAATTCTTCTTCTTTCATGCATTTGGAAAAAAATCTGGAAGGGGGAGAGGGAGAAGGAATCTCTGTTGCCGCAAAAACAAGAGGCACTTCATGATGCCCGTATGCCATGTGTTTCTTGCTCTGGACCTAATAAGCCTGCTGCTTGATGTTGCCAAAAACAGGGTTCTGGCATTAGAAGTAACAGTCTGACCTAACAGCCTGTGTCATTGGATGCATGCAGGTAGAAGCGCACTAGGTAAGGGATGCTGGCTGAGCTTGACAAAAAGAAAAAAATAATAATAGAAGGGACAGAAGAACAATACTAAATCTAGCAAGCCAGTGCTTCCTCCCTGCACCTTCCTACTTACTCACCACACTGCCTTCACTTCCTGTCTTCTATGTGCACTGAAGTCTTATTAAGCATTTGAAGTCATTCACTTCAAATAAAAAGTTAAGCACATGCTTGAATTCCAAGGCAACAAATTTGTTAGTTTTTTGGTGGGGGGCATTTTTATTTTAAATAAACTAGGAATTATATTCTGAAAGGACAAAGTGTATCAGTATATAGAACTATAATAATCTACATACACCAAAAATTAGCTTTTTTTCTTTCTTTCTTTCTTTCTTTCTTACTTTCTTTCTTTCTTTCTCCAGCTATAACATTTCCAGCTGTGGTATAGAATTACTCCTATCCATAAAACATACCAAGTGAAAATTTCCTTGTCCCTCTTTCTCACAAGTTCAGGTTGTCAGTTCCCAGTTCAGAATTTTACTAAGAATTTGGTAGCACCCTAAAGAGTAACACATCTATCTGTGGGTATAATTTTTCCTGGGTTAAATGTCTACAAATGAGAAGGATCTTCTGCATCCCTACAAACTGCAATACTACAAAACTCCAGTAGCAGGGATTGGGGGCATAAAAGCCACTTGGCCAGTGAGCCCCCGTTCAGGGGCCACAGCTGTTCTAAAACAATTTGGATAGGCATTGCCCCAATTTGGCAGGCCAAACTCCTCAAGTTTTGTTTTGTCAATTCTACAAGCCTTCTCACAGTCTGTCAAGGACAGATATGCTTTGCACTTTTGGGCTTTCCCACTGTAATAACAATGCTACAGGAAGAAGACCACTTGTTACAAATCACTGTCACAGTTACATAATGGCTGTTTGTGGTGACATTTCACCATCAGAAGTACAATACAGACTGCATGTTTGTATTTTGATCATGAAGTTAAGCACTAACATACCCTCTTCAATGACACGTCCTTTGTCATCCAACATGCCTTGAATTTCACATCCTCTAACATATACAAGGCCAGTCTGCTCAACAAATGGCTGCCTTCTGTCAAATTTTGTACCGTAGGGCTGTGTAGGTCGGACAGTAATTAAAAAGCAAACATCATGTTTACGCAGACCTAAACAGGAAGGAAAAATAAAAATGTATTTGCTTCATTTGCTACTACTGTATATACATTTAAAGAATGCAGAATCAAAGGATAAACCATTTCAGTCAGTGATAACAATCAGGTTGTATGGGAATAGATTTCAAGAGACATTTATACAGCTACCCTGGAAAATGTTATTTTGATCTGTTGAACCTATTATCAAGTGGTGTCTATTATATGTAATTATATAAATGTACAGCCCACTTCACAAAAAGTTCTCAGCCAGGAATGCTAAATGTAACATTAAGAAGAATTTATGAATTTTGGCTAGTTTCAATAGCCAGCTTATTTGTGATTGCCAGCTCTCCTTACTCCTCTTGTTTGGTCTGTGTTCTACCACATAATGAGGCAGAGGGCAATCATTTCTTATCAGATCCAAGACAAGTTTAGAAAACATGTTGCTTTTCAGTGTCACAAAAGGTGGGAAGTCAGACTCTAACCTCTGGGAATGGGTTGAGAGGCTCAATCACTGTGTATTGGAACATGCTCGGAAACACCATGAAAGATTGTTGCCAACTGAAGTGCCTCCAAGCCTAGCTTGAAGTGACCCAATGACCCCACCAAAGGAGCAATGGAAGAAAGGATCAGCTTGTCACCTCGCACTGAACTGGGAGGCACACAAGGGCAGAAAAAATCTCTTGGTTGCTGCTGAGGTGAGCCCAGCAGGAGGCAAAAGGCTCATTCTAGTCTCAGAGAACAAACAGAGAACTGTCTCAGAGGATTGCTTCTTCACACTGTGCTGGGAAGCCACCGAAGCTGGCAAAAAAAGAGCAGAGATTCTTGTTTCCTCTTATGTTTCCCAATCCAGTGAGTGATCCTGGCACTCCCTTGAGGTAAAGAAGGACTGGAATGCACTCAGAAGAGAAAGGATTTCAAATGTCTTGCAGTCCTTACTTATCAGGACATAAGGAAAAAAGGGTGAGACAACAACACAGTTGCTTCACCTTCTCCTCTTCTTGCCTATGTAGCATTTTTAAGTCAATCAATTTTAGAAAAGATAAGGCACATAAAAGTTTAAAAGCTTTGTTTGCTTGTCACCCAGGGTTCACATTTTTCCCCACCCTTGGCACACCCAGCTATATGGTTGCTCTTGTCTTAAATTAAAAAAAAAAACTCTCCTGAAGAAAAAAGAAGAGACAGAATTTCTTATCGCTTATGAGCATGTTCCAACCTGACATATACTGTAAGGCCAACTCCTCCTTTGTCTTTCACTCACACTGCCTCTCCATCTCTCCCTTCCTAAAAGACTGGCAAAAGTGAAGAAGCCATTTCTTCTGTCCAGAAATATGAGTGAATGCTTCAAAGAGGGAAGAACTTTAAATATGGGATGTGTTTGCTAAATAAATATCAACACAAATAGATAAAAAATCTTGCCGAAGTACACAATATAGATATACTATGCCTCCTGATACTGAGACAGACCAGAAAGACAAGTTGATTTTTATATCTACTACAGTGTACACAAGTATGTCTGCCCAACATATGTTAGATTCATTTATTTATTTTATTTTAACCTCAAGTTATTGCTTATCATTCACTTTCCAGTTCTTGTTATTTGTCTTTTATTTGCTCAATTGTCCATTATCAGCTATAATATTGCAACCAATTCACTCAAGAGAGGAAACCCTCAGTGGTTGTCTAAAACACCAAGAGATGTGGTTTTGCCAACATTAGTCTTGTGAGGGTAGGTATGGAGCAGCTTTTGAGAATTAGGGGGCCAGACAGACCTTCTAAAAAGTCTTGGAAGGCTGCACTGCCTCAAAAAAAACCCATTTATTTTAGTTTCAAATGCTCTAATGTCTTCTCTAGCCTCCCATGGGCTATTGTGGGCTAATAAGTGGCCTTTTTTATAACAAGAAGTGACACAGAAGACACTGCCAATTCACTTCTTGTTTTTTAAAAAAAGTCCTTAAAATGGCAAAATAGGTCCTCATGCTCCCTGCAGAGTTAGCCGGACATCTGGGGGAATTTTTTGGGTTTTTTTACAAAAAATATTTTTTTAAAATACCCCCAGCCAAGGGTGCATATGTCCTTTTGCTGACAGAAAATACCTTTTAATGAGGCTTTGCTGGCATTAGTGTACTGAAAAACTGTTTTAACACTTTTATTATGGATGATCTCTGCTTTCCTCTACAGGTTCCTTTTATTCTATTGACTATTTTAGTTTACTTTCTTATCTATAGTGAGTTAGTTCTTAAAAAATATTTCTTATTAGGTGACTTGGACTCCTTTTGGACAAAAACAGAGTAGAAACGATTATGTACACACAGTTTGTACACGTACTACACAGTAAACACTATTCTTCTCAAACTTATTTTTTTTATATTTTATTTTTCTTTAGATGGTTTTGTTGGTATATTCTGTTTTATTTTTTTGTTGTATTTTAGGCTCATATTGCCATTTCAGCTGTGCAACACTATCTTTGGAAATAAGGAGAATTTTAAAATCTAATGAAAATAACAGAGTAGTAAAGAAATCCATCACCATCACCCCCAACAGGCAGCACTACTGTAGCCACAATACTACCGCAGCCTACCTACCTTCCCATTCGTCTTTGATGTTGTCTCTAACATTCAAATTGACAGTCACATCTGCTCGGACTCTCATGGGCCAGTTTTCTCCTATGTTCGGTTTCGCCACCTCTATGACTGTGAAAGAGACAATGGGCTGTGCCATTCGAGCCCACCCTCCAAAGATAACACTTCCATATTCAGACTGCCTGAAAACCAAGACAAAAATGAGACTCTAACATTTGCATTTGATTGTTTTGTAAGGATAGAGATGCACCTCATTAAAAACCTTTTCACAGATTATTTGGAAATATGTGCAGACTCAGAAGAGACCACGTGGCCACCAATCCAATACCTGTCCAATAGTGAGGGGGGAAAAGCAAACCCCACAGTGAAGGTACTGAGCTCTCTGCCAACAACTGCTCTAGGCAATAGGCAAGAAAATTACTTGCCTGACACCAAGTAAGATTGCCAGACCCTATTCAGGACTGAAAAGTACGGCAAAGACAACTTCATTCCACATGAAGCCTTTTAATTCCGGTAATTTCTGATAGTTCAGGAAGTTTTCAGAGTGACAGGAAGTATAGGAGAGGAACAACTGATTAGAGAAAATCCATATGTGCAGCAACAACGTCAATGTAACAACTGAATTAATTACCATGGTTTCATCCTACTGACGCTATCCTCTATGTCCTGCCTGATCTCATAAGTAGATTCCAGACGAAAGAGGTTGAAATTTCGCAGGAGGTAGTCATGGAGAGTCAGAAACTGTAAATTCAATTTTGGGAGGGCAAGACAACCTAAGAAAAAGAAAAAGTAAGGGAGAAAGTTTTTCTTTAGTTTACTATGGGAACTGTATTTTCTTCTTATAAACTATGAAGCTGCAAACATAGGTCACTTATGAGGATGAACTGGATTTGTGAAATTTCTCCCTCTATCTAGCAGGCACTTGAGGTAATACCAAATAAAAAAAAAATTTCATGTAAAAAAAAAAAAACCAGAACAAAGTCTTGATATTTATGAGCAACAGCTAAAATTAAAGAGTAGTAAAAGCTCAAACACCAAAACCTTGATGTAACAAGACCATCTTAACTGAGTATGTGAAGCAGAACAAACAGAAACTGATCCCATCTCCCAAGGGAGTTCTACAATGGGGGACTGCTGCTGAAAAGACTCTGTCTTTGGTATCCGTTAACTGAGCATCTCAAGATGACAGGCTATGTAACAGGACTCTGAGGATAATGGGATATTATGGGCAGGTTCACAAGGAAGGAGATGGTCCTTCAACTTGACTGACTGACAGTCTTCTACTTGCTGAAGGAGAGAAATAATTGGTGCCACCACACTCAGATGATGTTACCAAAAGCCAAGGAAGTATTTTGGCACATGGGGCAAAAAAAAAATCTCATAACTGCTTTAATTATCATGGTTTTATCCTCCTGACACTATCCTCAATGTCAGGTGAATAGCTCTGATACTAGTTAAAAAACAACACCCCCCCAAAAAAACCTTTTTGTTTAGGTAAAACAGCACATCTCACATATATGTAGAAGTTCATGGTCCCTAAAACTCTTTTAGTTGTCTGATTTGTACACTTTTTTACTCTGTTTTAGCAGAGAACTACTATTACTGAAAAATAAATATTATAAACCAGGTAAAATATTTCTGTATCCAGAAATACAGAGAAGTAACTTTTTCAAAAACAGGCTCTTTTTAGAAATAATAAAGCAAGAGAGGTACAAAACAAATGAGCACACAGCTTCTGAGTATCCATCTATTCAATCACCCCCATAACAGGTACTTCCCTTTCCATGCAAACTACTCCAAACTCAGATTAAGCAGATAGTTATGCATTTAAAGACCAGAAGTATTCAAAAATTGAAATATCTTGCAGCAAATATACCTTCTCCAGAATAATATTCAGTTGGGACGATATTTTCATCCCAAATAATCTTCTCAGTGGGATACAAAGGCATCTGATTGAGCTGCTGAATTTGAGAAATTCGACGTTCATGCCGAGATACCTAGAAAGCAAAATTCTTTATAATGTGCCTTATAACGATATTATTTCATCAACAATAAAAATCTAAAATCTCTATATTTTGCTTTCAGGGGGAAGAAAAAATGTAACAGCTGAAATTGGGGAAATATCTTAGGCCCTCACAATTCCAAACGTAACAAATATGTTGTCAATAGTCAAGAGTGGGCCCTCCTTACCCATGACTTCAGAATGCACTATTTCCAGGCCACACAATGTGTCGTATCCCTATACCTAAAAGGGTTGCAACATGCATGCAGGTGCACTGAAGCATGCATGCCCATGTCGCTGCCATTTAATATAATGGGATGTGAACATTCATGAATTTTGCTATTCACGAGGGCTCCTCTAAAGCTCCCAAGCATATAAAGAGGGCCCACTTTAGTCCCAAATATAATTTTATGATTTTATAATTTTATTTTATCTGTGCATTTTTCTGTTTTGTAGATGTTGTTTATGAGTTGTGCAAGAGAGTAAAATAATGCTGCTTTATTCATATCACTGATTGGGCACATCCTGTATGTTCACACACTCCCTCACTTTAATTTTTGTGCCAACAATGAGCCAGCATTTCTACCAACCACAGTTCTCATACAGGAGCAAGAAACCTGCAACTCCCTCCCTGTTGCTTAACTTTGGCTATGCAGGTGATCAACAATTACATCTGTACCAGGCTATGCAGACATTTTACTACCAATATGAGACACTTGGTAAATATCCAGGTTTTGGACACTGATTACTTGTCAATCACCTAAGTGCAACTGTCAGCACTCACTTGTGTATATCTCAAAGTGCTGATAGACACAGCAGTTCTATTAAGCTTGAAACAGTTACTTTTTTAGACTACAAGTTCATGAAGCACTCAACCAGTTCGGCCACTGCCCATGTTGGATAGGGTATTCCAGGAGTCATAGACCAAAAATGTAGCTTTCACAAGTGCTGCTATTTTGGGATAGTCACAAAATTAAGAACAAAAGCAGAGCCCAGCTGAATTAGACCTACATAGTCCATCATCCTGTTTTCAAAAGCAGTCAAGCAGTTGCCTATCAGAGGGGATCGTAAGGACAATGGCTACGCTCCGTACAACTGTTATATTGCGGCAGCTTTTTGTTTGCTATTGCAATTAATAATAACTGATCTTCTATACATTTGTCTAACTCCTTTCTAAAGCCATCTAGTGCTTATCCTCACAGGCATATTGTATATGAATGTATGCACTGTGGGCAGAAATTCATCTGGCATTATTAGCATCAATATTCAGTAAGTTTTGATATTAACTTTTGGACATTTGTTTTAATACACTTTGGGATATTCATGTTAATGTAAACAACAACATTCCTAGAGGCAAAATGTAAACACCATGCCACCTAGGTAATCACTAGTGTTGACTGTCTGTTATGTACTATGAGGACTCAGCTTTTTAAATTTTTTTTTTTAACCAACCCACTGAAATTACTTGAAAGACTATACTGCCATGAATAAGGCCCTCAATGAACATGGCATGCATCCAATGACACATTAGCAACATCAGAGAGAAATTCTGCCGCCATCAAATGCAAGTAAATCTTCATGATGACATCGTCACCCATCAGTTAGCACTGACCTTCACGTAACACAAAATGTGACATTCAAATGCAACAAACAGGCAAGTTGCCCACACTGAATATCCTTAACAGCCCTGTTGCATCAGAGCAAAATGCATCTAGTCTTACAGTTTTATCTCAGCAGCCATGGGATGTCCATAGGAAGCTCACAAGCAGAACATGAGGGAAATACTACCTTCCTGCTTGTGTTCCCAGCAACTGATATACATAGGGATATTGCCTCTGATCCTGGAGGCAGCAAATATCTACCATGACTGGAAGTCACTGGCAGTCTGTACACCAGGTTCCCCAGCAAATGTTATACAGTGGCACACTGCCGCTAAGCCAAGAGGTAGCAAATAGCTATCATGACTAGAAGCCACTGATAACCTTATTCTTACATGAATTTGTCAGATCTGCTTTTAAACAAATCCAATTTGACAGATGCCACCATATCCTGCAAAGGTGAATCTTAAACTTCAATTATGCACTATGTGAAGAAGCACTTCCTTTCATCATTCTCAAATCTCTTACCATTCAGCTTTGATTATTCTCTCAAAGACCAAAGCTTGGGAAAGTTAATAGACTTTTGGTTAGAAAAATACTAGGTGAGAGAATATTTACAGAATTTCAAGAACCATACTCTTAAGCATTTTGTCCATTAAATAAAATCAACTGAGCATCACTGAAGCTTTTTGCCAGGGAAATGTTAGTAACAGAGAAGTACAGTGGATATTTCTGCTCAAGTAAGATCACAAGGCACATAAGCCAGTTGGGCCTAGAGCACTGCTAGCAGTGGTCCACAGGCCAATGTCAATCTGTGAGCTATCAGAAGCCAGTCTGCAACAGGCTTCCACAAAACTATGCAAATACTATCATAATATGATGCAAACACAGTAACAATATGACACAAATATGGTACCGGCCTATGGTACATTGGGACAACATAATACCTGTCTGCCACATAAGCCTGCTTGAGACACACTAGCCTCGTTTTTCTATTTGGACTTGGAATATCTAGATTCAAGCTCCCATTGAACTGTGTAGTTTATTACATAACCTTGGGCCAGTCACTCTTTTTCAACATGTCCTACCTAACAGGGTTGTTGTGAGAATAAAATGAGGAGGAGACATATGCATTCTCCCTTGATCTTACTGGAGGAACACTGGGATACTAATATAACTTTTTTTAAAAAATGAAGATGCTTAGTTAAATTAACTTAAAAACTAGGCAACACTTTTATTGAAAATATTCTTCATGAGCACCAGATTAGAACATGGGTACAGAATATCTGTCTTGCTGTTGGACTGCAACTCCTATAAATCCTAGCCAGTAATGGGGGCATTGGGAGGTGCAGTTCAAAAACACTTAGAAGCCATCGTATTTTCCACTCCTCAATTGGAAGGAAGGATTTATAAAACAAATTTGAAATGTCTGTTGTGAGCCGCAGCCATATATGTGACATGTTGCAAATACAAATCCACAATGTTAAAAGGGATAAAAATCTGAAGCTAGTACCTTGGGAATTTAACTACCCCCACATCAAAAGTTTGTGCTTTACACCAATGTTTTATTGGATTATTTAATTCAATAAATACAAACACATAGAGAGAGAAAAATTAAACATGAATCAAATTAAACATAAATCCTAAACCAGAACCACATAAGAATGCCTACATGCAACCCTATTACTGCTAATCTAAGTGGCTTTGACATACTTGAAACTTAATCAGATCTGTTAAAATTCTTTATTCTTCTATTTTCCAATTATATGGAAGTAAAATGGATTTTCAAGCCCCTAATAAATGGAATTGAGATTGTGAAGCCAGACAATTTGCATACAGCTCTGACAATTCTTTGTGCTAATATGAGCATGTCAAAAGATTCCAAACCAGAGCTTTTCAGGCTTCTGGTTCAACTCACAACCTCTTCCCAATGTGTTGCACTCAACTCAGTTCTGCAGGCAAGGTGACTCTCTTAAGCAGCCTCTGAGGTAATTGAAGTGCTGCAGCTGGAGAGGAAAATCTGACCCTTCATGTTTCTTCACAAGAAGTTATTCTACACAAATATTATTTTAAAAAAACTAGAACTTTCAAAACTTGTCAAGGAAAAGTCAAATGTAAAGAAATGGATCACATTTACCAGCAGTTCAAGTAGAAACTCTTTTTCATAGTTTGTATCTTCTCCTTCTGGCAGGGCTGGCAATAAGCAGAGATATGATGCCACCTGGTGGAGTGTATTTGGACTAAATAATAAAACAAAAAGTGTTAAGAGTCACATAGCTCTTGTAAGAAAGAAACAGAGCTGCTTACTTTCAAACTGTATGCCTTTTCTCTGAAATATGCAGACGGAAAAGGTCCTCAGATTATCTGCTTGACCTGCTGCCCAAGAGAAATCATACTCTAGACAGTACCATTTCTCTTATTCAAGTAACCCATCAGTGTAAGCATTCTTGACAGTGTTCTTGTTCCATGAGATGCTAAGCTAAGATTCATTCAGCAATACTTGCATGGAACAAACTTGAGCAAATTGCAGACTTGCACAGTCCCCCTCCTATTCCTATGAGGCCAGGGGAGGACCCTTGCTAAGTTTAATTTCACTTTTCACAGAACCCCACTTATGTCCAAACAAGAAATGATAGTTTAAAATAAACTCCAGTCACACAGACCAGCACAACAATTGTTTTGAAACTTTGTTTTAAAACATAGTCTCTTGTTCCGTCTTAGAGAACACATGAGCACAAGTTTGAATAAAACACAGCAATACTTGGTGGGAAGAGGCACGGGTATGACCCTGAGGTTGTTCTTGGGTTCATTTCAGCTTTAGGATCCAAGCTTACAGTTATGTACAAATTCAGGCTAATGTCATCACACTTTTTTAAAAATATATGAAACATATGTTTTAAAAAATATATATGAAACTTATATTACACATTATAGATATATAATACGAAAACAGGCGAACTTCAAAACCTATAATCACCAAATTATATAACAACTTTCACATGCAAAACCCCCACGCATTAGTATCAAGGACTGCAAAATCAAGTAGCCATTTACACATACACCAAGTGCTGCTTCCTAATACCCACATAAACTTTCTCCTAAGTCTATTTAAATATCTGTCAAGGAGTTGCAGTTTGTAGAGATTTATGGCCCTTGAGTTAGAAAATCATTCAGAGCACTCTTTGTTTACAAACATCTCCCTGAATGATTTTACTAGAGCATTGGTCATAAATTTTATTTAGTCCCTGGTAACCAAAGTCACAGAAAATGTTACTTAAGTTACAAAATAATAGTACAGTTTTTGTTTAAAAAACAATACAGTACTCCAAGCACCAGTAAAAAAATCTTGAACACGATGCGTACAGGGAAATCACATGCCAAATGAAACTATCCACTAAAAATCACTATCAAATGTGAGTTTTTTAAAAAAAACTTACCTTAGAGGCCCAAAAAGCTTTGCCAGGGAGTCACGTGTGTCTACTGCAGATACATTTGAGAGGGCAAAATTGTAAAGTTCTGGGAAATGTGCAAAAGCTGCTCTCTGGAAACCAACCAAAACCCAGGATGAGTATCAAAAGCCATCTTTACATAACAACTTAACTTATAAAACACTAAAATACAACATATAAACACAAATCTCCAAGAACCACAAATCACAAAGAACCACAAATTCCTAGCCATTTTGAACTCTTATAGGGGTATATATTAAACAAATAAATACAAAAAACTGCTTTTTCTTCCTCAGGATTCTTAGAAGACATCCGTCAACTTGAATGCAATAAAATGCCATGCACACTGATGGAATCATATCAATACTAATTCAGTCACTAAACACCCCTGAAACTGAATTGAACCATATGGATATTTTCCCAGCTGTAACTTAAAAATAGTCAGATATGTCAAAAACACCTAAATTAGTTAGTTCTTATAACAGGAAATAGGAAATTCCTTTTCCAACATTTAGCAACTATAGAAAATCAGATGATCCCAATTTAATGTGTCACTCTAATTTTCTCCAACGCATGCAGTAGTCAAAAGCAATACTGTAAAATCACAAATCTATTCAAGAAGCATAAATGTGCAAAACAATACTGAATAACGTGCAATTCAACATTTTCTCTAGCAGGCAAGATCTAGAACCCTACAATTCACTTCCAACATTACACCTATGCCGCCACTCAGATTATATTTGCAGTGGAAGACGAGGATTCTGCCAACCCTGTCCATCAGATATATGACTTATACCTCATCTGATGTCTGTTTGCCAGATTTAGAATCACTGGGTAACATCCAGTATATGGATTTCATACGAAAGGCTCCTACTCAGAGAAGGGACCTCCATTTATTTTTCAGTGATTCTTTGACCACACTACAGTTAACCTCATTCAGCGAGGGTGTCCAATTATCTACACAGTATTTTCGGTCAGCTGGAGATTTCCTTAGAAGGAAGGCATGACAAAATCTATTCCTTCCAGTCCAGTTGTCTAAATCTAAATCTAACCCACTGAATTTAAGAGCTGGAAAGGACTTGGAAGTAGTCTAGCCAACTTCCCTCTCAGCGTCAGAAGCTGCTATCCAGTTCCATTTCAGAAAATCATAGTTTGTATAGACCTAATTCACATTATGTGCATGCCCCGACCTTGTTGTGTAGCAAACACAAGCTGTGATCCACACTCTACATATGTTGGGATGAATACTGTGAAAACATGGAACTTAAATGTGCTAAGATCAGGAGAAAGCAAGTGCAGCACAGGGACTGAAACATGGAATCAGAGAATCAAATAACAAAGTTGAAACTGTCGGTTTGGAGGGGCGGGATATTTTTGAGTGATCCAAGTGCCCCATTGCATGGACTGCATAGGGCTACAACACCTAATCTTCAGTATCATCTATGCCATTATTCTGCTACAAAACATTCCAAATTTCTTAACTGATCAAATGCACAAGACCAGACTTCATCACATACGATGCTGTCATAGTCCTTGAACAAATGTGCAATGTTAGGAATACAGAAGGCCCTCAGTGATATTCAGGGAGATTAAACCAGAATCCGTTCCCAGTATCAGGTAGGGAAAATATTTGGCAATTGCTGCAGAAGAGTTTTTAATAAAAGGCACACCAAAAGAAATCACAAAATTAACTTATGAATTGGCAATTTACCTGGAGAGAAGTAATTCTATCATAGTGAATTGTGGTCATCTCATTCTCTGTTAGTGCATTTCCAGTCTGATCATTAATTTCAAAGCCAGTATAGAACTTGAGCATGTCTAAAAGCTGAAACAAAATTTGTGATAAATCAGGTACTTAGAAAATTTGAATCTCCAATTACCATGCAAAGCCTAAAATCTAGTATGACCAGGAACCTTAAATCCAGGATTCTGTACGCAATCTGTTTTTAATGATGATTTAAAATGAAATACGTCTGTATATTAATAAACAAGATTACTTTGTAACTTGTTCCACAAAATATTTAATGATGTTTTGATATTACATTTTAATACAGTGGGCCTTCTACTTTTGTGGGGGTTAGAGGCATAAGACCTGGGCAAAAATGAAAAAACAAAAACAAAAACGAATAAAGATAAAATAAAAAATAAAATAAAAAACCACAAACGCTATTTTTCTGAGAACACTTTTCCAGGAACTTCTAGATCCTCCAGACCAACTCTATGGTCAACTTCCAGAAGAAATAGGCCACAGAGTACTGTTGGAAGACCTAGATTCCTAGAGAAAATGTATTTTTCCCCATGGCAGGGGCAAATAGGGTAAGTTTTTTTAAAAAAAATAATTAGATGAAATAAATTTTTAAAAATCCATGAATAATCAAAACTACATGCTGAACCTGCAAATGTGAAGGGCCAACTGTATATCTTTAAGAGGTCAGTGCAGCTCCTAAAAGAATAATCACACTTGCAAAGTATTATGATGGGGGGAAAATTCATACAGTTTGACAACAGTAGGCAACAACAGGGAGAGTTCTAAAACAAAGAATTGCACTTTGTTGCCACTCCAATACTGGATGCTTCTTATTAATGAAGAAATCACCCAACAGCATCTAGCAACTAGTGTTGGTCGCTCAGCACTTATCAATTTTGAGCTATAATACTGTGGTAATGGTGTCACACTGCATTGGCTAGCAACTATTGTGAGATGCTCAAAGAAATATCAAGAATAAGAGTAAGTCTCACCTGACAAAAGAGATGGCCTTCCTTCTCCCTTTTAGCTAAGCTGGACAAATAGCAATGCACAACCAGGTGAGAATCATCTAGGACAGTATTAAACCAGCGCCTTGTTGGAAGCAGGGCCTGGAAGAGACAATATCACATTATAATAACCCCACACACGATCTTGTTTGGGCACCTATGACCAGAAGGATGATTACACTGTAATACTCCATAAAAGGTGATGTAATTAGTGACCAGGAACCCTATAGCAAGGAGGGGGAATTTGCAGACTTATATGTGTTGCTAAACTACAGTTCCCATCATGGCTATCCTGGTTAAGAATGTTAAGAGCTGTGGAATAAGCAATATATGGAAGGCCACGTGTTTTCCCATCCATACTGTAGGCAAGGGTTGAAACCATGCAGTCCTCCAGATGTTGGACTGCAGCTCCCAGCATTCCTCATCATGAGACATGCTGGCTAGAGCTTCTGGAAGTTGCAGTTCAAAACATCCAGAAAGCTGCAACACTCCCTTTCCATCTTATTTTTTTCCATGGCAGGGGCAAATAAGTTTTTTTAATAAATAAATTATTTATTATAATATATGTCTATTGCTCCCAGCTCATGAAGCCCTCAAGGTGAGTTACAATGGGCACACAGAATAGGTGAGGTTATCTAAATCAGGGGTGGGCAAAGTGCAGCTTATGGGCCACATGGACCTCTAAATGTTACCTTTGGGACCACTCAATGCCCCCCTCCATATTTTCAAATGCCTTTTCAGACTGATTTTGGGTTGGTTTTTTTGCCTCCAAACCACCCAAATCTCTCAAAACCACCTGAAAAGGCAACAGTTTGCTCCCCAGGACCCTCTGATCTCCCTGAAACAGAAAAAAAAATGGTCAAAATGGAGGCCAGAGGTCACTTCAAGTGTGCTGAAATGCCCCTGCTGTGTTTGCAGTTGCCCACCCCCAACTAGAGAAAAGAGATGGGGCTGCCCAGGGGGCTGTGTAATTTAGACAAAGCACAACATAGTACAAACAAAATTAAACTAAAAGCTTTGGACAAACTCAAGACAACTGAAATAAATGAGTCTTCATGCAGGTTTTTTTTAGAAAACCAAAGAAAAGACTAAATATTAGCTCAAAAAAGAATAAAACTGTGAATTGAGTTATGTTTGAAAATTGTAACACGTCAAGCTGAATGAGAGAACGTGGCAAATAGTCCAAAGGAAAGAAACATAAGACTGTCTCCATTTGCTAAATCCAGTGAGAGTAGATCTACTGAATCAATTGCTCAATGGCAAATTAACACTTGTGTAAATCTCATGGATTCTGTAAATTTATTCTAGTTGAAAGCAGCAATTGAACTTAGGTAATAATCCTGTTTGCTTACAGGGGGAAAAAAGTCAGTTGGAGACTGTAAAACAGGTACAATAAGGCGATTAAGCACTCTGGTCTCCAGAGTCCTTAGTTCAATGTTCAAACCACTACACTATGCTGACAATTTTAATGGGGTTTACTTCTGAGCAAACATGTATAAGGAGAGCCAGTGAGGCATAGTGATTTGAGGGTTTGATCTCCCACTTAGCCATGGAAATCCACTAGATGACCTTGGGTGCATCATACACTGTCAGCCTCGGAAAACCCCATAATATGTTCACCTTAGGGTCGCCATAAACAACTTGAAGGCACACAACCACAAGAAAATATGCAGAACACTGGACTAAAAAAGTGCTTTCTTTCCATTCCTCTATTCTGGATGACCATTTCAGAATTAATCATTAATAAAATGTTAGTGTGTTATAGTGGTTTAAGCATTGGACTACCTCTCTGGAGATGAGAGTTCAAATCCCTGCTCAGCCATGAAAGCTTACTGGCTGATCTTGGGCAAGTCATTCTCCTGGGCTCAGAAGAAGGCAAAGGCAAACCACCTTTAAACAAATTTTGCTAAGAAAACCCCTTGATAGGTTTACACTGGGGTCACCATAAGTCAAAAACGACTTGAAAGGACACAACAACAATGCATTTTAAGCAATTTTTTTAAAAATACCTGTGAAGTACCTGCTGAAGGTCATGAAACCATGATGGATAAGCCACTAACTTTCAGAAAATTTGATTTAACACAGAATATGCTAACAAATCTGTTTAAATATCACACTGCACTTTCTACAGCTGCAACCTTTAAAGTATGGAACATGAAATGTAAAATACAAAATCCGACTATGACGCCCAGGTTTTGGAGAGACAAAATATAGTTACAAGTATGAAACTGCCAGAACTGATTTTTTTAAAAAAAAACAAACAGAGAGTGTAGGGGAAAGACCATATTCATTGCCAATAAAAATGAACACATGCTTTGCTTTTGCCCAAGTCAGATCACTACTAAGCGGCAAAATGCTCAAATAGTTTAGCCTCAATCATAATACAGATGTAACCAAGTACGAAACGCTGAAACACCCTGGAGGAGCATAAGGATCTTAAGTATATGTAAAGACACTCTGTTCAGATGGGACAAGCTACAGGAGAACAAATGTGATGGCTTTTTATAGCCTATTTCTGGTTTGCCAGTTCCAATCAGTACAAGAGGCTTCAGAAACTATCTGAACTCTTTTAACTCTCCTGTAATGCCCTCAGCGTAGAAAGAACATGAAATGTTCTGCTGTCTGGCATTTTGGCTACGATCCAGTAGCGCCCCAGCTGAATACCTAACATACCCTCTCTCTGGGGACAAAATCCTGCAGTTCAAAGCCGTTGGGCGCAGTGATACCAACTACCACACTTCTTGGAAGTGCAGAAGGGTTTTGTACCTTTTTGCTTAGCCAAACACGACAATGTATTTGGAGATGAAAACTTCTACGCTTTGTAGATAACTGTTTTCATAATAGAGGCTGCATACTTTGCACAGAATTCTGTGGGGGTGTTATAGCTGCTTCACTCTGGGTTATGCCAAAAGTTGAAATGGATGGCTCTTTCTGTTCTTGTCATATTCTACTCACAGTACATATCATGCCTCCCGTTTTCTTTAAGAATAGCAATCATACTTCTGGCTGCCACATCTCAAAAGGGATACAGATGAGGTCCAGAAGGCGGAAATATAATGATGAATGGTGTTCAAACCATTGTTTATCAGAAAAAAAATGACAAATAAGGGGGATATTATAGGATTTACATTCTATAAAGCACACAGAGAGTGGAGAAGTTTCCTCATATTACAATATTGGAACTCAGGGATTATCCAACAAGTCTGAATAGTGGAAGATTCAGGAGGGTCTAAATAGAGTACAGTGGACCTTCCACATCTGCAGGGATTCCGTTGCAGGGTCCCCTATGAATGGTGAAAAACATGAATGCTCAAGTCTCATATTATTAAATGTTGGTGACACGTACACAGACACTACAGTGTGTCCATGTTCATATTGCCACCATTTTAAGTATAGGATGTGACACTCCACAATTGCTGGAATTCACAGATCCACAGGTTTCATATACAAAGGGTCCACTGTATTTCTTCACACAGCACATGGTCAAACTTTGGAAATCACTACTACAAAATGTAGTGACAGTTATCCATTTCAATGGCTTTAGATACATTCATGGAGGAAAACACTTTCAATACCACTAATCTAACTAGTTAAGATGGGAAATAGGATGCTGCATTAGGCTCTTGCTATGATCCATCAGGATTCTTTTTATGCTATACAATCCTGGTCCATGGATCAGTGCCAGTTCTTGAGCCACCTGCTGGCAGTCTCCGGAGAGCTTTCAAGAAAGAAACAATTGTAGCCCAATGCATACAAATACGGTATTGGTCCCTGACACACTGAAGAAAAAAAGTTGCCAGTCCCCCACAGACGACAGCTTAAGAAGCACTGCCCTACACAGCAACACAGAGCAAAATACGATGTGCTTCTTCAAGGGGGGAACAATCCACAGGTAAAGAAAGAACACAAAAACACATTCTGCCTGGGCCAGCCAGCAAACCAACAGTTTAAAGAAGCCTTTCTGTGGAATATTGAGAGAAACATATTGTATTCATTGGTCCCATAGGAAAAGAGGTTGCATCATTTTACTGCTCTATGATAAATACAGATCAATTAAATATCTTAACATAAATGATGTATTTATTGAATTTATATCCCATCTTTTTCCAAAGATGCGATTCAAGATAGCTTACAATAATTTAAAAAAATTAAGATAAAACATTCGTTTACAAAAGTTTTAAAAAGAATTAAATAATATTTTTAAAACATGTGATTAAAAACAATTAAAAATACTAAAACATATTTAAAACATACAATTTATTCATGGCTTTAATTATTGGAAGCTTTTGATGTGTTCCACTAAACCTAACTCTCAAAGGTATTTTGAAAAAACTTCTCATTTTACATACTCATAAGTAAATTCTCTTTCAATCAAAACTCAATCAGTTTAGGACAAACAAGATACCGTAGAATTAATATTTTAAAAAATCTCAAGTTTTTTCATTCTGATATACACTTTTAAGTCATTTTTCTTACATATTATGTTTCAAGGAACCTCACAATGAACATCAGATACAATCAAGAAACATAGACCTCAGTAGAATGAACAGTTATCTTTGAGGAACATAAACAAAGAAGACTATGTCTCTTCCAAGAGTAATTTAGGTTTATATTTTAATGGCAATTTAGTATTTAATGAGGTATCGTACAGAATTCTCTATGTCAGGAAAATAAAAACTCTCTTTGCTGAAATGCCAACTGGCCCTGTCGGGAGTCCTCCATGTTTTATTGTTTTAGGATAGCAGTAGACTGAGGAAATAGTGATAGTAGGCTGTTAGCTATTCCCAGGCGCCAACCATTCCTTCTGGCTGGAATTTCAAAGGAACCGTTTGGCATGATGACGTTCGTTCTTTTACAACTATCTTAGGAGAAACTGTCTGTTAAAGTGTAAGGTGGGGGGAAAACGTCCATTCTCGAGCTTTAACGTCTGAAGACAGCATCCCTTACTATGTTACAATAAATCTTCTATTAAGTTTGTTGATCCGTGTAAGAGTGAATCTGTTCCTGACAGAAAGCTCGAGAATCCTTTCAAAAAATGCACCAATTGATGGACCAGTCGATTACTGAAGAAGAGCAAGGATCTGCAGAATCTGATGGAGCTACAGAAACTGAAGTGCCCCTGGATACCAAGACAAAATTGCGCCTGACCGAGGCTATGGAAACCCCCACAAGCGGCCAAACCTGGGTCTGGGGAGAAAAGCCACATACGTCGTTGAGACAACGCAGAAGGGCTGCTAGATGGGATACATCAGCAAAAGACCTATCCCTTTTGGAGGAGATAAAGCAAATGGAAACCGAACTGGAAAGAAAAGATGAGGAGATACTCGAACTCAAGACCATGCTACGCGAGATGCGCATCCGTCCCTCGCAGACAGGGAGATCACCAGGAGGAGAACCACGAGCGGTTGTCTCGGCGGCAGGCACCCCTGGTCCGCCCCAGCAACCAACAGGGCACACGCCAGCGCCACTGTTACTCAGAAATGTGGGAGACCTGAAAGCGACCTTCAACGGGAAGGGGGAGAAACTCTCCTTTTTGACTATGGCAAACAATTTCATGATTGATCACGGCCATCTATTTCGGGATGATGCGGCCCGAATTCGATACCTAAGCCAGAGGATGAAAGGACTGGCAGCAGACTGGGTAGCGAACCTATATGACTCCCGCGCCCCCGAAACTGAAAATCTGCAGCTCTTCATGAACCATCTGCGGAACGCTTGAAGACCCCCATTTATTGGAAAACACCAAATATCAACTGAAACGAATGAAACAAGGCAGGAACGATGTGGGGACGTTTCCCGTGAATTTAGAAACCTGGCCACCAAAGTCCCGTGGAGTGATGAAATTCTAATTGAGTTATACAAAGATGGACTAAATCCTATATTCTACACGGGTGCTTAATGCAGGCCAATCCACAGACCCTGCTAGGTTGGGTCAGACTAGCTACTGAAATGGAAGGCATAACCCAGACTGTTCAGCTGAACCGACAAAGACAAGACGTGCCAAAACGACAACCTCGCGGTCCCACCGTCCTCAATGCTGAGGAACGGAACAAACGTCTCCGTTTGGGCATGTGCTTTAACTGTGGAAAACCGGGCCACCTCGCCAACACCTGCCGCGGAAACCAAGCTCCGACTGGGACTAAGGGAGCACGAGCAGACCCAAAGAATATAGAATTCACACATCAGACAGCGGCCGCCAAACAACCACTTAGACGCACTTCTAAGGACCCTGCAGCGGCGACAGGAGACTCCGATCCCGATGATGAAACCACCTCTTCGTCCTCATCTGACATAGATGGAGATTCTAAACCTGACTGCGATGACTGGCAAGCGGCGGGAACATCTGTAAGTACTCCTAAAATTCCCCATTTCTACACCACGGTTGCGATTAGTGGCAGCGATGGGACTTTGCATGTACATAGGGCATTAATTGACTCTGGCTGCTCCAGAAGTTTGTTACACCCCAAATTGGCCAAACAATTGAAAACTCTTTATGAGCCCTTGGAATGCCCCATCAAATTAACGCAAATGGATGGGACCTCAATGACTGGGGGAGTAATTAGTAAAATCACTAAGCCCATCTCATTTCAAATGGACAAAAACAATTACAGCATGCGATTTCTAGTTCCCAAGGCGATGCAGTTCAAATTGGTCTTGGGAATCGATTGGCTTCGTGAATATAACCCCCAGATAAACTGGACTGCTGGCACTATGTCCTCTTCAGATGAAAACTTTTCTATTCCCCATGAAGAATTGCAACAAATTCCTTCACACTACCAAGACTTCCAAAAGGCTTTCCACGAAAGGGAGGCTGACAAATTGCCTCCCCACACGGACTTTGACTGTAAACTGGAATTAGTTGACGGGGCCACCCTGCCTAAACCGAAAATTTATCCCATGAGCCAAAAAGAACTCCTTGCTCTCAAGAAGTTCCTAAATAAAAACTTGGCTCGCGGCTTTATCAAGCCCTCTACAGCCCCCACGGCGAGTCCTGTCTTCTTCCGAAAGAGAAAAGATCCCAGCGCGGATCCGAGACTGATAGTTAACTACTCTGCTATTAACCAGGTTATTTCCTCCAATTGTTATCCCATACCTCTGATACGGACTGTTTTGGACCATCTTGTTCAAGGAAAATATTTCACCAAACTTGATCTTAAAGAGGCTTTTCATAGGATTAGAATGGACCCGGACTCTGAGTGGCTCACCACCTTTGCAACTCCTCTAGGTAACTTTAAATGGACGGTTCTTCCCTTTGGCTTACAATCGGGGCCATCTGTGTTCCAAATGTTTTTGAACACCATTTTCCATGACTTGTTGTATCAGGGGGTTCTGATTTATCTGGATGACATTTTAATTTACGCAGATTCCATGGAATCTCATGTGTCATTGGTTCGTGAAGTGTTACGAAGGCTTATAGATAACAACCTCGTGGTTAATCTATCTAAATGCCAATTTGACACCCAAACTTTTGATTACTTGGGATATAGGATTCAAGATTGTTCACTTAAAATGGACCCTTCGAAGATTAACTCCATTTTGCAATGGCCCGTCCCTAAAACTGTGAAGCAACTGCAGCAATTTCTTGGTTTTGCGAACTTCTACCGGAACTTTATTGAGGATTTTGCTGCCATAACGCTTCCACTCACCAACCTTCTACGGAAACCTAAAGGATCCACTGCGGGCAAGGCGCATAGACTTTGTTGGTCGCCTGAGTGTCAATCGGCGTTTGACCATTTGAAATCTAAATTTACGTCTGAGCCCTTACTCCTTTTTCCCGACAGTACGAAGCAATTCATTGTGCAAACGGATGCTTCGGACTTTGCCATGGCAGCCGTTCTTTTACAACATGACACCACAGGAGCACTCAGGCCTTGTGCTTTCATTTCAAAGAAATTTTCCCCTCAACAAGCTAATTGGCCTATTTGGGAGAAAGAAGCCAAGGCTATCCATTTTGCGCTGTCCTCTTGGCGTCATTTGCTTGAAGGGGCTCGACTCCCCTTTGAAGTTTGGACTGATCATAGGAATTTGCAAGCCTTACAGTCTGCTAAGAAACTCTCCCCTAAGCAGGCGAGATGGGCTGAATTTTTCCAGAGATTCCGATTTAAAATTGTTTTCAAACCTGGCCGAACTAACCAACTGGCGGACCCTCTCTCTCGACTTCCCTGTTTTGCGGAATCCCCTGCTACGTCCTCCCACTCCAATACCTTGTTTCCTGCCTCCTCTCTGGCTTCTCAAGTGACTACTCGTGCATTAGCAAAGACAAGGCTTTCTGCCTCCTCTCTTTGTGACTCCGCTCTCCGCGATGCTATCATTCATGCAGCGCATGCAGACTCCTGGCTACCGGCAAACAAGGATAAAATAGAATGGGTTGACAATCTCCCCTTTTATGGCACCAAGGTCTACGTTCCCCCTGCTGCCCGCGAGCAGGTACTTCATCGTTATCATGATTCCAAACCCGCTGGACATTTTGGGTTTTTGAAGACATTGCATGCGATTCGCCGCCTTTTTTGGTGGCCTGGATTAAACCCCTCCGTGCAAACTTACATTAAGCAGTGTGCCACTTGCAACGTTTCTAAGTCGCCCACATCTAAACCTCAAGGGCTCCTGCAACCTCTGCCTGCGCCTGCTAGCCCCTGGTCGGTCATCGCATGGGATTTTATCGTGTCTCTTCCCTCTTCACACGGCTTTCATGTTATTTGGGTTGTTACTGATCACTTTTCCAAGCAATGTCATTTTGTGCCTCTAAAGAAACTACCCCGTGCTGACCAGCTGGCTGACCTGTTCGTTAATCATGTATGGAAACTTCACGGACTACCTTCGGTGATCATTTCGGACAGGGATCCAATTTTCACTTCCAAGTTTTGGACTTGTCTACTGAAAACCCTGGGAGTCACTCAGAAACTCAGCAGTGCTTATCACCCTCAAACAGATGGCCAATCTGAGCGTGTTAACAAATCTCTTGAACAATTTCTTAGGTGTTTTGTTTCTGAGAACCAGAATGATTGGGCTCCGCTCCTTCCGTTCGCTGAGTTTGCCATCAATTCTGCGGTTCATACCTCTACTGGGAAACCCCCCTTTGAAATAGTTTACGGCTTCCTTCCTTCTCCTTTCCCCCCCTCTCCCTCTCTTCCTCCGCTCCTCCTTCTGGAATACAGAAATATAGGATGGGGGACACGTGGCTGGATAGCAGTACGTGTGAAAGGGATCTAGGAGTCTTCATAGACCACAAGCTGAACATGAGTCAGCAGTGTGATGCGGCAGCCAAGAAAGCCAATGCAATTCTCGGCTGCATCAACAGGAGTATGGTGTCTAGATCGAGGGAGGTACTGGTACCACTCTACTCTGCTTTGGTTAGACCCCATCTTGAATACTGTGTCCAGTTCTGGGCACCCCAATTCAAGAAGGATATTGACAAGCTGGAGCAAGTCCAGAGGAGGGTGACCAAAATGGTGAGAGGCCTGGAAAACATGCCCTATGAGGATAGACTGAGAGAGCTGGGTATGTTTAGTCTGCAGAAAAGGAGGTAAGAGGGGACATGATAGCCATGTTTAAATATTTGAAGGGATGCCACGTAGAGGAAGGAGGGGGCTTGTTTTCTGCTGCTCCAGAAACCAGGACAAGGAGCAATGGATTCAAGCTGCAGGAAAGGAGATTCCACCTGAACCTCAGGAAGAACTTCCTGACAGTCAGGGCTGTCCGGCAGTGGAATCTGCTGCCTCGGAGAGTAGTGGAGTCTCCTACCTTGGAGGTTTTTAAGCAGAGGCTTGATGGCCATCTGTCGGGAGTGCTTTGAGGGTGTTCCTGCATGACAGGGAGTTGGACTGGATGGCCCGTGTGGTCTCTTCCAACTCTACATTTCTATGATTCTATGATTCTATGATTCTGTTTCTGCTTGGGTCTCTAAATTTTCTGGCATTTGGCAATCCGTCTCAGATGCTATAGCATCCGCTAAAGCTTCCCACAAACGTTTCGCTGACCGTAAACGGCAGCCTAATCCCCTTTACCAGCCCGGGGATTTGGTTTTCCTTTCTTCTAAGAACATTTCCTCTCCTTCTCCGTCTAAAAAACTTTCCCCTCGTTTTCTCGGACCTTTTCCTGTGAAAAGGGCTATTAATGATGTCTCTTTTGAACTAGATCTCCCTTCTTCCCTCAAGGCTATTCATCCTGTTTTTCATTCCAGTTTGCTGAAGAGGGCACCTTCGCTGACTTCTTCGCCGGCTGATGTTCCTCAACGCCCCGACTGACTTGCTACTGCATTCATATTACTATTTAGTTTTCTTGTCTTTCTACTGTTCCGTGATATTTTCTATATTTTGTGTATCTTTATGTATATATTTTTTTAAAAAAGTGGGGCAGGATGTCGGGAGTCCTCCATGTTTTATTGTTTTAGGATAGCAGTAGACTGAGGAAATAGTGATAGTAGGCTGTTAGCTATTCCCAGGCGCCAACCATTCCTTCTGGCTGGAATTTCAAAGGAACCGTTTGGCATGATGACGTTCGTTCTTTTACAACTATCTTAGGAGAAACTGTCTGTTAAAGTGTAAGGTGGGGGGGGAAACGTTCCATTCTCGAGCTTTAACGTCTGAAGACAGCATCCCTTACTATGTTACAATAAATCTTCTATTAAGTTTGTTGATCCGTGTAAGAGTGAATCTGTTCCTGACAGGCCCTCTCGTTCCTTGCCCCAAAATATGCCCAAAGTTCAGAAATGAAGAGAATGACATCTGTGCCAACAGCACTGCAATGGGTGAAAAGATAAAAACTTGGATCACTACACCCCACTTGCTTTTCAAAACAGCATTCAAGGAAACTGGTGTTAGAGCAATAAGCCCAATTTCTAAATAAAAATAAAGAAATACATTTCAACAAAGTTTGCCTGAGATACCAGCAAGTCTCCATGAAACAAAAAGTGATTTACTTAATTTAATGTTTTTAATCCCAAGAAATTCGGGACGGAGGTGGAAAATCTGGGCTTCAGATGAAATTTTGGTCACTCAAGTTACAGGAAAGGCTGTAGCTCACTGATCAAGTGTATATTTCACATGCAAAAGATTCCAGTTTCAATCCCCAGCATATTAAAGAGGGGGTGGGGTGAGGAAACTTTTTTGAAATCTTGGACAGCCATGGCAAGTCAGTATATGGACAATACTGAGTGAGGCTAACTAACATTAGAACTCAGTATAAGACAGCTTCTTTTGTCATTTTGGGTTAATTCTATTTCTGCTATGATATACATGCACATATTCTACTTATTTACTACAGATGGCTTGCTAATACCACCTTACACTTGACGTACCTCCAGATCTATCATGAGTTCAATGAATCTTTCACAATAGTGCACCTTATCCATAGAGATTGGACCTAAAAGCAAACATAAAGAATTACAAACTAATTCTGGAACTGTTTAATAATGTTGTTGCAGAGGATTCAGAACCCAAAAGGTGTTGTTCAGCTGTTGTTTCAAGACTCTAGGCTGTAAAATAGGTTAATTAAGCTTAACAATCAATCAATAACTTTTATTTATACACCAATTTTTCCCCAGAACTGACACTCAAAAGTTATGTTGGATGTCCTTACTGTTTTCATTCTGGTATGTTAGCAAAAATCTAGTGTGTCTAGAAAACCCACTGCTTTCTCTGCTGTATTAGATCATCACAATCACACCTAAAATATACCTTAGCAATGTTGCCTTTAAAAATAAGCAATTCACAGCTAAAAACTAATTATTACTAAAAGATAAAATCAATTGGCTGAAAGCAATATATTCAACACAATATGCTCAAATAATTATAAATGGACAAAAAACTGAGAGATTTGAAATTCAAAGAGGTACTCGACAGGGCTGCCCCCTCTCACCACTGTCTAGAGATTACAAAAGCACAGTTTAAGCTTAAGTATATGGCTAGCGTATCACTAGTAAAATTATTAGAAAATCAGTATAACATTATCTTTATGATCAAATGTAGATATAGTTGATAGTATACTAACATATTAATCAGTACTAAAATCACCAAATGTTGGCATTTGTTGGCAAGAATTAGGGATCAAGGTAACAAATCTGAAAGCATTGATTTTATTTCCAGGGGGTCACAGTGGTTTGCTTTAAAAAACAAATAAATAAAAGTCTAATATGTTTGCTGTTTCATCCCAATGATACCTGCTCTTTCCATTAATTAGTTTTCATATTTTCAAGAATATTATGGATACAAAAGATGTTTGTTGCGTGTTCTAATGTGTATCCTATTAACAAAAAGCAAAGGTTATTCTTTATGTCATGATTAAACAAATTTGCTACCCTGTTAAGAGAATATTCAAATGGTTTTGCAAGGGTCATTGTGCTACAAAAGGAAAGTAACTTACTCAATGGCACCTACATTATCACTACTTTCAAAAAATACAGTTTTTTTAAAAAAAATCGAAAGTAAAACGGGGAGGGGAAAAAGAACGAAGTAGATGTGGTGTGTATTAATCAAGAATGGCCATTCCAAAAATAAGCTGTCAGTGGGCAGATATTCTTTAAGCACTGAGTTTTTCTTTCAGCTGGGAGATATAAACCCTGACAGATATTTAAAACAACAACAACCAAATAACATTTAATTTAAAGCTAAGCATGTCTGACACAGAAAAGTTATTTGCAACTAGATAATCACAAACTCTTAATTTATGAACACTTACAACAGCTTCAGTCTGAGTTCAAATGGAGTATTTAAAAAATAATTTATAAGTGTCCTAAAAACCAACAGGGGGAGGAAAAGTAACTTTAGTATAGGACTTGCAGGAAGGGCCCTTCCTGCAAGTCCTGTGCTAAAGTTACTTATAAAGTTTTATAAAGTTTATATATAAAGTTTATATATAAAGTTTATATATAAAGTTTATATATATATATATATATATATATATATATATAAATAATAAATAAAAAAAGGCATTACTGAAACCTGGTGGGATGATTGGAATGTAGGAATAGGGGGGTATAACCTATTTCACAGAAATAGATCAAATAAGAAAGGAGGAGGAGTAGCCTTATATGTCAAAGATGTTTTCACCTGTGAGGAGATCCCTGACTTAAATCTGGGAAGCCAAGCTGAAAGCATCTGGGTAAGAATTAAGGGAGCATAAAACAATAGGGACGTGATTGTGGGGGTTTGCTACAGGCCTCCAGGCCAGTCTAAGGACTTGGATGACGCCTTCCTGGAGCAGATGACCACACATTCAAAAAGGAGAGATGCAGTAGTAATGGGAGATTTCAACTATCCTGATATTTGCTGGCAAGATCGCAAGGTCCAATAGGTTCCTCACTTGCCTTGCAGACAATTTCATGGTCCAGAAGGTGGAAGAGGTGACAAGGAGATCGACTATTTTAGATCTGATCCTGACCAATAAGGATGACCTTGTTGATGAGGTGGAGGTGGTGGGATCCTTAGGGAGGAGTGACCATGCTCTTTTGGAACTTGTCATTGAGTGGGAAGGAGAAGCCAAGAGTAGCCAGACACTCATCCTGGACTTTAAAAAAGCTGATTTCTGTAAACTTAGGGAGTTACTTACCAAAATCCCGTGGTCAAGAATACTGAAAGAGAAAGGAGTTCATGAAGGATGGGAGTTTCTTAAAAGTGAGATACTGAAGGCAAAATTGAAAACTGTGCCAATAAGGAGGAAAAATGGCAAGTGTCTAAAGAAACCGGAATGGTTCACAAAAGAACTCTCAGCTGAGCTAAATATTAAAAGAAATATGAACAGGAAATGGAAAAATGGTGAAACCACCAAAGAGGAATTCAAGCAAATAGCCAGGAGATGTAGGGAGAAGGTCAGAAAAGCTAAAGCGCAGAATGAACTCAGGCTTGCCAGAGACATTAAAAACAATAAAAAGGGCTTTTTCAGATATGGTCGCAGAAAAAGGAACAAGAAGGAAATGATAGGGTTGCTGTGCGGAAAAGCTTGCCAATTACTAACAGGGGGAAGAGAGCAGAACTACTCAACACCATCTTTGCCTCAGTTTTCTCCCAAAAAGACAGAAGTACTCAACCGGGGGGATGGGGAGCAGGTGAGGAAAGAGGGGAAATGCAGCACAGAATAGGTAGAAGTAGTAGTACAGGAATATCTGGCTAAACTAGATAAATTCAAATATCCAAGGCCAGATGAATTACATCCAAGGATATTAAAACAACTGGCAGGAGTCATTTCTGAACCACTCGCAATAATCTTTGAGAACTCTTGGAGAACAGGAGAAGACCCAGCAGACTGGAGGAGGGTAAATGTCATCCCCATCTTCATTAAGCGAAAAAAAGAGTACCCAAATAATTATCGCCTGGTCAGCCTGACATCAATACCAGGAAAGATCCTAGAGCAGATCATTAAACAGTCAGTTTGTAATTACTTAGAACGCAATGCCGTCATCACTAAAAGTCAACATGGATTTCTCAGAAATAACTCATGCCAGTCTAATCCTATCTCTTTTTACGATAGGGTTACAAGCTTGATAGACGAAGGGAATGCTGTAGACATAGCATATCTTGATTTCAATAAGGCCTTTGACAAAGTTCCCCATGACATTCCTGCAAAGAAGCTAGTAAAGTGTGGGCTGGGCAGGGCTACTGTTAGATGGATTGGTTGACTGACCAAACCCAAAGGGTGCTCATCAATGGCTGCTTTTCATCCTGGAGAGAAGTGTCTAGTGGAGTGCCACAGGGTTCTGTCCTGGGACCAGTGTTATTCAACATCTTCATCAGTGACTTGGATGAAGGAGTAGATGGCCACGCTGATCAAATTTGCAGACGACACTAAATTGGGAGGGGTTGCTAATACACCAGAGGACAGGATCAAATTTCGAAATGACCTTGACAGATTGGAGAGCTGGGCCAAAGCTAACAAAATGAATTTCAACAGAGAAAAATGTAAGGTCCTACACTTAGGCAGAAAAAATGGAATGCACAAATATAGGATGGGGGATACGTGGCTGGACAGCAGTACATGTGAAAGGGATCTAGGAGTCTTGGTAGATCACAAGCTGAACATGAGTCAGCAGTGTGATGAGGCAGCCAAGAAAGCCAACACAATTTTTGGTTGCATCAATACGAGTATGGTGTCTAGATCGAGGGAGGTAATGGTACCACTCTATTCTGCATTGGTTAGATCTCATTTGGAATATTGTGTCCAGTTCTGGGCACTTCAATTCAAGAAGGATAACGACAAGCTGGAATGTGTCCAGAGGAGGGCAACCAAAATGATGAAGGGTCTGGAAGCCATACCCTAAGAGGAACGGCTTAGAGAGCTATGTTTAGTCTGCAGAAGAGAAGGTTAAGAGGTGACATGATAGCACCGTTTAAATATCTGAAGGGATGTCATGTCGAGGAGCGAGTGGGCTTGTTTTTTGCTGCTCCAGAGACTAGGACAAGGAGCAATGGATTCAAGCTGCAGGAAAGGAGATTCCACCTGAACCTCAGAAAAAACTTCCTGATGGTCAGAGCTGTCCGGCAGTGGAATATGCTGCCTCGGAGTGTGGTGGAACCTCTTTCTTTGGAGGTTTTTAAGCAGAGGCTGGATGACCATCTGTTGGGAATGCTTTGATGGGTGTTTCTGCATAGGTTGGAATGGATGGCCCTTGTGGTCTCCTCCAACTCTATGATTCTATGATCTGAAAGGCTGTCATTAGTTAAAACCTTCAGATATAGCCTTCAGATATACAGCAACTTGGTCATTTCAATAGCAAAACCCCATCTTAGACTGACCAGTCTCTCACAGTTCAGCAATTATTGCTGTTGTTGTCATTATTCACTTTAATTAAATCCCTGCCCTATCTAGATTCAAGCTGGTTTAGAAATTAAACCAGAAACGACATAAAATATATAAAATGTAAAAATGCCTGCCCATGGAAGAAGAGCAAGGTGGGAGCCTTCCTAGTTCCCTATGAAGTGAGCTCCAGAGCCTGGCAGCAGCTATTGACAAGAGCCTCCTTGTGTTCCCGGCAGAAGTACCTGTGAGGTTGGAGAGACTGAGAGAAGGGCCTCTTTCAAAGTCTCCAGATGTTGCTAGACTGCAACTTCCATCATCCCTTGAGCCTGGATATTTTTGGCAGGACAGAGATATAATACTGGGAAACAAGCTAGTATGACAGTTCTGAAGAAATTAGCCCTCCACCTCAAGAGCTTTTGAAACACAGTGCTGGCTTCCCCAAGATCTCGCCATACAGCAATTCACTATAATTACTAGGCAAGAGAACCACAAGAGCTGTCAGGCTACTATGCTGGACTTCCCAAGGCCTTGTTACCTGCTAATTTGATGATAGCCAAAAACTGAAGTTACATCCTACTAATTTGCTGCTATGTGGCAGAACTCTGGTGTGGGATCACTAAACCAAGTCTTCTTTTTCACACACACCCCGCACTCTGTTTCAATACAGTTACACCAGGAAGCAGCCACAGGAGGGTGGGTGAAAGAGAGACTTTGAAAAAAAGCAAGGTCTTTGGTATACCTCTCTTTTTCATCTTTTCACTGACAGTAAGGATATGGATGGAACCAAAGTTAAAGAAAATAAATTCCTCTGAGCAGTCCATTTCATGAAGAAAAAGAATATAAAACAATCCTTTGATATTTTCCTTTCTCTGCAATTCTTTCAAAATACCTTAATATGATCCATACAAGTCCAAACTCTTGTAAATTTAATAGTTTTGTACACTCTATTTAACCTAAATCCTCTTAAGGCTCCAGATCCTTTCTGATCTTGGAAGCTAAGCAAGATCAGACTTGGTTAGTACTTGGAAAAGATACTGGCAGGGAATACCAAGTGCTTTAAACTATACTTACAGGAAGGCAATGGCAAACCACCATGAGTACTCCTTGCCTAAGAAAACTCAGTGAAATTTAGGAGATTGCCATAAATCGATAGGTGTCCTTAAGGTACATACTATCACTCTTGCACTATATTTCTAAATATAAGGGAAGAGGGAACATGAACACACCCATGATTTCAGGTGACATACCTGAGAGGGGTATTGACTTTAATACGGAGATGAATTTCTGGATCAACTGGGAAAGAAATCTTCTTTCTTGGTAGGCCCTAAAAAAAGTAGAAGGTTGCACAATAAATATTTTGGATAAATGGCCATTTTAAATATATATTAGTAGATCTTCAATGAATTTACAGGATGGGGGTGGTGAGAACTGTTATTAAATATATTCAGTAGCAACAAATGTGAGCATGGGAATGTACATGTACCTCTCTTAAGACTTTTCTGGAAAAAGTTTGCAGCCAGCAGAAAAGTTAGAAATGATTCCCACACCACACTCAAGGAAATCATCCATGAGTAACCTAGCTCTGTAAGGTCCATAAAATGCAGGCAATGTGGCAATTTCCACCTCATACTGAAAACAACTGAAAACAGGAGAGATGCAGACTACTGTCTTAAAGCCAATCAATGTGAGGGGGCTGAAAAATGACAGAAACTCTGCATAAACATGGTAATTTAAAAGACAATACTGTTTCCTCAATATTGTTTTAACTTGGGAGGAAGGAGAGGGGAAGCGAAAAGACACTTGTCCTTTTTTACTCAGGCAATTCTCATCTCATGTGTCTTTTAACCTGATTTACCCAAGAGGAGATCCCAGCAGAGTGCCCCCCCCCGGTTATTCCCCTTTAACTTGCACAACAGATGCATACCAGATGCACCTGCAGAGCACTCGGAAATATCTTCCAGAATGGTTGCACTGTATTATACCTAAGAGTAGATAATTATCAACTGCTTTGAGTCTTCCAGCTGAAAATGAGGACTGAGTTTGAACTAAGGAGACAGAGAGGGTTGAAGGTCCAAACATAATGTAACAGTGAGGCTTACGATGGTCCAAAATTCTCACAGGCCTATGCTGTTGGAAGACTCCTGCTCAAGGAGTGAAGCAGATACAAGATTTTGTCACTAGCCCAGCATGGGACACAAAGTGGTCCTCACTCAAGTGCAAGCACCATTATTCAATATATACAGTAAAGTAATATTCAGTACAGTAAAGTATTCACAGTAAGACAGACACAACAGATTTTAGATGCAATTCATTGCTACTTTTAAACTTACTGTGTTCGTGCATTTTCATCCATTTTTGCATCATTCTTTTTGATCAAATTCCAAAATTTTCTAAGCTTTGGAGTCTTTTTCAATTCAAGTTCCAGACGAGCCTAAAATGGTGAGGTGACATTCAATTTTTCAGCATGCAATGAGCTCCCTTGTGTTTTCAAATCTAACCTGTGTCCTTTCCATAGCCATTAAAAAAATGTGAAGAGGATAAGAACTTAGGCTTCAACATGACTATTAGAATTGGAATTCAGAAAACAAAACTTCATTTATGAAGCATCTCAAAAGTGCTAAATGCTGAAGATAAGACAACCTTGAAAATGGGACCTGATTTGAGACAACAACTTATTAGAATACAGGGAAGAAACAATCCAGTGAAATTAAAATATGCTTGCTACTCCAAAATACAATTTACTCTGGCTAAACGTGCCCAAGGAGTATGCATATCCAGACCAAAAAATGGCACACCACTGCTCTAGGACAGTCTATACTAAAAATAAAGTTTTCCTCATAGATAGCAATTATATTTGGTAATCAACAATATGAACCTTCAAATCTGAGCAACACTTCAGAGGTTTTTAATGTGAAACACTTACAGGCTGCAGGCCCATCCACATCGGCAGGGAGATGAGCTGCTGGACTTGTCCTCTAATCAAATCCACTTCCTGTCACAAGACATTAAATACACAATTAGAATATCTGTAAAGGATTGAGACTTCTATAGACTTTAAAAAGAAAGCACTTCTGTTCGTAGCAAGATCAGGCAATCCTAACTTTTGGGATTTCTCTTTCTATTGCAGTATGACTACATCATAGCCCAAGCTCTGCTGGAAAATCCCCAATCAAGATTTAGAACTGTTAGTATTCTAAACTATTGAAAAATTGTGGAATGACCTGCCAGAAGAGATTTGATAGCACAATAGGCTGTCCAGATTCAAAAAAGTACAAAAAAACTCTCTCCTTCAGCAGGTCTGCCCAGTCAATCTGCTTATGGGTTCAACAATTTGTAACAAATCTACACTAGCTGTGATCTGTAAAATCCAATGCATCTCACCAAACACAAACTGTGGCTTTTCTTCCCCAGCTTTTTTACTGGCAAACAAGCAAACAAGCAAAACTTACTGAGGCTTTGGTGGGCTACCATAAATCAGCCTAATTAGTCAAAAGAGAGTATCTTCCTGATTTATTCACATGAAGAGGCTGCTATGCAGGACTACTACACACATAGCAGAAGCTACCTGTTTATACTTTAGATTCTGAATCCACCCTTTCTGGGCACACCTAGAAAGTCAAAAATATGTGTACCTTTGAAGTACAATAAACAGCAAACTAAGGTGTTGCATTATGGTGGCAATGCAGTTGAAAACAGATTTACTGAGGAGCCAGAGATAACTTTCCAGTATGCTTGGAAAACCCCAATATTTGCACTCACAGAAAGAGAATTTGGGAGGAAAGGACTGAGCATGTCCACTGGCCCCAGAAAATTTAAAAGTTAGGTAGGGGACAAGGTGGGACAGAATAGATTGAAAGAAGGTACGTCTGTCTCTACTTCACAAAGAAATACCTTTTGCAAGTCCAAGGGTTGCACTGTTGATCACTTTTTCACAATCTGTGAAAAGATTTCCATTGTGGCAAGAGATCATATGATTTTGCAATTATGCTGATGATCCATTCAGTGCAACCTTGGACCACCCATAGGTTTTCAATTAAAATTTTAAAAAGGCAAAAAAAAAAAGTCATAACAGGTTGGAAAATGAAATTAAAATGCCCCTAACAAGTTTCATTTGCATTACTTGCATTAACATATTTCTACATTCTTGGCCTGACTACTGCAGATTAACGAGAGCTTGTCACAGCTCCAAAATATGCTCAAAACTACACTCTGTGTTTCAAAGAAAAGAAAATCTGTAACAGAGGGACAGCTGTGGAGAATGCCTCTCTATGAGGAATGGGTAACTTATGATCCTCCAGATGGTGGCTGCACTAGCTAGGGCTGGCAGAAGTTGCAATAATATCTGTAGAGCTGCATACTTCCCAACTCTGACCAACATGGATTTGTGCAATCTTAACCCGCTTGACAATAAATGAAAAAAAAAAAAGCAAAGCTGCACACAGAGGCATATACACCATGATGTAGAAACAGACAAGGCTAGAAGAGAAGCAGCCTGCTGCAAGCCAACACTACTACAGACACCAGTGCATAGTCTGAGAAAGATGGCAAACTGTGACAGGAAGAAATTCAGCAAATATGCTTACCAAACTGTTGAAGCAGTGATCAAGGAAGAGCAAGAGTATTGTCTGCTCTTGCAAAGAAAATTCACTATCATTCTCATCCAAGGAAGCATCCAGCACATGCTTGAAAAAGAAAGGAAAGTGCTCTGGCTTCTTTTTGAAGGTCTAAGTGAAAGACCAAAAAGATCAGCAATCAGTTCAAGTGGAACATCTTTTAGGATAAAAGAAAGTCAGGGAGAGGTATAAACTATATTCTCACCATTAAAGAGAAAAACTGTGGAATGACCTGAGAAAACTGAGAATACATGGAGGGGAATGGCACCCATTGCCCCCCATTATCAACAACCATGTATTTGAGAAAGATGGGTATGTTGACTACTTATGTAAGTCCCACTGAGTCTACAGATCCAACTCTAGCTGAGGCTGACAATTGGGTTTAATCCAGAGATATCACATGTGAGCAGCTATACATGCTTTCAACATCTGCTGAACATATGGAGGGCAAAGGGAAGACAAGCAGGTGCACAGAAGGTGGCCAGTGGGCACAATCTCACTTCTTCTTGTGCAGATAGATGAGAACTTGAGCACAGCCTTAACGGGTTATAGATGAAAGCAAATGTGTTCTTTCATTGCTTCTTTGAGCTTTCATAATTTTATGTAGAAGGAAACAGAGCAATTTACCTTTTCAAACACAGAAAACAATAATACCACTGTTACCGCCTTAACGTTGGGTTCCATGCCAAGAGAAAGGCAGGATATAAATTAAATAAATAAGTCTTTTAAAATATTATCAACACCTCCCCATATCTGGATGTTGCAGAAGCAGACTGTGCAGAGCGCAAGGGTTACAACATAAGTCCACTGTGATCTTACAGGACTTTGCCACTAGTTAAAATCCTTCATTTAAAAGTCTTATTTTTAACTGGATTTGATTCTATTGTTAGTTTAATTCCTTTTTTTTTTTTTTAATGATGTGAATTTTGAAGCTGTACTTGTTTTTAACCTTTCTAAGTGGCCTTGAGTACCAGACTGGGAGAAAAGATAGGATACAAATAACAGTAACACTATCACTATTGTTGTTGTTATTGTTGTTATTTAAAATATGTCAACTGTGGATCAAAGTTACTGCTGTCATTAGCTGAAGTCTATTATTAGTTGTTTTGTTTTGCAGCCTGATCTACAATGTAATTTCTCAGAAGCATATATTACTAAGCATATATTACTTCTAAGTAGGAAATACTTAGGTCATTTCTGCACTACTCTGTTATAATGCTATTATTCCACTTTCCACATCCTGTGGAATTCTGTAGTTTGTAGCTTACTGAGGTCAAAGAACTCTCTGGCTGAGAATTCGAAATGCCCCTCCCTAAACTGCAAACCCCAAGATTCCATAGGATGTTGAAAGTGGAATAACAGTGTAGTTGGAAATGGTCTTAGACTGGCAGTCTAAGCAGAAACAACTCTGCTACTAACAAACGTGGAAGACTCACAGTACCCCTTATGAGCCGATCCTTAATAAACAATGTTTGGTTACAAACACGCATTATGTACCTTAAACACAACCTGGAAGAACAAGGACCACTGGTTTTTACTGTGACACATTCATTTTCAGCACTTGAAGGAAGACAGCATGTGAGGCAGAAGAAGAACCCACATGAGAATGTCTTCTCTCCACTGGATGAAGAAGGAACACTGGTTTTTACTCCGATACATTCACTGTCAGCACTAGTTGGAGAGCATTTTTATGTGGCTTGCTCCTCTCTGTTAAATGACAACATTCTCCCTCCACTGCTGGAAAACAAAGCATTTCTAAGGCAATGTTATGACAGCTGAAAGCAAATCACAACTACATATACAAATGCTACATTTACTGTGCCTCCTTCTTTGCCTTCACTCACTTTTCCTTTTCTGACATGGCTTTTAGTTGCAGACTTGAGGCCAGGGAACTCATCCTTGTAAGCCAGTCTGAGACTTTTTTTAAAAACTGATGTAGGAGTTAAATAAATAATAGCTTGCCCCTGAGTAGAGACCAAGGGTCCACTTAAAAAGGCAATACCTTTAAAAGTACTATTGGGGCTGCTGCTTCCTTCCCATCCGTCTTACCCTGGTCACCATTCTCCCTGCCTGTCACACTTCTCTCAGCGTTAATGGAGTGACATGAAATGGAGCCATGGGGTTTAGAAATTACACCACTTTGGAATGTAAAACTGTTCCTAAGATGAACTTAATCTTTACCTTCCGATGAAGTCATCTCACAGAAATGAAAAGTTCACTTTCTCTTATTTTTAAGACAGCGTAAAAACTGTTCTATTAAATGACAGCATTTATGTCTGGCAACAATAGAGAGGGAGCAACTCAATCACTAGTACAATTTACTTCATGCTGCTCCTGTTTCCAGTGTGAAACCTTTCAACTGTCCACTGCTATTCTCCAACCAGAGCACGCCATTGTTTAAAAGGCTAGGCAAGATGTCAGACGAGGCACAGTGACAGCCAATATTGAACCTCCTGACATCCGATGACACTTTAAGTGGGCAATGTTGAAACTGCAAATGGTGGATCAAAGTTACTGCTGGCAATAATTGAAATCTATTACCTCCCATGCTGGCACGTTCTCCCTGAACTTTTCATTCACCATACAACAGATTGACATCAAATAAGCTTTGCTGGACACCTCAGGAGAATAATTCATCCACAAGTAATTTTCTAGGTACTGGCTGTGAACAGTGAAAAGACAAAAGAGTTACCACCCATATAATATGTCACTCATCAGGGGATAAGCAGCATAATTATCTCTAAGACCCATCAGCAAGATTTGTGAGTAGCTTCCATTGTTACCTCTCCAACACAAGCCTCTGCAGTAAAACTTACCAAGGTTATTTAAATCAATCTAAGCATACATGGCAGATGAATTAGCCCTCTGGAAGGTTCTGTTCATTAAAGAAGTATTATATCTACTTGGTACAAGCATTATATTAGGCTGAACACTAATTGATGTTGATTGAACAGGGGGAAGAGACTATGCATCTGTCCTACCCAAGAGACAGACTTCAACAGACATTTGCTTTAGGACTCAAAAGACAAATGGCCCACTGCCTCCTGAGACAAAGGATTTGGGTTTATAGAAGTCATTACTATGCCAAATAAAACACTGGGGGGGGGGTCAGGCCAGCACCATACACTCACTAAAAAGTGAGCAGATGACTTGCGTCCATAATGCCAGTGAAAAATAATGAAGTTGCGGATATTCACCCCAGCTGTTGTGTCTCTTCAAGTCATTTCCAATTTATGGTGACCCTATCAAGAGGTCTTCTGGGGCTCAGAGTATGTGATGTGCCAAAGGTCGCCCAGTGTGTTTCCATGGCTGATGAGGACACTAAACCCTTGTCTCTGGGGTGGTAGTCCAATGCTCAAACCACTATACCACACTGGCTCTCATTCAGCCCAGAATGGCTCAAAACGCTGAGATAATGGTTCATTGTATAATTAAATTTATGCAGAAATAATACAGAAGTGCTTCTAAATACATAGAAAGGAAATCATTCAGCCAAGACTTCCCCAAAATGTATTTTTCTCTATGGCCATCTCTGCACTAGACTGTTGTAGTGCTATTATTCCACTTTCAACATCCTATGGAATCCTGGGGCCGCTTCCTAAACTGCAAACCCCAGGATTCCATAGGATGTTGAAAGTGGAATAATAGCACTACAACAGTCTAGTGCAGAAATGGCCTATGTCTTTAGAAGCACTTCTGTATTATTTCTGCATAAATTTAATTATATAAGCAATCATCACTCCCAGCATTAAGTGACCACATGGTATAAGCATTTCAATGCTGGACTAGGATTCTGGGAGACCAGGATCTGAATTTCCATTCAGCTGTGGAAACCCATTGGGTAGCCTTGGACAAGTCACACTCTCTCAGCCTTAGAGGAAGGTAATGGCAAACTTCATCTGATGAAACTTTGCCCAGAAAACCCTAAGAGGCAATCTGAAGGCATATAACAACGAACAACCACAGTAGTAGATAGGATGGGTGAGACCAACTTTGGCAAGCATATGAACTAAATATCAAATTGCAAAGAAAGTTTCATCACACTGATTGTGGTCTGTGAAAAAAAACATATACAAAGTAATCCTGACTTGTGCATACAATTTTCTGCCAAGCCCCAAGCACAAACTTTCTATCTGTGACTCATTTCCATCCAATGGCTCTTTCTGGTTATTATCACCACAAGCAGAGACTGACCTAAAGACATAAAACTACTCAGAATTTTGGGATCTCTTCTCCTGAGCAACAAAAATTGTCTACGCATCTGAAAAAGTGAGTTTATATCAACAAAAGCTCATGTGAAAATAAAAACCACTTACTCTTAAAGGTACTGCCACATTTTTTCTCCTTCCTCCCTCCCCTTCCTCCTTTTTCCCTTTTCTACAGTATTTATAGCTCAATTTTCCCATCAAAACATCCTTTCCCCAGCCCCCACTATCAGTATTTCTTTGTGACACACCTGATTATTTGGTCTCTCAGTTTACTTTATTACTTCATCCATTAGAGGGTCAGAAATGCTTCAGTGTAACTAAGCAGGGATTAGAGCCCATTCAGGACTGCACATGATAAGAGTTATTGCAAATGCAAAAGCTTTGACAGAGCTGTATAATAAACTCTGATAGAAAGAAATAGTTGGAAACTTCATTTTCACCAAAGTTTCACTAAAGCTTCTATATACTCTATGACCAAGTTTAAACAATGCTATGTCACACTTCCTATACAGCAGTCCCCAAACCTTGCACACTCCAGAGGTTTTGGACTATAATTCCCATTTTCTCAGTCAGCATGGCCATGATGGCTGCACAAAATTAACTGTACAGCTTACACTTTTTGGCCAACTGAAAGAATGAACTACAGTGCTTCACACAACTGTGTTACTGCACTTCATTCTCTCAGAAACCATACAAACCATTAGTCAGCATTTAGAATAAACAAAGTGTTTTCTACCATTTACCTCAGCAATCCTTTCAGCTACCCAGTAAAGACTGTTTAGTACTATTATCTTCATGCTGCAGATGAAGACTGGAGTACAGCAACTTGTTCAAGCTCATGTAGTGAGTTTGTGGCTAAGGACAATTTTGAACCTGGGACATTTTATCTTATGAGCCACTAAAGCACATCATCTCCTTAGATCCTTTTTTTAAAAATAATTTTAAAATGCATTTCTTGCTTCAAAAACACTTACCTAAATTCTAGGAGCATAATTTTCCGAATAGCAAACCTGAAAGCAAAGACAGGAGGTGGGGATAAATTAAACCTTGTCCAGTCAACATCAATTTTTCATAATTTGTATCCAAATACAAATGCCTTGATTTAATTACTCTAACAAAGACTGGGACTTTAGACCTTTTTGTACCATCATCTCACCCTGCAATACTGACATTTCTTCCCATCCACTATAGCCGCACAGTTGTTGGTACACCTCCATTTTGCAGACAGAAGCTGGAGTGCAAAGTCTCCGGAAGGAACTGTGCCTAAGACAGGCAGGCATCATGCCAGCAGATGATCATACATCCAGTCATTCCAGAGTCAATGCTTAACTCCCCTGCAGCATATTCACACAATTTCTACTAACCTTCAGTTTTATTCTTTTCCTTTCGATACAGAAGTCTGCTTAGATTGACTTATTCAATTATGTTACAACCTGGGAGTGAAATCAATCCACTACTGAATATCTGCAAACCAGATTTTGAAGGGGTTCTAACCTGAGGATGCTGACAGGGTACACTGAGAACTACTGTCAACCACCTATTTGTTCTAACCTTTCCTTTCTTGTGAAACAAGTACGATTTTCCCACCTCTCAGTTGAGGGACTAAAATTTTGTTCCTTATGCTTGCCAGTCTGTGTCTAGCTAGACACAAATTGGCAAGTTTACTATTTTAGTTACACCAGCTCCCAAAGTTGTAAACAACAGCATTGTCTTATACATCAACATTCACTTTAAGAATCTTTCTAATATGAAAATAAACATACGGCTTTCAAACTGTTTATATATTTATTAAAGTAAAACAATTAACTTATGCAGCTGCACATTTATCACCACATCACACAGACATTTCCAGTCTATGAGCAGGGCTGAGTTTTAAGTTCTTTGGGGAAAGCTTTCTCTTGGTCCCACCATCATAACAGGCATGTTTGGTGAAGACACAGAAGAGAGACTTCCATCCCATGGGAGGTTTGACTAGGCCCCTCCTAGTTCTCTTTCTACTGGCATGCAAAGACCTCTTCCTTTAGACAGGTTTTATCCTTTAGTTCAGGTGGCAGAAGAGTGCTCCTGTGTATTATGCTTTTATCTTTTTATTATGTTTAAATTGTGTTTTATATTGTTTTAGTTAAGTGCTTTTGATAGAATTGTTTATGAATTCTCTTTAACTTTTGTATCATGAGATTTCAGCTGTACTGTGTTTTAATTTGCTGTAAGCTGCTCTGGGTCCCATGTCTAGAGAAAGGGAGGATATAAATTTATAGATTAAATAGTTTCTTTGATAAACATTTTAGAATCTAGGCTTATACCTCTTATCATAAGCTTTATACATTCTAGGTTTATCGCTTCTTTATAAATTACAGAGTTGAAACATTTTACACATCTCTTATAAGGAACACATTTCAGATTTATAATGTACATGGTACTGGTAGCACATTGCAGTGCAAAGAAGTATCACTTACACAGTCTCAAGGCAATATAACATTTCCTCCAGTGAACAACTGCAGCTCTCAGGCAGCTATTTACATAAATTTAAGTATTTGGTAGGATTTCCAACACACTGCAGTACATTAGCAATGGAATGCATTCATATAGTTTGCATTAATTCAACACAACTATTATAGAGAGTACTGTTAAATCTGTCCGTCATGCTGGGAGATTCATCAGCAAACAGCTCCTTGTGCCTGGAGTAGGTAAACTGGCCCACATCTGCTGCCTTTTGTCTCCTTTCGCTTTGACACTGTTTATTTATTTGTTCTGTCAGAAAATCAGGTTACTACACCTTATTATAGTTCGGTTTTAGAGAGATATCTTGTCTGATTTGGCATCTAGTATAGCATTCCTTACATGGTAGCTGTTACATAAAAGCTAAGTTTGAAAACTGTTGGGTTTATTTTTCAGCAGGATGGAATCTGTGGCAACACCACAGCCTGCCCTATCAGGCCATTTCCACACAACACTGTTACAGTGCTATTATTCCACTTTCAACATCCTATGGAATCCTGAGGTTTGAAGTTTAGGGAGGGGCATTTAGAATTCTTAGTCAGAGAGCTCTTTAGCCTCAGTAAACTACAAACCCCAGAATTCCACAGGAGGTTGAAAGTGGAATAATAGCACTATAACAGTATTGTGTGGAAATGGCCTCAGTTTGTCAGAAGACAGAGAAACACTGTAGAAGACAGACAATGTAGCTTTTCATATTTTAACTTTTTAAGTTCAGGATTTTATGGAGCCCTCATTATTTGAAATGCATTAACTATATCTGTGATAGCGGGTCATGCTATTATGTGTGATAGCATAACTCATACTATAGCATACTATAATATACAGTATACTATAATATGATAACTCATCCTGCTATATAAGTACCTCGTACTGCTATGAAAAAGTGATAGTGAGAAAGTATCATACTGTAAGACAGTGAATTGTCTCTCATTTTATATAGGTATTTGATTTTCAGGAACAATATAACCTAAATTGGCTTCTTCTGCTATGTTTGCCTCTCACAATACTGAAGTATATCTCCAGACCTGAAAACACAAGGTCTTCCTGAGGTGATCAGTGAACTCTGCCAATACAGGGATCTTTGGTTTTATACACAAGAGGGAAGCACTGGAACTCAATGGGAAAAATTTTATGGCTACAAAACAGAACTGAAACTTTATTGCCAATTTTACTGTTTTATTCCTATTACTTCTCTGATTCTCACTGGAAACAAGTCCTGCATTTTCTGTCTGTGTGGAGATTCTTGTTGTAACACTGCAAACAAACAAACAAACATGGTGCTAACATGGAGTAACTGTAACACCATCTCTCTTCCTTCTATGTGATTTTTTTTAACCATCTTTGCCTGATGCTGAAGTCAGTGAGCTTTGAAAGCTAGAATAATGGTTTCTGCACTTTCTGGCTTACCTAAGGCATTGTTATTTTGGATTTTGTTGTACAAAACAGGGAAATGACTGGTGGGGAGAGGCATCAGTAGCAGTGGCCAAGGGCCTGCTGCCACCTTCAACATCTGCTGCCTGAGGAGGTTGCCTCCTTCTGTTCCATCTTTTGGCAGGGCCAGCCCTGTTCAGAAATGTTCCTTAGCTGAAAGCACCTAGACCTACTCTCCAACCTAACCTTTTATATTTACAAGTTGAACATGCTCAGCTGCAGTTTTCCCTCCCTTCCGCCAGATAGCAATCCAGGTGTAGATTTTAGATTCTGGAAGTTATTTAATGGTTAGGACAGCTACCCTTGCATTTTTATCACACTAGGCAGTTGGAAGTACACGTCACAAGGACTATGACTGCACCATACAGTTAGACAGTTCAGAAATGCAGTTCAGTTTTTCAAAATAAATTTGGAAACATTTCTTCAACTCAAGTACAGTACAGGAAATGAAGTGTACATACTTTGATCTAACAATTTCTTTTCCATATACATCTTCAATAACCTACAAAAAGATAGAGAGAGCTTATTTAGGTATGCACTAGAATTATTGCTTTGATGAGATTAATCCCCCTTTTCCAATAACATGCAAGTGTTATTGCAACTCTAGTAAATTAGGTTACCAACAACACTAAACTGATAATAATGCTTCATGTTAACGAATTTCTTTGCTGAATCATAAGAACTAAAAAAAATTTACTGGGAAAGAAAAAGAAAGGAGAATATCATAAATCAAACTGATTTAAAAAAACACACAAACTCCAAAGTATAAATAGTTTTAACAAGTATTCATACGATAAATTCAGAATTCAAAAAGAGTTCAGTCAAAAGTATTTAAAACTGCATGAACAAGCCAAGAAAAGATGGGATCAAATAAATATTCTTACTTCCCTCTGAACAAAAGTCTCAAAAGTAATAGCAATTTTAACAGTATTCCCATTAATTTCACCAAAGCAGACAGCATTTACTATAAAGTGAAGATACAAGTACTGAACAATGTATTAAGCTATTACCTTTGACTCAAAAGGTAGCTTTTTCTTGACATGTGGTGCCCAGTACTTATTTGCCAACTGTAAGATAAAAGACCATGGCATTAAAATATGCAAACAGAAATCTGAACAAACTTTTACCATATTGTCTCCATTCCAAAGAACATGAGCATTTTTCTGCCTTATAATATCCATTGTATGCAATACTGTGAAGGTGTGATGCTCTAAACGGTCAAAATGAATGAATACTCGCATTCATATTACCTACTTGTTCCAGAAAGCGTTTGCATCTGGCCACCTCCTGGGAAAAAGTGAACAACATTCAGACAAACTTTATGTATTACTACTGTATTTATATTTATACCCCACCTTTCTTGCAATGAGCTTAAGGCAGTGAACACTGTTCTCTTCCACAGCTCATCCTCACAACAAACCTATGAAGTAGGTCAGTATGAGAGTAAGCAGCCCAAGGTGACACCAGGAATGTCATGTTTGTGGAAATATGGACCTGGATCTCCCAGATCCCAGTCCAATACTTTGAACCAGTGGTTCTTAATTTTGTGGGGTTATGGCCTAGATTCCCTTGACAAGTGGATGAAAGTGATGCCTACTGTAAAAGGCACTCAGACACAATTTTCAAAATAACAGAAAGGAAACTAAAGAAAAGTCAATTGAAGAAAAATCAGTTTTACACATGGACCCACTAAACCATGAGGTCTTTTACCACAGGGTAAAAAAAACCATACTCTAATCAGTACACAACTCTGGCTTTTTGAGTTCAACAATATTTAGGTTCCTACAGTTAAATAAGGCTAAATACTTTCTGGCCACCTCCTGGGAAATAATGTGGCTACATTTGGAACACAATCTGGATCACTTCCCAGTAAGGACAGAGTGAAGGCTATGAGTGGAAGAACTAAGAAGTGATGGCAAAACAAAACGAAAAACCAGTGAGATTGGCCTAGACGTACTACCATCTCTTTGTCTGCTTCTTGATCCTGCTATTCCTGCTGTTACTAGTCTGGTGGGGTAAGAATATATGCAAGGCCTCAAGTTATCATACTGCAGGCTGGGGTGCTGTTGTATGCCCAGCACAATTGGAACATCTGTACTCTGGAGGCCATGTGGAGAAAGCAAGATGGCATATTTTGTTTTTATGGGTTGATTCACACTGATTGATATTTTTAGTTCATGAATTTGAATAGGTTTTAAATAACAAAAAATACATCAGTGTTACCATTAGATTGTGATCAGCACAGACAGGTTCCCCTGACTAACATCTCCTGCAAAAACCACAACAGTGGGAACCTGTTCCTTCTCCAGTCTTGACCTCTATGAAACTGTCTCTAGGGGCCATGTAGACCAAAACTATATTTTGACTTTCTTTACTACAGAGAAAATGCATCTCTACAGGCAATGTATTTCTGTATACCAGTACAGAAATGCATTGCCCATAGAGGGTCAAACAATCTCCCTGCACTCCTACATCTGATGCACCCCCACTTCTTTGTAAATTGAAGAAGGCTTTGTCATGGACCTCCAAAAAGCATCTGAATGCAGAAAATGGTAGGGTGAATTAAAGCAAGGAACTCAGGCCTGCTTTAGCTTAACGTTTCTTACAAAAACATAAGGAGAGCTCCACTGGCTTAGACTAAAGGCTCATCTTGTCCAGCACCCTGTTCCCAGTGGTCAACCAAATGCCTATGAGAGGTCTGCAAGGAACATATTCTAGCCCTTTCCCAGGTGAGCTTCCTAGTTAGTAATATTGGAACCTGTGCTGCCCTGATACTACAAATCATATATTGTACAAGACATCATGCGCAGTTGCCAACAGTAGCCTTATCTTCTGTTAATTTGCCCATTCTCCACTTAAATCTATCTAACATGGTAGCTCTGCCTATTACCTTGCGGAAGCAAATTCCATAGTTTAATTAGACACTGTGAGAAAGTCAAAACATGGTGTTCAGACAACTGATGTATGAGCCGGCCTAACTAAAGAAAAAGGGAAATACAAACACAGAAACACTGTACACATGCAGTCCCACAACATGATAGCAGCCTCTAGATCAGTGGCTATCAAGCCAGGGGCTCCAGATATGTTGGACTTCAGTTTCCAGAATCCCTCAACTGATCATGCTGGCTGGGGTCTTCCATGAGTTTAAGACATGTAGACACAACCACATGGAGACACAGGACATTCCTGCACTACACTGTTATAGTGCTATTATTCCACTTCAACATCCTGTGGAATCCTGGGATTTGTAGTTTACGGAGGCCAAAGAGCTCTCTGGCTGAGAATTCTAAATAACCCTCCCTAAACTGCAAACTCCAGGATTCCATAGCATGTTAAAAGTGGAATAATGGCACTATAACAGTGTAGTGCAGAAATGGCCACAGTCACATACACAGAATCACCCCGGCAGAATCACTGCTCTAGCAGAGAGGCAGGCAAAGCGGGAGGCCTTCGGATGTTGTTGGGCTGTAATTCTCCTCACGCATCACTGGTGATGCCAGTTAGGGAGGATGAGACTTGCAGTCCAACAGCAACTGGAGGGCTGCACTTTGGCCGCCCCCATCAACCTGCACAAGTTACCGGAGGGGGACTACAACCCTCAGAATCCCCCAGTCAACATACTGAGTGGGAGTTTTTAGCAACTGAAAAACTAACTTTTCCAAGATCTTCTCTTGGCACAGGATGGTAGTGAGGACCCATCACATGTCAGATGAAGTATCCTGTGTTGGATCCAGTATAACTGCGTGCTGCGCGATTCCCTTGTTACCTGCCCTTTTACTCCGGCCATTTCCGCACTAGCCTGTTATAGCGCGACGATTCCACTTTCAACATCCTCTGGAATCCTCTGGTTTAGACTAAGGAATCCAGAGGATGTTGAAGGTGGAATCGTCGCGCTCTAACAGGCTAGTGCGGAAATGGCCTCCGTCTTGCTCACTGGAGCCATTTCCACACTGCGTTGTTATAGCGCTATTATTCCACTGTCAACATCCCATGGAATTCCGTAAGATTCCACAGGACGTTGAAAGTGGAATAACAGCCCTGTAACAGTCCAGCGCGGCAACGGCCTGAGACTCCTCAAAACAAGAAAATCTCAGGGGGAGAGCAGAGGAAGCTGCACTGCGTCCCGCCGGGCACCTCTCTTCGGGGCAGACCGACCTCCTCACCTGCGTCACGAACTCCGCGTTGATCTGAGACACGGTGGGAGCCACGATCTTCTTGGGAGGAGGCAGAGGCGAAGACGAACCGGCGGCGGCAGGAGGAGGAGGCGGGGGCGGCTGGGGCGCCTGCGAAGCTCCCGCTAAGGAACCCGCCGGCGCCGCCATGTTGCTCCCGCGGCAGAGGCCCCGCACGCCTCTACCGGGCTCTACCACGAGGCTTCCGCTGAAAACCTCCCCCTCCCAGGACTACGCTTGGACCCAACCGTTTCCCCCTCGCTGAGTAGTTTCGCCCATCCAGACCGAAGCCGCCTTCGCGGTACTTCCGGTCCTGCAGACACATTCTTCCCTCCGCTTACTTCGTCTTGCCGTGAATGGTTCCGCCCGTACTGAGACACTGAGCCGCAAAGACTCGCCCGTGGTGTTTATTCTTTTATCTGTGTGCATCTGAATATTGCCTGTTGATCTATGGCGAGCCCATGAATTTCACAGGGTGTTCGAAAGCAAGGAATACTCAGAGGTGGTTTGCCAATGCCTGCCTCTGAAATACAGATCCCTGACCATTTCCGCACTAGCTTGTTATAGCGCGATGATTCCGCTTTCAACCTCTTCTGGAATCCTGGGGTTTGCAGTTTCGGGAGGGGCCGCCCGGCCCCTCCCGAAACTGCAAACCCCAGGATTCCAGAGGAGGTTGAAAGCGGAATCATCGCGCTATAACAAGCTAGTGCGGAAATGGCCTCTGTTTTGTGCTTAAGGATTGATGACACTCGCAGCGCTTCTGCATGTAAGTGAAGCGAAGAGGAGGGCGGGGACTTTAAGTTAGATTTTCCTTTGCTGTAAACTGAGATGGTGGCAGCTTTGGTTTTATTGTCTCTTTTTAACATATATATTTTTAAGGAGTTTTGATCATAAGAATCTGGAGTCCATATTGTGTGATACTTTTTGCGGGATTTTTTTTTGCGGCTAATAAAGGTAACCCACAGTATGGACTTCGGGTTTTGTTTCCAACATAACTTCAGTTAAGACTTGCTTCTACAAAGACATGGATACGACTGGATGTCCATTGGTTTATCTTTTTTATTAGAGTTTCCACAAAAACACATTTCACACAATTATTACATTTCTTCCAACATATATCCCCATTCATCCCCTCCTATCTCACACAAAAAACATCAACAAAAGACCAACAAAACATATGACTTCCTTTATACAATTTAGGGTCTCTAATGGCATTCTTCTTTATACTCTATATATTAATTTCTTAGCACCTTAAATTCGTTTCATCATTTTTCTCAGTATCCTACTATTTCATTTCCAGCTTAAACTTACAATCTTTTCTAATTGTCACTACGGGAAAAATTAAAAATTGAGTGTTAAAATGCATAATATTTTATGGACCTTAATATAATTAATTTGATTTTAAACACCAATCGTTTGTCTCTCTCACTTTCTAAATGAAATAAAATTTGTAACTTAATTTTTCTAAGTGTGACTGGATGTCCATTGAAGTCCCTTCTAACTCTATGATTGTAACTTTATTTCCAATATAAATACTTTCATCCATGCAGCATAAGAGCATCTGGAAACCTTGAGCACTCTGCAGAATCGCAGTGTGTTACAAAAAATGTTAAACCTGGTGGGCTAGTCTCGTGATCACCTTCCTTTTCTGCCTTATGCTATTATAGTGCTATTATTCCACATCAAACATCCTGTGGAATTCTGAGGTTTGTAGTTTATTGAGACCAAAGAGCTCTTTGGATGAGAATTCTAAGGCCTTTTCCACACGTGGTCGCGAAATCGCGTAGGGACGGTTCTGGCCGGTTTTATTTGTATCTGCGCAATGGCGCATTATATTTTTTAACGTTCCACACAGCTCTAGCGTGTTCCGCACTAGCGTGTGTCTGCAGATCCACACTGTAATCAGATTTAATCTCCCGCTCACTTCCTAACCACGCCCCCTTCGTCCATGATTGGACGTTTTTTTTAAAAAATGGCTCCGTGCGTCACTGCACACGTGTGTACCTTGAATGTTCTAAAATAATAAATAAATATAAATAAGTGAAAGAACCCACATACCTAGAATCCTCCCTCTTTTTTTCTGTTCTTCACTGCTTACCGAGGAAAACAAAATGGCGCCGCCCAGCTCTTTGGGCGAATCAGTGCGTATCTGCGCTTCCACACACGTCCGCAGGTGCGCACAAACCCGCATCTCGGGAAAAAAACCACATTTTTCAAGGTTTTTAAAAAGTGCTCGCAAAGCCAGTTCGGACCGTGCCTATGCGGATTCACGTGTGGAAACAAAAAAATAAATGCGATCAAACGCACCACAAGGTGTGGAAGACCTCCATTAGAGGTCGCATTGATCCGTTTTATATACACGTGTGGAAAGGGCCTAAGTGCTCCTCCCTAAATTGCAAACCCCAGGATTCCATAGGATGTTGAAAGTGGAATAATAGTGTTACCCTGTATTCTGGGAGTCCCGGGAGGGGTTCCCCAATAAACACATATAAACACAAGATGGGGAAATTAACTCAAACACTCTCTTAAGCTAACGAGAGGCAGGGTAACTTAGCAGGGATCTTGCAACCCTATGTATACAGCGTCAGGTCAGAAGAGCAGTCAGACAAGTTTTAAAATAGTAAAAATGATAGCTTTATTAAAGGACCAACAACAGAAAAGACAACACAAGCACACAGCTAACTAGAAATTAGAAATAAGAGTTTTCGGGGGAAATGGGTGATACGACACCTTATCTTGTAGTCCTGGAGAAAAGCGGAGGATTGCAGGGAAGAAAGCTCAGCGCAGTTTGCTGAGGGGAGCTTGTCAGACCAAATGACAGCAAGGCGGTATGGAAGTCCAGAGCGATCCGAGGAGGGCTCGGAATCAGGGACTTTTTATAGGGTGGATTGTGCCTACAGGCCATGCCATACTCGGTGAGAACAAAGGAAATTTGGAGCAGGACAAAAGCGTTGGAGAAGGTCAAGTTTTACATGATCAGCTTAGCACAGGATAACAATAGTGCAGCCAGTATGCAAATGGCTTAACACTGAAAGAGCGCCGGCTCGAGGCCGAGCGTCTGTGTAAAGTCAAGCTTAAGCAAGGTGTGTCTGCAAAAATGGTCCCTGAATCAACGGAATGGCATTAATCTGCCTGCCTAAGTGGGGATTGGAATGTCCAACCATTTACCCGCCGCGCCTGTTTACGTGCTTGTCCGGTGCCCTTGCAAACACGTGGAGCAGGGTGGCATAGAAAGGTCAAGGGAAGGCCAAATAAATTTGATATCAAGAGATATCTAGTGCTCTCACCAGATATGTCTGAACTGTGGTAACAATAGCACTATGACAGCATAGTGTGGAAAGGCCCTTAGTCACTTGAATACATTGCACAGTTATCATTCACCACTTCTACCATCCTGTTTTGTACCCATTTTCTTGTCACACATGCAGTGAGAGAAGGGGACTCATAATTCCAAAAGTAACCAGGAAGCTGGGTCTCCTGACAAGGAACTGCTTATGCTCTACATTTTCTAAAATCTATGCTATTAAGAAGAAGGAAGCAACAATTCAGCATGGGCAACGGGTCACAGTTTTCAAACAACAATTTGATATAAGAATTCCAAATAAGAATTACAGTTTTCTGTTGCTCTTGGCAGTACCTCCTTGTATGGGAGGAAATATAAATAATAACAGTAAAGAAGAATATCACGCCTGCCATATGATTTTCAAATGTGCTTCACTTGAAACATACCCAAATTGTGTCTCTCATCCATAGTCACTGGAGGAACCACAAAAATCACTGTTCATGTACATCAGTGCGCCACCAAGGTGCAAAAATGTGCATCTGAGACATAGATCCTCATGGATCCATAGGATTTCTCCATCAGATCCATGTGAAACACATCCAAATCATATCTTCTATCCCTAGCCACAGGTCAAAAAAGAAAAGAAAAAAGCAAATTTTGTACACCAATGCACCACTAAGGTGGAAAAACATGATTCGGAGACGTAGATCCATACAGATCCATAGGATTTCTCCATTGGATCCCCTGAACCAAGCCCAAATCATGTGTTGAATTCCTAGCCACAGGCTGAACCACAACAATCATGGATCCCATATTAATGTGCCACCAATGTGAAAAAACACAGATCTAAGTCATGGATACTTATGCTTCCTTAGAGTTTTTACATGGGATCCCTCTGAAACATAGCCAAATAGCATCCACAGCTGCTTTTGGTTCCATGCAATTTTTCTGCAGGATCCACCTCAACTATGTCCCCAGTTGCCACAAATTCAACCACAAAAATCACAGTCTCCTTACACCCATATGCCAGCACTATTCAAAACATATAGATCTGGGGCATGGATTCTAATGGATCCATACAATTCTTATGTCATATCCACCTGAACCACACTAAAATAATGTGTCCTATCTCTAGCCGCAGGGTGACCCACAACAATCACACCCATGTTCCCCCATGGTGAAAAAAAAATTGAGGTCAAATCACAGATCCTTATGCGTCCATAGGATTTCTACATTGGGTCCATCTAAATCACATCCAAATCATGTCTGTCATTCCTAGCCACAATTTTAACCACAAAAATCACAAATCATATACATCCGTGCACTACTGCAATGTAAAAGCATAGATCTGGAACACCCTCCCTCAAGAATCCATAGGATTTTTACTTGAGATCCACTTTAACCCACATGCAAATCATATCTCCCATCCCTAGGCACAATTTCAACCACAAACATCACAGATTACATACACCACAGATTCCATGTGGCACCATGGCACAAAAATGTGGATCCAAGTTATAAATCATCATGATTCCATAGATTTTTTTACTGACACATAGAAATCATATGGATCTGTGGCTTAGATCCATGTTTTTATGCTGTGGTGCCACATTGATGTATGAGATCTGTGATTTTGGTTGTTGAATCTGTAAACAGGGATGGGAAACAGGATTTAGATGTTGTTCAGTGGGATCCAATACAGAAATGGTATGGATATGTGAGGATCCCTATCTTGGATGCATGTTTTTGCACCCTGGTGATACATTGGTACATGGGATCTGTGATTTTTGTGGTTCAGCTTGTGGATAGGAAAGAGGTGGTATATTGGGACATGGTTCAGGGGAATCTGATGGAGAAATCCTGTGGATTTGTCAGGATCTGTCTTTCTGATCCATGTTTTTATGCCCTGGTGGCACATTGGTTTAAGCAATCAATGATGTTTCTGGTTCTGCCTGTGGCTACAGATTAGATACATGATTTGAGTGTGGCTCTGGTGGATCTCATATTAAAAAATCTATGGATCCATGAGAATTGGATCCTTGGCTGCAGGTTTTTGTGCCTTTGTAGCACACTGGTATACAGGAACTGTGATTTTTGTGATTCAGCCTGTGACTGGGAACGGTTTGGATGTGGTTCAGGGGGATCCCACATAGAAATGGTATGGATCCATAAGAATCCATGTCTGAGATCCATGTTCTTGGGCCATTGTGGTGCATGGCTGTACAGGATCCAGAGTTTTTGTCTGTAACCTGTTGCTGGGGAGAGAGACATGGTCAGGTGTGTTTCAGGTGGGTCCTATGTAGAAATACTATGGATCCATGAGGATCCATGCCTCAAATCCATGTTTTTGCACCGTGGCTGCACACAGATGAGCAGGATCTGTGGTTGTTGTGGGTCACCTTGTGGCTAGAGATAGGAGATATCTCTAGGAAAAATCAAATGGATCTATGATATGTTTTTATGTCATGCTTGCACCAGAATGCACCAAATATATTATTGTTCTGGTTTCCTCTATAGATGTCAATGAGATCTCTGATGTGAGTGTGGTTTGAGTGACATCCTTTGGGAAAATCATATGAAATCAAGAGGATATGTTTTTTAGTTCATAGAATCTGAGTTTTACCTTTTTCTGGAATTGCATTGATGTTTAATTAAAAAACAAATAGGAACAACTAGATAACCTTTTTATTGCAAGGAAAGTCCAGGTTTTTTTTTCTTTCTACAAGGCTCCCTGTGCTTTTAAATGCTTCATGACAGAGCGCAATGCAATGCTGAGAAAAGATTCCCTGGTTTCCACATATTTCATAGGTTTTAAAATGAAGGTTGCCAGATTCCTCCCCACCCTTTTTGTAATGCCTCTATAATGATATGCCTTTATCCTCGATTCAAGTACTCCTGTTCATTGCTTTTACTGTAAAATTACATCAGATAATCTGTTGTCGTTGTTGTTGCTGCCACTGTTGTTGTTGTGCGCCTTCAGGTTATTTCTAATTTATAGCAACCCTAAACTGAAATTATCATGGGATTTTCTTGGCAGAGGCTGAGAGAGTGTAACATATCTAAGATCTCCCAGTAAGCAAGGGGACTCAGAACTCTGTTCTCCCAGTGTCCTAGTCCCACATGTAAGCTACTACATTTTGCTGGCTCTCAAGAGAATATGTTACTTCACTTAAAATATTGTCTGCTAATATTAAAAAATGAAACACTATAGCATCACATTTCAGCTATGTGCAGACTTGTTATCGCTTACTTTCATAGTATCAACAAAAAACTGAAACTGTAATATAATGTTGACTGAAAAAAAAAGTTTTGAGCTTTATCACAATTAATAATGAAATCTTTGAAGTTGAAAAAAGAACACAATGGTTACAAGTCCACTCTATAAGGCAAGATGGTTTAAGCATCCTTTCATGAGAAGAAACTTCTGAAAACAGCAGGTATTGCAGCTGGATAAAGATGATTGCCCCTTAGAGCGTCCTGACTAAGAGCCGGAAAGCTCAAATCTGTTTCTTAACCATCTGGTAAAAAGGGCTGCAGCCTGTGTGTGTCAACTCCTGTGATCACTGCTCCCCTCTGCTGGGCATTGGATGTTACAGCAGGTGCTGTGCAATTGCTTTTTATTATTTATTTATGGGCATCCTTGCCTTGCGTTTCTCACTCTGACTCTAAAACTTAAAACTCTAAATTAGATTCTCATTTCTAGATTCTTGAAACAAAATTGCTTAATAATAAATGTTTTACATGAAGAACTTTTACTGGGTTTCTTAAGGATGTCATTAAACCTTCAAATAATGCATTACAAAGCAGTATCAAATTAAATATTGATTTATGTTTTAATTTTTTTTAAAAAAAATATTTATAGTGCACATTATTTATCATTGACAGAGCACTCAAATAATCTTACAAACCAGAATAAAAAAAATCACAGTAAAACATGACTGCAGAATAAAAGATTATGGGAACCAGATATGAATGAGACAGCTGAACAGGATGCTGCTTTTAAAATGGTAGTTCAAAATGAATTAAAATAATTAGGTTAGCTCAAACTCTAATTATTAAATTAAATTAATTACATATTAGCTGTGCATTTTTTTTCTTCTGCAGGTTGGTGTGACTAACATCGTCAAGAGAGGGCACATATGAAATCAGAATCTGATGAAAAGCCTGGAACTAGATAGGAGACTGCGGCTTTCTTCTTGGATAAGATAATAAATTGATACATGCTGGCAGACATTTTTCCATTTTTTTAAAAGAAACCCCATTATGTTAAAGGGGCAGAAGGAAACTGAACTAAGTACACACAAAAGGGTTTCAAGAAGCAGAGAAACAGCTGAAACTTAGGCCATTTCTGCACTATACTGTTATAGTGCTATTATTCCACTTTCAACATCCTTTCGAATCCTGGGGTTTGCAGTTTAGGGAGGGGCATTTAGAATTCTCAGCCAGAGAGCTCTTGGGCCTCAGAAAACTACCAACCCCAAAATTCAACAGGATGTGGAAAGTGGGATAATAACCCTATAACAATGTAGTGCGGAAATAGCCTCAATCTGATTGTTAATCCCACTGGAACAGACTCACTGAATGTATGGAAACTTGATAAGCTCTTCCTTTTCTAAGTTCTCTTGATTCTGTGAATATGTTCTAGTTGGAACTAACAATTGGATTAGGCCAAAGAGTTCTGTCCCTTAAAGCTACATGGCTCTGGGCTGAGTCCTGTGGAAAAGCAACTGGGGAGCCTTACGTACACTGTTGTTAATTGCCATCAAGTTGACTTTGACTCATATTGACCAGATGAAAGAGAGATCTCCAAGACAGCTTGCCATCAGTAGCCCTGCTCGGGTCTTATAAACCCTTTCCGCACGAGGCGCAAGAAGCAGTTTGCGCCATTTCATCCCGTATTTAAGTAACACAGTTTTCCTTCCTTGTTTTCCACACAGCTGCTGTTTTAAAGCGTTTTCCTGCAGAGGAGTGCGAATTCGTGCATCCTCACTACCTGGTCGCCAGCCACTCCCCTGACTCCCCTAACCCCGCCCCAATGGCCATGATTGTCTGGGAAGGATTGTTTCTTTGGGGTGGTTCCGTTTGTGCGTACCTATGTAGGTACATACTACATACTATGTACCTACTTACAGCCCATCCTCCACTGCCCACCAATGCACATTGGTATGGATGTATGTTCCGCATCACTGCAAAAAACTGAATTTACTTCGATGTTGGAATGTGAATCGGATTTTTTCTGCTTTTCAAATACCACACTTTCCCACCATGTGGCAGCACATTAACAGCAGATTCCATGCAGAATGACGGAAAATAATGCGAGGCTAATTCACTCCCACGTAGGCAGAATACGGCACTACAATGCAGTTAACCAGTAGTAATGACCCTGTGCAGAAAGGGCCCCAGTGTTGTGGCTTCCTTGAGTGAGTCTACCTACCCTTCCTCTTTTCCTGTTGCCTTCCACCTTACCAAGCATTAATGTCTTTTTTTTTAATGAGTCCTATGTTCTTATGATATGTCCCAAGTACAAAAGTGTCAGTTTAGTTATCTGAGTTGAGGCCTGATTTCCTGTGATATCCATTTATTTGTTCCATCACATACACTGCTTTGAGATTTTATGTACATGTGAGCACATAGAGTCTAGAAAAGTCACCTTTTTATATTACAGCTCTCAGAATCCCTTAACCAGTGTGGCCTGCCAAGACAGTTGCTTCCAAGCTCTCCACACACTTTCAGAATGAAGGATAGTTACAGTGGAAAGCAAATCTCCCAGTCAGCGAGTGACATCCCACACCTTCACACATGGGCCAATCTTTATGGCCATTTCCACACGACACTCTTATAGCGCGATGATTCCACTTTCAACCTCTTATGGAATCCTGGGGTTTGCAGTTCCAGGAGGGGCCAGCCGGATTCCTGCAAACCCCAGGATTCCATAGGAGGTTGAAAGTGGAATCATCGCGCTATAAGAGTGTCGTGCGGAAATGTTCTATGTTAAGCATGTGGAGCCATAGGTCCTGACAATCTCTGTCCCTTTTTGTGCAACTCCGGTGGCTGCACTTGGCCAAGGCCCTTTTCGCGCGGGCTTTCTCTCACGAAATAGCCCCGTGAGCCTCGCGGGAGTGGGAGTGTCGCTCTGCACGACGCATTCCCACTTCCGTGGCACTCATGGGGCTGAAGCGGCGCAAGCGCGGATTTTTTTTATTTTCGACTTGAAGTGAAAATAAACAGTGCTCGCGCAAGGCTCCCAGCAGCGTCCCGCACTTACTGGAGTGCGGAGCGCTGTCGCAGGTGGGCCTGTCGCGCTTCCTCCCCACTTCCGCCCCCTGCGACACCTACAGCTCCCAGGGGGTGCTGCAGAAGCTGGGGGCGTAGCTGAAGAGCGCCCGTCGTGCAAGAAGACTCCACGTGCAGTAAGGAGGCGGGGGGAAGTGGCGGCGTTGCGGGAGAGGGTTCTCGCGTGAGCCGCCCTCCTCCGTCGCACAAGCACCGGTGCTGCGAAAAGGGCCCATGAAAGAACAGACAAGGACAGTGGTTCTAGTCTTGCTGGAGCAGTGCAGCAACCCCTTAATTAAGAAGAGACTGAAACAAAAAGAAAATACTATTGCAGAACCACTGATGTAGTACCATTAGCAGGTTTACTGCCTGTACCCATCCCTTGTACACATTTTTTATTATTCCATGAGCCATCAGCGCTAGCACCCATTCTGCTGAGTCCTCACACTCCATTGGAGGCTACTCCTATGTTTTGGTAGCAGCTTGATGGAAAGGCTTGTAGAGTGGCAGAGTTTACTGTGTGGCCCTCAAGACCCTGGCTACTGTGGCTGTACTTGAGAGTTGAGATTTGGGGCACAGATAATTTCCATACATGGTTTATGTGGTTATGTATGTGCTGTGAAAAACTGTTTGTATAAAAACATTCTATATGTATTTTTAAAAAGTTACCCAACCAAGCCAGAATTGGCTGAAATAAGCTGCTTGGTCTCATTCTTGCATTAGATTACCAATAGTTATAGTCCAGTATCACTGGGTATGCTTTAGCACATTCAGAGTTATGAGCCCAAATGCATTTCTCTTACGTTGAAATGAAACTCCTTGCCAAAGAATTACTTCCATTTAAATCCGTAAAATCAAAGTTGGATGTTTTCACATTTACCAGACTCGCAATCATCAATTCGAAGTTGTCTTTACACATCCTGAAGTGACTTATTCACATAAATTAAAACAGTTCTGTGGGTGTTGTGTATGTAACCAGAATATCAGCAGAGCTTTATTTAATTGTAAAGAATGGATATGTTTTATGTTTGCCTTTCAATCTCTTATGCTAGTTGGCTCTGTTTCCTGGATTCTGCCTTCTCAGATGAATGGGATTTGTCAAATGTATTGGTGTGTGTTTTGTAGATAGCAGAAGTTCTTTTCTTTGTTTATCTCATTAAACAGTAATGGTTGGCTGTATGTGATGCCTCAGTTTAGTAACAGATGCTTTCTGAAATATTCAGGACTTTAAAAGAAGCCTTCTGTGCTGTTCTCATTTGTGTATAAATATTTATTCAGGACAACTTCTGAAAAATGTTCCACCCTTGATATTTGTATATAAAATGCACACTTTGCTTCCTTGGAAATTTACCTTGGACTAGATAGACTGCTGCAGGCCATGTTGTCAGATGAACCAGGTACCTACTTGGAGCCCATTAGACAAGGGGATGGTCTCTGCTTAAGCTTTATGTCAGCCCAAGAAACTCTGAGCTTATCTGAGGATAGTGTACAAATGAGATTTAAAAGGGAAAGCCAAGCACATATGTGAATGCACACAGGCACACACACCATCATCCATGCGTTAAAGATCATGTTTTGCACTTACATAACCCACACACAAAACAGAATGAGCAGCAGGCTTGGGGAAACCCAAGTTTTGTGCAAATGCAAAAAATATCGAGGGGGGGGAATCCTAAAATATGAAGAGGGGGACTTCCCAAACAGTCCAACAAGAGGACTTCCAGAACATTCCATGGAGCCCAAAATCATGCTCAATGACCACAGGATGCTGGTGGTTGAGGAAACAAAAATGAAACCTGAGTATATGGGTGAATTACTAGAGAAGGACATGTTTGACTGTTACAATAAACAAAAGCATGGCACACTACATTTCAGTATAGCCAGCCCAGACTTTCTATAGCAGCAATAGTAGTAACATTTCTATACTGCTTATCAGTGTGAAGCACTCCCTAAGTGGTTTATAATGTATTTAGCTAAATGCCTCCAACAAGCAGGGTACTCATTTTACCAACCGATGGAAGGCTGAGTCAACCTGGAGCCGTGCAGGATCGAACTCACAACGTTGTGGCTGCAATAGCAGCATTTAACCACTGCACCATCAGGACTTTCTAGGGCTTACCCAGTTGGACTGTTTGGATGCACAATAATCATGTCCTGTATGAACTTGGTTACTCGTGGAGTTCATCTCCTGGATGTTACCACCTTTAGTTCATGGTTATGTTAGTCTAGCAATGTGCAAAGGGCACTGCTGTTTCACAGTATGCAATTATAGCATTTTGATAACTCTTTGAAGGTCATGGCTGCATCCTTGGGAACTGGCATTTTGTCAGATATTTAGAATTCTCTACCAGAGAACTCTACTGTTTCCTCAAGCTACCAGTCGCAGGATTCCACAGGATGCAGCCATTGCAGTTTAAGTGGAATCATTGTATGCTGCCCCAAATCCTGTGCTGGGAGAAAGGTGAGACATGAAGTAACAGAAAATAACTGTGTCTGTGAGGAATACATCTTCACATATCAGTATGCCCAGACTTTAAGATCTTTTCCAGGTGCCTCCTTTACTGGTTCACCCAAGTTACAGAATGCTTCCACCAAAGAGGCCTGGAATGTATGCGGCAGTCCATCCAGCAACAGCCCCAAAATGTTTTTATTCACACAGTTATTTTAATCATTTCTAAAACTGTAAAATGTTGCATTTTTTCCTTTTCTAATGGAATATGCATTATCACTTGGATTAGGTGGTACAGTACCCTGAAATCCTAAATATTTTAAATGAATACTTTTGAGGGGGCATTTGGAAGCATGTTGGAAGAGATCAGGCTCAACGGTGAAATGTAGGTCAGGACAGATTTAGTAGTTCAACTTTTTAGCAAGTCCTTGTTCTTTCAACATGGTTGTTCAGCCATCGTTGAAAACTTGGATCCTGTTAGAAAAAAAGTAACTACTAGAGAAAACTTTTTTCAAGTTCATTATAAAGTAGCTTCCAGCTACAGTAAACACAACTGAGGAAATGCCATTTAAGCTGCAATTCTATACTGACTTTCCTGAAAATAATCTTCATGGAACTCAGTTGGACTTCTGAGCAGGTATACCTAGAATTGCCTTGATAAATGTGTAAATATTGGTTTGTGGTTGGACATAGGGTGATTTTGGGAAGCAAAGCAGTTTGAAAAATCAAGCACCCTCACTGAATCAAAACGAACATCATTTGAGTAGGATACATTGTTCAAGCTTGCTTTAAACTGCTCTGCCTCCACCATTTGCAAACACAGATGGGCTTAGAAGGCTTTAAGACTCTATAAGCTATTTCTACAAATAATCAGCTCAGTTCAGGGGAAGCCCAGAAAACTGCCATCTTTAGCTTGGCCCAGAGCTTAGAAAAGTTTTTTTTTTAACTACTCAGACTACCCAACAGCTAAGTCAGTGGCTATGCTAGCTGGAGCACTCTTGAAATTTCCTGTCCCCAAAGTAACTTTTCCAAACTATTCAGAGCTTGATACGATGGTCTTTCCCTCCCCTGCCCTCTATCACCTGTTACTTCCCTTTCCCCCAGTTTTGGGTTCCATGGGAAAGGCCATGGCAGAGGACCTGGCAGGGTGGGAAAGAAGTAGGAAGTAAACTACTCAAGTGTTCAAGCTCAACATTCAAAACCACATCAGACATTGCTTGATTTTCTTATTTGAACATAGGAAGTACTGTGTGCTCTAAATAGCCAATCAGAAATCCACATCAAAACTGATTCATTGAAAATATGATATCATTGAAAATGATAAAGAATGCTTTTAAAGCCCATTCCAGTTTCTATGCTTATTTTTCACCCTTCTTTTTTGTACAACAGATATGCCATACACAGAGATGTAATGAAGAGGGAATGAGAGCTTGACCCTCTAAATAAAAATTCTGCCTCTCTATGAAATATTCATACAGTCCCCAAATTTCTAGCAATACAGAAAGTAAGAAATTATTCACACCTAGAACTCTATTTGCTATGTTTGTATTTTCTTGGTCACTTTGCCTGCCTGTTTTCTTTGGATGCCCAAAGTGGATGTCTAAATGTTCAACTGAAGTTTTTAGTGACTGTGATCCTAGAAGTTTGAGGACTAAAAGAAAATTTCATTTGGATGGGGCCGTTTCTTGTTTGGTGTGGGGCAGCACTGACCATTTGCTGCAACTGACGTAGTACTTTCCTTTACAAGTTCAAGTTGGAAAAGTTATTCTTTTGGATTATAGCTTCCCAGAAGCTGCCAACTAGGAAGCTGGTTTGATAGGTTCTGAGAGTTTTAGTCCCCAAAAGTACATTTTCTAAAGTCTGCATAAAGCATTACCTTCTCAAAAGGAATGAGGTCATCCGAATGTTTTGCTGCAAACAATATTTTTCTAAAGACTTCTGTCCAGCTTGCATCAAATACTTTTTTTCACATTTTGAGAGTGCTTTGAATGTCTTAAAGCACACATTACATTGCTAAAACCCCTTAAATGCTCTGTTTTGTTCTATGCCAAAGAAGAAATCATACCGGCTCAGTACTTTGGTCCACTTGGAGCTTTTGATTGCTTAGACACAATGAAATGTCATTTCTATCAATGTTAAGCATAGATTCCTCAAATTCTATCTCTACTTTGATTCCAGCTACATGGTTTGACTGTGATTCTTTAATGTCAGGGGACTGTGAAAGTGTCTTTGGATGAGCCAAAGCCTGTAAAGATTTAAATTCAAAGCAATCTCCCAGGTGACTGACAAGTAAATTCAGGTTCTCAAATTCCGCCTGGCACGCAGAGCTTTTACATGGTCTCTTTTCAGTATGGGCAAGCTGATGTCTTTTTAAGTGGGCTGACTGTCTAAATGTCTTCCTGCGAAGAGTACAGCCAAAGGGCTTCTGTCCTGTGTGAGTAAGATAATGCCTTTGAAGCTTGGAAGAAGAAGGGAAGGTTTTTTCCTATCTGTCACATTTGCACGCTTTATGTCTATTATGTATATTTTTCCTGAAAGCTGAAAAAGTACATTGAAGTGCTTCTGGATTATCAAAGAAACCATCATCCAATAAACCATTAAGTGAGTCATCTTTATTATGCATTGAGTCATCTAGCTTAACACACTTCCACAGGTAAGCTTATCTTTCTTATTAATTTCTAAATTGTGAGTTCTCTTACACTCTTGCCAGGATAATGCCTTTCCTCTCTTTGCATTGCTCTCTCCTTGTGGATGACAAGCTCTCTCTGGTCAGATTTCTGCTTGGTGCATGCAACTAGATCCTGACTGCTCACAGGCTATAGTTTTTCTGGACTACTGGAAAAATATTACTGACATACAACACTTCCAATGGATACCTGAAACAGTGGATAGTGTAGTATATCATACTTTGCAAAGTTAGAGGGCTACTTGTGCTGATGTTAGAGCCATTTCCTGTGGCAGCATTGACAGATGGTTGGTTAATGTGGAAGGCAGGCGAGCAAGGTATGAGTGGCAGGACTCAGAGCAGGTTGTGTGGGTGCTGTCACTTGGACACTGGAATTTTCCATTTAATATTTTCCAACTGCAGTTGACTACCGGTAACTGAAACCATGGAAAACAAAACCACAGATAAGGGAGTATCCCTGATTTTTTTTTCCCTCCACCATGACTTAAGTTTCCTCAAAGTTGTATCTATGTGGTATTTATGACGATAGGCTCACCTACTTGCTTGTGATACTTTTGACATTGCTTACACTTTCTTCTGAAAATCCAAATTCTACTCACTTTCAAAATACAGCATGAATTCAGGGCACTGATAAGGAACAGTAGGGAAAACTCAAATGATCCCCTGCTAGAAACTGTAGGCAATAACTGCATATTTATGTATTTTTTTTCAAGGTTGTCCATACTACAGAGTCCCTTGGGACATTTTCCCTCTGTTTACAGCCCTACAACAAGTCTGGATTGGGGTGTGATGTGTTTTGTGCTTCAGAAGTTTGCTCTGGGCTTTAAATTCCTTCTGACAAAGAAAACATCATGAACCTTTTTTTTTCCACGTGCACAAGCTGATAGGTTTTCGTCTCTTTTGGTTTCTTGATGGTCCACATGCATCATACTTAAATGGCTCTGAGCCAGTGTGGTTGAACAAGTGTCTATTCCACTTAGACTGTGGAGGAAACATCTTCTGACATGTCTCACACTTCTGAATGTTGTCCTCCTTCTGGTGCCATGCAGATAACCACATCTTGTTTCGTGCAGCTGCACTCACACTTCTCTTTTGTTGTAAAATAGTTTTGGCAAGCACAACACTTCATGACCAAATCACTCTTGCTAAGTACTCTGTGAACTTTCAGTTTGCTCATCCTTACCCTGGTGTATCTCAGCTGCTGATGTCTTTGGAGTACAGTTAAAGTTTTTCAAACTCTTGTGACAAATGTTACACATAAAGAGGGGAGGACTTTGGGGTGATATGATGTCTCTCCAGATGGACCATCTGCCTAAATGTTTTACAACATGCATGGCATTAATATGAGTTTTGGTCAGTGTATATCAGATAGCCCTTAGCTTTGGATGGAAAAATTCATGTTTGCAGCAGATGTCATACATATATGGTTTTTCCCAGGGTATATAGCTGATTGTGACACACTACCAAAGTTTTAGTATCTTGTACAGCAAGTTGCTTTGTTCATAGTTTGTCAAGATGCTTGGCACTAAAGCTTCAGCTGAAGCCACTAACACTCCAGGATATCCCTGTAATTATTCAAAGAAAAGGGAAAAAATATGTGTTTTCTTTCACATAATTCAGGATGATCAGAAATAGCTCCATTGCATTCAGTGGGTTTCATTCCCAGATAAACATGTTCACTTAATATACCAGCTACAAACATAATACTCTTGTTTAAAAAGTGACAGGGGGACAATCTACTCCTCTATATCCCTTCCTAAAATGACAGCCAGTTTGGTATAGTGGTTTGAATGTTGGGAGACCAGACTTCTAATCGTCACCTGGCCACGGAAACCACTGGGTGACCTTGGGCAAGCCATACTCTCTCAGCCTCAGAGGAAGGCAATGGCGAACCCCCTCTGAACAACTCTTGCCAAGAAAAACCCATTATAGTTTGCCTTAGGATCACCATGAGTCAGAAACAACTTGAAGGCACTAAATGGTGGCAGCAGCAATAACAAAATATTAAGAAGTACTTCCCTGAATGATAGCTAAAATTACAATTATGTACCTGTGGACAGAGTGTGCAATATTATAGGAAAAAGTGGGTTTTCTTTTCTTTTAAGAATAGCAAATGCAGAGCTCCTTTTTCAAATCCATGAGATTCTAAATAGACTATGTAACCCCACTTTGTTTAATTCCATTCAGACATTAGAGTTTAGAAAGCTGTTTTAGAACTGCTTTACAGCGTGGGATGACCTTTGGGTTCACAATACTTGAAAGCATAATCATTTAGTTGCGGGCTGTATGAATTAGAAATGAAATCCAAACTACTGCACTGACATTTGTTGGGCAGCGGTAGTAATATTGTGAATGAGGAATGGGGGTCCGGGCTCAAGATGGAGACACAGCAATTCTTCTGTGATTAGAGTTCTCGAAGAAGGGTCGTAATTACCTTCCAAAAGGATTACAACTGCAATGTTATTGTTCCCGAAAAAAACAAAAAAAATAAAATAAAATAGCTTTTTCTACAACTGCTTTTGAGGGAACCGGTTTGACTCCTCGGAAAGAAGGAAAGGAATTTTAATGTTCCTCAGCTTCCGCGTTGTTTATATCTTAATCTAATACCTTAATTTACTCCCTCGGACACAACCCTGTGAGAAACTGAAGAGGAACATATTATAACAACAAGTAAGATAAGCTATATTTACTACTACCAGTTATTTTGCTGCAAGGGTTGAAAGTAACCAAACAGCTGAGCTAGACCTGTTAAAGGGACAGTACGAGTTTAATCTTCTTGAAAAAATAAAACCACAGCTAGAAAAAAGGGAAGGTTCTGAATTATCTAATATAAGAAGTGGTTTCCTTTGATCTTTAAATCTAGACGCTACAATGGTAGTTTTGACAAGAAAGGGCTATAAAAATCTGGGTTATACTCCCTTAAACCCTAAGGAACAAAATCTTCTTCCCTGTAAAAAACGAAAACAAGCTAAAATCACTACTTACTTTCCTTCAGCTGTAGAATCAAACATACAAATAAAAGACATGGATCACATATCACCTTTGGATTCAACTGCTGACTGGACATTAAGTAATAAACAGCTTCTATGTGTTTCCCCCGACAACTGTGGAATAAATTTGGCAGCTGAAATGGCTACTGCTGAGAAGGATGAGATCAAGGGTGTAATGCAACAACATGGATTAATTCCATTCCAGCTCAGAAAAAACACTGTTACATCAGTCCAAAAGTCAACCCTAGTTAATCCAACATTCTGTTCCCACATTACCAACCATATGTGTAGAGGAAGCTCCCAAGCAGGTCACGAACATTAGCATTCTCTTGTTGTTGTCCCTCAGCCAACAGGAGGAGGTGGCTCTGGGCACCCATCTTCCTAGCGGCCCCCTCTGTTTTATTCATTATACAACTGGAAAATGAGGACAGAAAGGGCAGTAAATGCCACCAGCTCTTGGAAAGGGTATGGGAAGAGAGAGGTACAACAGTTTTTTTTTCCTAGGAATATTTCTCTCTGGGGATCTTATCCAGAGAGGTCCCTGAAGCATTTGCTACAGTGTCACCACTGATAATCTGTTCTTCCAACTCAGCTGTATCTGAATACCTTAAAGGCATAGTGATGGCTTCTGGTAGTGAAGTAGTTGGCATATATAGAAATAATGCTCCTTATTCTGCCAAATATTTTGTCATCTTTATTCAGCAGGTGTGTATCCTAACCTTCTGCTAAAGAGCTTGGGTTGGTATAAATGGGCAAATCCCATTCTCCCCTCCTGACAACAACCCTGGGAGGTAGTTTATCTTGCGCTTTTGTATCAGATTATATATCAACCTGGGCCATTTCTACATGGCATTGCAGTCTCGCATTGAGGACGTGGTGACAGTGGTCCACAGATCATGCTTTCACATGATGTGGGCATGGTCCTGCAGCCATTGCATCCCCACATGTCATGATCACAGGATAGTCGCTTAACAGAAAACAATTTGGCCAGGAAAAATGGGAGTGTCGCACAATCCCAGGCACTTAACAGAAAACAATCTGTTAAGTGCCTGGGATTGTGCGACACTCCCGTTTTTCCTGGCCATGCAGAAGGGCAGGCCGCACAATGGAGATACTTACTTTTCCAGCACAACGTGGGAAAGAGCCCGGCTGTGCTGCTGAAGGCAGGCACATGTTGCTCACACATCCTTCCACAGGGAGCCAACTGGGTGTAGAAAGAAACGTTCCCGTCACACTCCCTTTCCCGGCAAAGGTGCTGCTGGAATTGTGCCAGGACAACACAGGAGGGCATCATCGTGCAGAAATCATGTTTGTTTGAAAGGCAGAAACTAAGGATCAGAGAAGCTGTATGTTTTGCTTAAAAATCACACATGATGGGGTGGAAACCTTATAAAGTCAAGGGCATGTTCCCTCTGGAGAAAATGGGCTAGGGTCAAAGCCAAAAAGTCAGCAAATAAGTCACCTCATCCTAGCACACCCAACTGTGATTAATTCACTCTCTGTCTGTACTTAATGCTGCATCCAAACACAGCTACTGTCTTTCAACAGTATTCTGTTACAACTCTAGGCCAGGCATGAAAAATGTGTTGGTCTCACAACTCCTGCCAATCTGCACCATTGGCTATGCTGGCTATGGGAGATGGGAATTACAATTCATTTGGAAGAGCGTATGTGTCCTCGCCTCTGCTTTAGGTTCCACAGCAAAGAAACTAGAGGGGAACACATGTGTCCCATGTCAGTAATTTGGACCACTCTGTAACAGGGTCATAGGTGAAATTTTTAGTGCCTGGAAATTCATCATGGAAACATTTAGAATAAGAAAACATTTACAAATCTCAAAGCCTATCATTTGGAAAACCCAATTGTCTCAGCAAAATCACTAGAGCTTATGATAGTAGATTCTAACGCTGGGTTAGGCACTTTGTGGTCATCCAGATGTTTTTGGACTATGGCTCTTGTCTGCACTAGCTAGCGTAAGTAATGGTGAAGACTGAGTACTTATAGTCTGATGACATCTAGAGAGCTACACATTTCCCATCCCAGCTCTAACAAATGGTTCTTTTGAACTTCCTGTATTGTTTATTACACAGCATCCTTTCAGAAGAAGATATCTTGCTGATCTAGTAGAGATTTCCCTCTGGAAAGACACAGGGCCTAACCTAGAATATATGTCTTTATGTTAATCTTTTTAAGGAACAAGGTATGTACAGAGTGGTTTACTGATGCCACCAGCCATCTGCAAAAATAAAATAAAATAAAAAATCTTACAATCAAAAGCACTGCAGAATTTTATTCGCCTTATGCTATCCACTACCGTATCGTGCACAGCTGTATCTGGAGTTGGCTCAAATAACTTCTAACAAAGAAATAATATACTCCCAGTTAGTTTCTTCCCATTGTTAAGAGGCCACAAACGTGTTGTTAGCACTGCATCTTGTATGTAAGAATTCACAGTAAGAAAAGGGGAGAGGCAGGGATTGCTAGAGGCATAATTTACAGGCCTAAGCATATGATAATCATCTTTAAAAAATTCAGAAGTCCCATCTCCCGAGGACTGTCCTCAGCAGGTGTTTGCAAAGCATGGAATTTACTGCCTGTATGTACTTACCATTCTTTAGTTTGACAGTGCTAGAAATCAAGTCAGGACCTCTGGTTTGCAGAGATCCTAAATAATGGCTCATGCAAGGTAGCAAAGCATACATCATGTGGTTGCACTGCCATCCCAAATTTACTTCCAGAAGAATTTAAATTAGCAAGAAAAGCAGGTAGAATTATTTATGAGAACTTTAAATACAGGAAGAATTTCTTTACTTGTTTTGTTTGGAAGTAGGGTGTTGGGAATAAATATAAAAAGATCAGTGGAAGCTAGAAGCCCTACCCAAATACTGAAATGACAAGTACCCTGTAGTTTGCAATTTTGAAACAAACCAAAACAAAAAATGATTAAGTGATTTAAGCTTTTGATAGGGAATTTAGATAGCCCAGTCTATGGCACAGTTTGTGTTATTTTATACATTATGGACAGAGCTACATCAAAAGATGTTCACTTCATGCACAAGCCACACGGGTGCTGTCCTTAAAAAGATCAAGCAGTAAGATTTTAGCACGTGGGATAACACATTTCCAAGAAGCATGTGTAGAGAGGAAATAAGAACGAATACAGCAAAACAGTACATGGACTAGTATCCAGATTCTTATTTTTGTCCCAGTTAGTTGCTTCCAATTGAAATCCAGTGTGGGGTAGTGGTTTGAGCATTGGACTATGACTCTGGAGAACAGTATTCAAATCCCTGCTCAGTCATGAAAATCCACTGGGTGACCTTGGACAAGTCATACTCTCTCAGCCTCAGAGGAAGGCCAAGGCAAACTATCTATGAACAAATCTTGCCGAGAAAGCCCCATTATAGAATCATAGAGCTGGAAGAGACCACAAGGGCTATCAAGCCCAACTCCCTGCCATACAGGAATACATCATCAAAGCATTCCCAACAGATGGCCATCCAGCCTCTGTTTTTAAACATCTAAAGAAGGAGACTTTACCACAGTCCAAAACAGCATAGTCCACTGTCAAACTGCTTTTACCGTCAGGAAGTTCTTCCTAATGTTTAGATGGAATCTCTTTTCCTGAAGTTTGAAGCCATTGCTCTGTGTCCTAGTCTCTAGAGCAGCGGAAAACAGGCTTGCTCCATTCTCCACGTGACATCCCTTCAACATAGTTAACGTGTCTCCTCTTAACCACCTCTTCTCCAAATTAAACATACCCAGCTCCCTAAGACAGTCCTCATTAGGGCATAATTTCCAGATAGTCTACCATTTTAGCCACTGTCCTCTGGGTGTATGCCAGCTTGTCAATATCCTTCCTGAACTGTGGTGCCCAGAACTGGATACAGCATTCCAGGTGCAGTCTGACCAAAGCAGAAGCAGTGCTATCACTGTTAGCATTTCACCATTTTCTCCATACAGAGGCCTTACCATTTCCTTGTTCTTCCTTTTGCTACCGACATAACAAAAAAGCCCTTCTTATCATTTTCAACCTCTCTAGCAATCCTGAGCTCATTCTGTGCTTTAGCTTTTCTGACTTTCTCCCTACATTTGCTGGGTATTTGAATTCCTTTTTGGTGATTTTCCCCTTTTGGGGGCCCGTTTTGACAAATGATGTAGCTTAGAAGTAATGACAGAAAGGTTTGCTTAAATTTATTTAGCAAAGAAAGAAACCCAGAGCCAGATTTAAAATACTACAAGATGCAAAATAAAGAGGAGGTTTGGGTTTACCAAACTTGAAATTGTACTTTTGCTGCTTGCTGCCTGTTTTGGTCAAAAGAGTGGATAATGTTAAAAATTAGAAGGTTATTGGAGTTGGAGAGACATAACTTAAGATTTGAGTGGCATGGATAACTATGGTACAATAAAATATAATTGAATATAGATTTTAAGAATCTCTTGGTAAGACATGCCATATTAAGAGGATGGACAAAGTAGGTTATGTCCTAACGGGTTTCAGTGCAGGAAGCATTTTATAAAAGACCGATGGTGGAAAAACAAAGATGGTTAACTTATCAAGATATATAAGTGAAAACTCAAAGTGTTTTTACATTTGACTATTAGTAATTTAGGGATAATAGAAGTGTGTTGTGTAGTGGGAAACTATAAAAGCTGAGACAAAGTTGTTATATATAACTACTGATATGCAGATTGGAAGTACTTTTTTCTTTTTCTCTTCTTTTCTCTTTCTTTGCTTACTTGAAAATACTTTGTAATTTTAGTTATAGATAATGTTTATTCTTTTTCTGTTTTGTTGTTCTAGTATATTTCTGTCCTCTTAAACATAATAAAAATATTTTTTTAAAAAGACATGAATTTCACTGAGTGATCCTAGGCCAGTAATTACATTTATACAGAACTAAGAATGTCGCTTTGCAAACTTGCCTGTTCTTGTTAACTTATTACAGTGTTTTTAAAGAAACCCTTATTATTATTGTTGTGGTGGTTATTGTTGTTGTTGTTGTTGTTGTTGTTGTTGCGTTGGCGGTGCAGTGGTTTGACTAGTATTCTGAAGACCAGGGTTTCAATCTCCATACAGCCACTGAAATCCACTGGGTGAAATTGAGCAAGTCACAGTCTCTCAGCCTCAGAAGAGGGCAAAGGCCAAGTCCCTCTGAACAAACCTTGTCAAGAAAGCTTCATGACAGGTTCACCTGAGGATCAGCAAAGGCTGGAAATGACTTGAAGGCACATAAAAACAATATTGTTGCAGTAATAAAAGTAACTTGTTACATTGCTAGTGTACAACCCGTTGATTTTTCCTACTTTAAAAGAAATAGTATTGATAAGAGAATGTCCCTTAAAAGTAACAGCTGAAAGCAATTAGAAAAACCGTATCTTTACAACAGTAGAGTAACTTTAGTCCTATTTATCTCATTGTTTTTGAAATGTGACTTTGTTGTATTTATTATTATTTAAAGTATTTCTGTATCACCTCCCAGCCCACAAGGGCTTCTGAGGCATTGAACAAATAAAACAATTAAAGCAATGCAGGTTTTAATTTTTTTAAAAAAAATATTAAAATGATCTTTTAAAAAAATCATAAAAACAATCCTAAAATCCAGTTTTAAAACAGATTTTAAAACAGTTAAAATAGAGCAATTTCCAACATTGAATTCAGCGTGGAATAGCACAGTTTGGGCTGCCTGCTGGAAGCATAAAAGAAATGGAGCCAGCCTAACTTCCTAGTTCCAGGCCATTTCCGCACTAGCTTGTTATGGCACATGATTCCACTTTCAACTCCTCTGGAACTGGGGTTTGCAGTTTCGGGAGGGGCCAGCCGGCCCCTCCCAAAACTGCAAACCCCAGGATTCCAGAGGATGTTGAAAGTGGAATTATCGTGTCATAACAAGCTAGTGCGGAAATGGCCCCAGTCAAGATGCTACTTACTACAGAGAATGGCCTTAGCATTTTCCCACCAGCATGTGACCGGGGATCCTCTGAAGATCTCAATTTTCTGGCAGGCTCATATGAGAAGAAGCAATCTTTCAGATTTCTTGGCTCCAGGCAGCAACGGAGCTTGGAGCGTGTGGAGGGGGTGAGGCTATGGTGTGGGGGCATGGCTGCAGTGCATGGGGACATGGTCTGGGTGCATGAGGGCGTGGCTACAAGCCAGCATACCCCAAAAACATCGCTGCCAGGGGCGGATCGCACCTATCACCCCGTCCCTATGCGACTGGCCCCAGGCCATTTAGGACATCATACATCAAAACCAGCAACTTGAATTGAGATTGGAAACAAATTGGAAGGCAGTGTAGTCCTTGTAAGACCAGTGTTATACTGCCTTTGAAATGCACACCTGACATCTGTCTGGCTGTTGCATTTTGCACTAGCTGCAACTTCTGAACACTTTTCAAGGACAGCTCCATACATAGTTAATTGCACTAGTCTTATGAGAATGTTGTGTAGATAAAATAAGAGTGGCTGACATGCTGCTTTCAGATCCTAGAGAATGCTCTGCACTGCCTGCCTTCCTTCTGTCATGGTGTTACTACCTCTGTTCTTCAAGTTCAGGTACAGCACTGTGAAAACAGACTTGCTTTCTTTGCCACCACCGTATGTATAAGATAGGCTTGCACTTAACAAGTGTGTTATTACTCAGTAAGGAAAAGAGGGAATCAAACTAAATTATTCAGTAAGATAAAGGTTGGGAAACAAGCTCCAGAGGCAACCAAGAACCACCAAAATCTCACCAGGCTCTTTCAATGATCTGCAGCTAACACATATAGCAAATAAATGAAATGATGCAGAAGATAATTGACTATATAAATTCAATGATTTCATACAATCTTTCTTAATAAGCACTGTGACTGGAAGGGAACTGGTGAAGTCAATGAATAGAGACCAGCACCCCCCTTTTCTATGACACTGTGATGGCATTTTCCTTATATAATCATGTTTGAAGTACGGTGTCTTTTACCCACTTATTTTTGGCATTCAAATCTCCAAATTGGTCTGAATTGTTTTTGGTGGTACCGTTCCACTCTAGGGCCATTTCCGCACTACAGGGTTAAACTGCTGCTATTCCACTTTCAACACCCTGTGGAATTCTGGGATTTGTAGTTTACTGAGACCAAAGAGCTCTTTGGCTGAGAATTCAAAGTGCCCTTCCCTAAACTACAAACCCCAGAATTTCATATGAGGTTGATAGTGGAATAGCAGCACTTTAACACTGTAGTGCGAAAATGGCCTAGAACTGAATCAGGGCTGCTCTGATTTGCTTGGTGAAAATGCCTCTGAAAGTTCAATATCAGTTGAGCTAATTTACTTCAGTATTTGGCCAAAGCAGTTGAATATCTTTAGATTTTAACTACTTCTCAGAAGCTCAGTAAAGACAGAGGCCAGCCTAACTTCCCTTAAGAGGAAAGCTCCACATTCAAGGTGCTGTTACAGACCAAGCACTGGCTATTTCCGCACGATGTCACTGTCCCACAATAGGGAGGCATTGGTGCTGTCTGCTAGTTGTGCTTTTGCATGACGACACTGTGGTCCCACTGCCAACATATCGCCACCCATCCAGATTGTGGGATATTCCATTACCGGAAAAAATCCGGTAACGGTTACCAATTGCGTGATGCTCCCATTGCCAGCGGCCATGCAGAAAGGAAGGAGCAGAATAGGAAGTAGCCGGCTACACTGTGGAAGGAAGGTGTGTGTCACTTACGCTATTCACTCTTCTGACAAGCTGACAACGGAGATGGATAAGGTGTGGAAGTTGCCACTGTCTTGTATATTTAATTACCCCAGAGTTTTAAGATGGTAGATGCACAACAGAGCTGCTTGAAAATCTCAGATTCACAGATGGCAAGGTAGAAAGTCCAAGTACAAAGCCATTTGGAGTTTTGTTGGTCAAAACCAGTATCATGAATCAAGCTCAGAAACAGAGCAGAAGCTCAGTAGCACATACAAGACAATAGTCTGGCTGTCACATTTTGCACCGGCCATAAATTTCTGAACACTTTTCATGGGTACCATGCACAGAGCATCACAATCAAAAGGTAATTAAGGTATGATTACAATAGATAAATGTGTCTTCCCTAGGAAGAGACACAGCTTGCACATCAATGGGCAAAGGCACTCATGGCCACCACAGCCACCTGGCATCCTAAGAGTAATGCTGAGTCCACAGGCATCCCCAAAATGCAAGCCTCGTCTTTCAGAGAGAAGGCAAATAAATACCAGCTGAACTAGGGTCAAATGGATTATGACCTGTAGGAGCAACACAATGCTTCACTGTTGCACCTGGCTTCTATAGCACAAAAGTCTATAGGTTTTGATGGATTTTAATGTGTGACATTTGCAGTATACAGTTCAGTCCACAATCAACAGTTTACTTGCCATTTCCGTCTATTGAGTTCTTGAAAGAAAAAAGCAGAACGTATTTCCTTTAAACTCTAGAATCCCAGAAGGTTCCCTGTTTTGAAATGAGTTGCAGGAACTATCAATTATATCTGCTTAAATGGACACATTTAATTACTACAGAAGAGAAATTGATTTTTAAATTACCACTGATTGCACTGTGGGTATCTCAGTGGGAAGACAGGTACATTCCAGCTTTCAAATGTAATGAATGTATTAATTAATCTCCCATTGGTAGTAAATGTGGAAAGTTTCTTTCTTCCTCTCCTCCTAGATTCACCATTTTAGGTTTAAAACAAAGCAAAGAGCTTGATGTACTCTCAGAATCACTCAGCTGGAAGGGATTCTGTAGTAAATCCAAGAGAGGATATTATAAACATAGAGTATTTCTAACTGATGCCTGTTCAGAGTTTTTACCTGCTGAAAAATTCAATGCTTACATTTTACTGGGTGAAGAGTTTTGTATTACTAAGCACAGAACATAACCCTATTTCACAAATTTTTTTGACATAACATGGCAACATGTACTGCTTATCCTCTAGTGAGAGTATAAGAAAAATTATGCATATCAGGAATGGTGAGACTGCTCGCTCATTCTGTGCAAGCTTTGCTTAGGAGCTGGACCTCCCCTGGCTAGATGACATGACTTGGAATATGAAAGAAAATGTGACAAGTCTGCAGAATTACACTGGAAAAATGCAACAGTAGTGCTCGTTATAGACGCATCTCTCACCACAAGGGATTGCTTGCTGTGCACATATATATATAAAACTATTATGTCCCAAAAGGATTTTAGGCACTGTAGCTCTGTTGATTTTACAAATAGTTTCAAAGCTTGATAAAATTACTTTTTTATTAAAACTCTGAGAATCCCCTAGCCAACCTGATCACCATGGTCTCTGTTGATTTTTTTTTTTTAAATTTTTATTAATTATATAACTAAATCACAAATACAAAACAAGAAAAAAAAGTTAAACACCATGTGATATACATAATAGTGAATTAAAAAAAAATAATTTTTTTTTCTTTTTCTTTTTTTTCTCTTCTCTTAAGCAATACTAACTTTCATTGTTATTTTGCACCTTTATCCTTAAATTTATAAATCTGTTCAACTATTATAATTTCACATTTAATTCAATATTTTTCACATCCCCTTTAATCTATTTCTATTGTTAATTCTTTTAACTTTTTTTTTAAAAAAACATTGACATCACTTATCCTTTTAAATCTATAAATCACAAGTTTAACACACACACCTACTAAGAGTTACAAAATATACAACATAAAAGAAAAACAAAACTAAAACTAAAAAATACCCACCCCCCAGAGCCAACTTTTTATTTAATCCACTTTCCAAAATTGCCATTCTTCTTTTGACAGGGTAGTATTACTATCTCTTTTCAGAACTTTATCCAAAAATATTTTCCAAATTTCTTCAAAATCATTCCCTTTAACCAAACCTTTCATAAACCTAATTCTACATGTTAGTTTATCATTAATTGCGATTTTCCACACTTCGTTATACCATTCCTCTATTTGAAATTTTTCATTTGCTTTCCATTTTTTTGCTATTATTAATCTCGCTGCAGTTAACAAATTTGTTATTAATTCTTTCTTTACTTGAGTACACTCAACCTTATCATATATAGATAACAATGCAATATTTGGACATACTGGTATATCTGCTCCTATAATCTCTTTTATCTCTGGTCTCTGTTGATTTTACAAGTGATTTCAGACCTTGATAAAGTTATTTCTTCAGTTACAGCTCTGAAAATCCTGTAAACAAAATGGTCAGTGGCCATGCTGGCTAGAGGATTCTGGGAGAAGTAATTAAAGAAAAGGTCATTTTTATCAAGGACTAGAATCAGAGCAAGACTGGCTGAGCAGTCTGGCAATAAAGCAGAAGCAAATGGGTGACTGGAAAATAGTATCTAAAGATTCGTTGGGATGGGGGGAGGGAGATAGAATTGAGATCTATAAAATCAAATAAGCTGTTCGTTCCTAGCTCTAATAATTCAATTAGTTCATACCATCACCTCCAGTCCTACTTCACAATAAGACCAATTTATCTGGTTACTGGTAATACATAAGGGCCCTGTAAATTTCATAATACACACTTAATAATCACAATTTAATTTAAAGAGCCTATTTAACATATTTTTAGATTGTTTTTAAGGGAAAAGTCCCTTCCAAGGTGGTTTCCAGAGTAAAGAGCAAACAACAAATATCAAATATCAAGTAATATATAATATGAATACAAGCCAATGATAACAGTAAAAGAAAAATATCCAGTTCTATATCAATAGCTGAGCTGATTTTCCAGGACAGCTTTAATTTTTTTTGTTAATTGAGGTAAGTCATTTACATGAAATTTGCATAATTTCAAATTTCCCTTCCCCCCCCAGCTCTTCAATCCATTTTCCGTGTTTATTGATTTATATCTATTTAAGATACTTTTGTATTGCCTCTCAGTCCACAAGGGCTCCAGGGAGATGAAGAAATAAAAACAATGAAAACAGTACAAAGTTAAAGACATTTAAAAAAACTTGAAAATATTCTAAAAACTTTTTAAAACAATCTAAAACAGTCCTAAAAGGCAGTTTTAAAAGGAGAGCAATTTCAGGCATTGCTTTGGCTGCCTTCTGGAAGCTTAAAGGAGATGGGGCCAGTCTAACTTCTTTCGGTAGGGAGTTCCACAGTTGGGGTGATGCTACAGAGAAAGCCCTGTTCTGTATACCCACGAGCCCAACTTCATGTGGTATAATGACATGTAACAGGGCCTCCTCTGAAATTTCAAATTTCTGGCAGGCTTATATGGGGGAGGAGGTGGGTTTTCAGATATCCTGGCTTCAAGCCATTTAGAGCTTTGTTGGTCAGAACCAGCACCGTGAACTGAGCTTGGAAGAAAATGTTGTATAGAGAAATTCTTATATGATCCTGAGACTTTGCTGCTATGAAATTTTATAGTGACCTGATACTTTTGTTTTACGTTTCTTGTGACTTAATAGTTCTGTATGCTATGATTCTCAGTTCAGATATTTCTGCATGCCTGGGTAGCCTCACTCATCTTCAAAGAATTAGATGCACACATAAGTTTTGAACTTAGAAATAAGAATTGCTTTGTCACATTATCCAGTGGCCCATTTCAGCCTAGCATTCTGTCCTCAACAGTGGTCAGAAGATAGTAACTCTCAAACAAAACAAATTAACCAACAAGATATAGCAGAGACAGCTGTCCTTTGTTCTCTGTCCCCATCATCTGATGCATACTAAATAAAACTATACTCTTTGTCCACTCCAAGACTCCAAAACTCCTTAGGGAGCAACAACTCCTCATACATACCATCTCTCAATCTCTCTCTCTTTCTCTCTGTTGTTCTTGTGCTGGTGAGCAAAGACCTTGAGTAAGAGCTGCTAAAGAGGGATGAGTGATTGGGGAGCAGGCTTGCCTTTTATTGTTGTGTACTTGATTTAGTTGTATTTGTTTTTCATACTTTGCTTTTAGATCAATTCTTCTGTTAAATCGATGGTTTATTACTATTTGTCTTCTTGATACCTTTCTTTTCTCAACAGAGGCAGGGTATAAATTGATTATGGGGGAAAAACCCACAATCATGCAGCAGGCATTACAGTTAAATAAAATGTAAAGAAATAGCCCTGATAAGTCTGTATCAGTATCCAAAAGAATCTTGTAGCATCTTTGCAAGAAAGAAGTTTGTAGCATGAGCTTTCATAGACTCAAACCATTTCTGCACTACACTGTTATAATGCTATTATTCCACTTTCCACATCCTGTGGAATCCTGGGGTTTGCAGTTTAAGGAGGGGCATTTAGAATTCTCAGCCACAGAGCTCTTGGGCCTCAGTAAACTACAAACCCCAGAATTCCACAGGATGTTGAAAGTGGAATAATAGCATTATAACAGTGTAGGGTGGAAATGGCCTCAGTCTGCTTCATCAGATGTGTTTGATTTATCAGATTAAAATCTGTTAGGCAGACATCCTTAGACTTTCTTTTATAAGAATGCCAGCCTCTTGACATCTATCTTTTGTTTAAAAGGACACAAATGGTCTCAGATTTACACATGAAGAAACTGATTTTGTACAAACTTTTCTAATGTTAGAATAGCTCTTCTAACATAGCATTAGAATTCAAAGACATAGGCCCTTTTCGCAGCGCCAGCGCTTGTGCGACGGAGGAGGGCGGCTCGCGCAAGAAGCCTTCTCCGGGAGGCTGCCGTTCCCCCTCCTTCCTTCCGCAGGCGAAGGAACGAGCGGGGAAGCGGCAGCCTCCCGGAGGCGGCGGCAGCTCGCGCGTCCGTCCATCCCCCCCCCGCACACGTGAGAAAGGAGCCTGTCCCCTCCATCCCGCCCCGCGCGCGAGAAAGGAGCCTGATCCCCTCCATCCCCCCCGTGCGCGCGCGAGAAAGGCGCTTGTCGCGTCCGCCCCCCCGCACGCGTGTGAAGCAGGATGTGTCGCGTCCGTCGCGCTAGCGCCCCGCCCCGTCCCTTCCTTCCACAGGGGCAGAGGGAAGGAAATGCGACCCGGCCAGCTCCCGACGCTCCGCACAAGAGGTAAGTGCGCGCGGGCGCCAGGAGCGTTGCGCGAGCGCGGGTGATTTTCGCTTCAAAGCGAAAATCAAAAACCCCGCGCTCGCGCTGCTTCAACCCCATGAGCCCGGCGGAGCGACGCTCCCACTCCTGCGAGGCTCACGGGGCTGTCGCACGAGAAAAGGCCCGTGCAAAAAGGGCCATAGCCATGTTAATCTGGATCAGTATGCTAAGGGAACTTGTACCTTTGAAAATAACTGAGGGAAAGAAGATGACAGCATAAACTTTTGTAGACATAAGTCTACTTCATCAGATGCATTTGAAGTAGACAAGTCTGTGAAAGCTTACACTACCAATTTCTTTCTCTCAATGTCAAGGGTGCTACAAGATCCCTTTGCCTTGAATTTGTACCTGCAAAGACATATGACATCAGATTATTGACTGAGCAAGTTTCCTTGCTTTGTGCTTTTCATCCACAGCTTGTTCTCATCGATTTATCCTCAGGCAAACCACCAGGAAAAGAGAGGGGAGATCATAAACATATATGTTCATGAGAAGGCATGATAAATTGTGCATGCTATCTTACTTGCACTGTTTGAAGCTCCCTGTCCTGTTTTAAAATCACTGAGTTCTGGTATTGTGCTTTGATTCCTCCTCAATTGCCATGGCATCATCTTATGAAATCTTGGGATTTTGCAGTTTAGAGAGAGGTGTTTCAGCCAGAGAACTCCAGTGCACAACAAACTACAAACCCAGGTTTCTATAGGATGTTGCCATGGCAGTTAAAGTAGAATCATAACATTATAATTGTGGAGCATGAAAGGGTCCATGGTGTCATCTTTATGATTCCTCTGCATCTCTTCCCTTATTATGATATCCATGCTCCTATTTATTTAATGCACATCTAATTCTGCACATATATGTGCCCATACCAAATTATATTTCCTGCAGTTGACTCTTGATTTCTGGCTGTTGATTCTTATTTCCCTTGCAGAAGTTTTCTTATTATATGTCAATAAATTGGATGGAGTTTATTTACACTGCTAGACTTTGGCCATCCTCAGTTTATAGGATAAGTAAAGAGAGCTTCATCAATTATCAGAGCAAAGGCTTGAATGTTTGTCATCCTTCTAAGGTTCATCTCCAGCATTTGGGAGATGGCTATTACCTTTTCTAAGGGAAATTTTCTAAGGGAAATTCATGTTTCCAAATGCTCAAAAAAATGACACAGCATTAAGGGAACTTTAATACTTTATTCAACTTTAATAAACACAACATAAAATGCGGTAATCATGGAAAGCGATTTTATTTTCATGATACTGTTAACCACTCAATGGAGTACTTACTAAATGTGTCAGACAGATGGAAGCAATCCACTTAATGACTTAATGGAGGAGTTACACTGTTCCTAAATTCAATTACACCCTTCATACCTGAAGTGCTAAAGCAGTGCCAGCATTTCCATTACACGTTCCTTCTGAAAGAGGTTTATGTCACTGGTGTAAAACTCAGCCTGCATAGCCAAGGTCATTCTCTGAGAAAGAATTTTCAAGAAGTCTCACTTGCATAACTATACATAGTACGATGTCCCTTTCCCAATGTGTGAATGTTTTAGATGTAAATCTAGTCAAAAAATTTGGTTTGGACATTTCATAAGGTGATCTAAACCATTAGAAATGACAATAATGCTTGGCAAAGGAAAAGAGGAAGACTGCATTACTGGAGTTCGCAAGATATTAGGAAGTTTATCTATAACAGTATATCCTGAATATATCTTATTCATAGGATAACCAGAAATTGAAGCCGTCTTGATGGCAATTAACTGCAATACCAAAAATCTAGCAACCAATCCACCCTGCCTCCCACACACTTTGCATATAGGATGAGAGTGTTTCATGGACAAGTACTTCTGTCTGAGAAAACATGGACACACAATCACCAAAATCCTGTTGCTAGTCCAGACTCATTACATCAGTGAAATTTAGTTATGTATTAATTCACCGCTCAACAATTGATTCAATAGAGCTACTGTAGTTAGGACTAACCAACGGAATTCAGGCTCATGTGTAGGGTCCCACTTTGGGGGTCACCAATATCAGTATGATTTGGATGGGCACCATGCTCAGTTGGCACTATATTGGATTGGCAACATGTTTTCAATAGGCTGTAATATCAAATTCAAGCCTGAGAGATGACTGAGAGGTCAAACTGAGTGACAGAAGAAATCTGACTGTAAAATGAGAAAGAGAGGCTAGTCAACTTAAACACCCTCCAGGTGAGACTAAGTCATTTGTCAGGCAAATAAATGCCACTCCTATGGATAACAGGCTTAAGCAGAAGCTGGAGTTTTTCCAGGGAATGCAATTGTGAAACCCCTATCAGGACACTGATTGACAGATAGCCATCCCCTTGCATCTGGACTCCTTCCTCTTTCCTCATAGCACTCACAATAGACAGCTATTACAACACACATTATGTCTTTGTCATCCAAACACTGTGAACATTAGTGGATTGATAGTTCATTGTCTGTGTTGCAACTTCCATTGTTCTACACCTGGAACTGCACATATCTTCCACTGCCACAGGCTATTTTTTGGATACAAATACCTCTGATTTCAGGATGCCCAGTGCAGTCTCTCGAAGTTCTGTCCGTCACTCTGTCCATCTGGCGCCTGAATGAGAACTGTCCTTAGGTTCCACGTAAGCAAACCACATTTCAGCTCTTCAATACTCTTCTGGACTGATAATTATAAACCCCACAAAGACCCTCAGCCTCTTTATCCATATTTTTTTCCTCCCTTTCTCCTTCAGTTATGTGAATGTTTGACTGTTTGTATTTTGTGTGCATGCATGAGTGAATTCCCCCCAATAAAAAACACATTTTTAGCTTACTTTTGAATCTCTGGCTGGTTTTTTCCTGTGTGTGAGCCCACAAACATTGGTAGAAAAGATCTCGTTAAGTTATCCCCCTCTTGAACACCTTGTCTTTGAGCTAATTCATTCCCCACTTCTGCAAGGAGGTACTGACATCATGGGGTGGCCCTTGTGCTACCAACATTTTGGGGTAACAGATGTTTGGTTAGATAGCTGCTTATCCTCTACTGTTATTGAGCCTGACCAACCATTGTCTACATCCAGTATCACACTAGTGAACCACAATCATGGTGGAACTTTCTTTTCTGGAGGACCTCCTAGCTCTCTAGAGAGAATTTAGTGGGTGTACAGGAAGTTCCAGGGATGGAGGTGACAGGACTGCTCCTGGTTCCATGGAAGCATGTTCTGTCAGGAGGACCACTTCACTGAATCTTAGCTCAGAACTGAAAGAAATGAGAAGGAGAGAAATATAGCTCTCTCTATCTGTACCCCCATCAACAATGCTATAATCATATATGTAGGCTGAAGTAGCATATAATGGGGACTGACAGTATTGAAATTATTCTCCTTATTTTTAACACCAGGACCATCTCAATGTGAGATGTGACTAGATAAACTCTTTGGTCTCAGTGGAGCACATACCATTGATATCTATCTCTGCCTCTTTGTTCCTAAGATCAAGTATGTATGTGAACATATTTGTTAACTTCCTGTGACTTGTGGGCATGAGATGGATATTAAAGTGGGTAGGGATGTGATCCATTTTTTTAACTGGTAGTGGTAGTGGTTATATATATCTAAGCTTCTAGTGTTAATTGTTGCACTGGTTATACACACAAGCATATATGCAAATAGTTTATAAGCAAACAGTACTTTTGTACCGGAGACTACAGTTTGTCACATTAAAAATATTTTTATCAGAGTGATTAACAGAACTATATAAATACAGTATATTAGCAAAATATTTCAGCTTCTGTCTTCTTCATTTGCTAAAAAAAAATCACTTATATTTCCAATAAAAGAAAATCTAATAAATTTATTTTATTTTGTGACACAAAGACAATCCAAAAAGCCACCAACTTTGTTAGGAGCAGCTACCAGTTGACATGGTGGTCAAGATTTGAATTTTCTAGAAACTTTCACCAGACTAGGTCTTTATTTTAAAAAAGTCTCAACTCAACAAGATATTAAAGTTGTTTTTTTTTGACAATTTATAATACCTTGTTCTGAAAAATGAATGCTTTTCTTTTTAGTAAATCCTACAACGTTACTAGGTGCATTCTTCATTACTATAAAGCTTTTCATATAGAATATTTACTTTTCTATAACAGAAAGACTGAAGGAATTACAGTTCTGAAGAATTCCTTGACAGATTTGCAGAGGGAAATGTGATTGTAACAATAAACAGGCCTGTGTCTTCTGTATAACATCCTCCCCTCCACCTGCTACTATTCTCAGCAGCTTTTCCATAGCAAGATTCCTTCAAAGGAGCAGCCACTGGAGCATTGGTCTTTATGACAAGATGCTGTCATTGTGAAGATCTGTTTCTGTACTAGAATGAGACCTACAGCTCAGTTAAAATCAAAGACAAGTGGTAGCAAGGGAGGCAAAGAGAAAGAGAGAGAGAGAGAGAGAGAGATTGCTCCCACCCTAATCTGGATCTCTAGAAGCCTCTTTGAACTGAAGCTCAGCTGAGCTGGAAGGAAATTCCTAGGGAAGACAGTGGGGAGCATATTTCTACCACCAACCTGGATTTCTGTTGGCATTCACATACCTTTCCAACTGAGCATCAATTCCAAAAAAAGTCCACTTCAAGCCAGCTGTTTTCGCTTCTAGCAATCTGTTGAGAGTGGGAGGAAGGGGTGATGGAGAAGGCAGATAGTTATTGAATTTTTTTAAACTAAACTTCCTGTGAAAGGTGTGCATCTTACCCAGCTGACATAGACTCCAAAAATGATGGAGAGAACAGTTACACTCCATCTTACCCAAATATCCAAATACTTTTCTTGCAAAGTAAATAAAATACACTAAGAAGAATATGAATGCCAAAATAAAAGAAAATGTTGTTTACACCTGTACAGATGACTTTCAACATTCCTTCATAGAGGTTGTGTTATTTAAAACATTTTTACATTCCCTTTTAGCATTAGCTATATATTTAAAATAAAAACACCATAGAACAGTATAGTTCAACATCAGCCAGCAACAAAACAAGTCAAATCAAAATTATTAATAAAAATCCAAGTGGAAGAAGTCTTTTTAAAAACCACCAAATTATAATAGATTTTCTTAGCTGGAAGAGAGATAATTGGAACAGAGAAGTCTAAGCCCTGAAAATGGGTCGCTTGGAGTAAGGCCCCGGTATTCTAACAGTGGGCAATTCAGGTCCCTCCAGATGTTGTTGAATTCAGGGGCAGCTAGGGAGTCCACCATTTGTGAGGGTGACAAAACCCCTCTTAATTTTAGTACTTCTCCTTCTGTAGCTGCCCTGAGTTGAAGAAGAGCTCTTCTCATGCTGGATCCTTGCCCTTCAGATGTTTGGCACCCAGAAAACCAGGAGCAGCTGAGGAAGGAGTAGCGGTAAAAGCTAGAGCAGATTCATTGTCCCTGTGGTGATAGAACTACTGGCTGCCCCAGTTAGACTGTATTCTTCACAACCGGCTATGCCTTCAGCGTGCATAGCCAGTGGCAAGGAATGGTGCCAATTACAGTGCAGTAGCACTTGGAGGGCCATAGTCTAAACAATACATTTTTCATCCCAACCTTTTCCAAGGTGCACACATAGTGAACTGCAGAAATGTCCATGTTGCATCACATACAGTCTGGTGGGCTGCAATCCTATACCACTGTTATTGTGTGCCTTTAAGTAATTTCCGACTTATAGCAAGCCTAAGGCGAACCTATCACGAGGATTTATGGGACTGAGAGTGTGTTTCCATGGCTGATCAGGGGACTGAATCCTGGTTTCCAGGGCTGAAGTCCAATGCTCAAGCCATTATACCATGCTGGCTCTCGAATCCTATACCTACCCCTTAGTGTAAGCCCCATTGGATTGAGTGTAGTTTACTTCTCAGTAAAAAACAGATAGGATTTTATTCTCAGGCCTCTAAAAAGTAAGGGAGCTCCAATAATGAATCAATGGAGAACTAGACTGAGAATAATAAGAAATTATTCTCATTAATCAATGTGTCTGACAAAAATTATGTGCTCAGCTATCTATAACAATTCTTTTCTTTACAATTCAATACAATGGATTACATTTTCTATAAATTAAAGCTATTTGTATATATTTTTTTAGCCTAAATGTTCTCAAACTCATATCTTTTTCAGAGATGGGCTTGCTTCCTCAAGTGGTTTCCATTATGCATGCGCATTTGATGAATGGTTCACATACACGTTGTTAAGAATGGAGTAGACAAATCTCATGCACAAACCACATGTTTGCATTGGAAACTGCTGTGGTTTTCTTCCCTGGTATTGTAGAAACTGACCTTTAGTCTCTCCTCTATCCATGAAGTTGATCATGGCTGCAGTCCGCATACGTCCATATTGTGCCTTAGTCTAGCTCCTTAGGTCTAAAAGCAATTTCTCCGAACTCAGCATTGTTTCAGTTGAAGACTCGTAGTGCTAAGTGCAACACAGTGCTCAGTAAACATGCTGGCTCTTATGTGTATTGTAAATGGGAAACCCTTGGGGATTTTTAATGCAATTGCTTTTATTGTATTTTAGCAGATTTTAGTATTTTACTTTAAGTTATGATTTTTAGATATGTGTGATTTTAGAGGTGTAATTTGTAGTTTTAGATTTATGATATTTGCAATCTATAACTTTTAACCATATCTTGTGTAGATTATTGGTTGCCCTGAGGTCATGTAAAAAAATGTAGGTATAAATCAAATAAATAGTGATGATCATTTGTATAGGTATATTTGGACATTTATTATAAGGAATATAGTTATAGGCCACACTTTGGTACTTAAAAGCACTTGAACCATGCAACCTTTATATTATTATGTGCCTTCAAGACAACTCTGTCTTAAGGCAACCTTAATCTAAAGTTTTCTTGGGAAGTTTTTTTCAGAGGAAGGTTACCATTGCCTTCTTCTAAAGCTGAGAGATTGTAACATGTCCAATGTTACCCAGTGGGTCTACATGGCTGAACATGTGAACCCTTGTTTCCCAGAGTCCTAGTCCAACACTTAAGCCCCTACATCCCACTGGGTCTATACAGAAGTACACCATGAAGTGTATTCACAGCATATTCATCTTCCTCCAAATATATGTGTTGGGAGTCCACGTTACTCCTGATCTCGCAGCAGCTATATCTTCTGTATGGCCTGACCATGCCATGTGTTTATGCAGTTGGGCAGAAAAGGACCTGACAGTCACAACTCAGCTTGTAGAATCCAAAAAAATCAAATGCAAAGGAGTCATATACCAAATGGTGTCTTACTCTAGAAGAGGCTCCCCACTCTGAATATAAGCAGCTAGTGGTTGACATGGCTCATGAGAAACTTCAACAAAGTATGCCCCCATATTAGCTGAAGTTTAGAGACATTGAAGAGACATTCCCATCATGTTTGTGTTATCCTAAAAGGTGGGGTGACTCAGGGGTCCACCAGCAATGCCAATGCTTCTGTGGAAAGATGGGGAACTATTCGCTCCAAAAGGAGGCCTGAGAGAGGGGTGTTAACTCCCAGGCTCTTTTTACCTGTGTATATCGATACTAATGCAGGGACATCAGTCGGAAGTTAAAAGAATGTTTTAATTGGGGGAAAACCACAAACACATGCTAGATTCAAGCAGTCTCACAACCATACAGGACTAACTGAAGGAAAGGAGGGGAAATTGGATAGCAAGGAGTTAGGACGAAGTGGGCGATATTTACTGATCCTGAAGAGGAGTGATACAGGCCCTTTTCACACGGGGAGGAAGAAACGGGGGAAAACGCGCTGAAACGGAGCTTACCTGGAACCGGGTAAGTCCGTCGCCACGTGGAGCAGTGCGAGTTCGCTGCTCCACACTCCTCGGCATCCTGCGGCATCCAAAATGGCGGCTTACGACTGGCGGAGGCTCTCCACCAACCGGAGAAGCTCACCAGCTGGAAAGCCCGCCCCAGGCAGATCTGCAGGCACGCACTTGTGCACACCTGCAAATCTATACCAGATACTGCGACGGGGCTGCACGCGGCTGCATGCCCCATGCTTTTTAAAAACCTCTCAAAAAGTGGTTTTTAAAAAGCATGCGGCGCCACCACTTCCAGTTGCCCTAGCGCGGATTGGGGTGTGGAACTACGCTAAAGTAGTCCGCCCCAATCCACTTTACGGTGTAGACAACCTCCGTCAGAGGTCGCGCTACACCGTTTTATTATCCCCGTGTGGAAAGGGCCAAAGTAATGTGGCTCAGACTAGGGGTCTGAGGGTAGCACAAGATGGAAATCTGAGGAGCAGAGTGTATGTCCAGTGTATTATGGACTGTCTGGCTACCCTTTTTCTGTCCTGAAGGGGAAGGTGTTAATGATTCTCCAGCATAGCAAACAATGGAGTCTGGAACAAGTTAATGGTCTTAGCATTAGGTGACAAAGCATTGATGGGGATCGTGATAGCTTCTTAATGTCTGGGTGTATGCGGGAACAAAAGGGGGAAGTTCAGCAGGAAGGAAGTTATAAAGCATTGGCCATTGTTGCTTTATTTGGGAATTTCTCTTGCTGTTGTCTTCTAGGTCTGAGCTATTGAGAAGACCATCTTCTCTGACTAATCTTCAGTGAACTTATGATCTGACCATGCCTTGAAGTCCCTTCTGACCTACTGTTGCATGTGTACAGCTAGTTCTCTTTGCTAGCTTGGCTTTCCAGCCATAAATGTATGATTTATATTTTGTCCCAATTAAATAACGTTAATTGCCAATGGAGTGGGGATGTATGGCATGATAACATGTGAACCATCATCCCAAAAGGGAACAACGGTGAAGGAGCCAAAGCCTCTAATATAAGAAATGCTGAGCAATCAAGCATTTGGAATCTTAAAGCTATAAATCTCACAGCAGCTGCTTGGAGGCACTTCTGTTGCTTGCAGCTGCTCAGTCTCTCTGGGTTTTGTGCCCATCCCACTCATGGATTTATTTGGATTTTTGAGTTTTGGACTGGCTTAATGTCTCTTTGTCTTTGCGTTGTGCTTGTGATTATCATGACTACTAGTTTCTCCTGACACATTTTGAAATGGCTGAGACCTTAAAACTGTGCTACTTTAACCTTGGTGAACTGTGTTAATAACCCTTTATTGTTGCCTGGCCTGGCTTGACTCCCTTGTAAATGCTTCTCCCTACTGTAGCCTACCTTTCCTGACACTTGTTGCCTGTAGGCACAGGATAATAAGGTACTTCCAATGTGAGTGTCCCTAGAGAAGGGTTGAGAGAGATGGTGTCTTCCTCCAGATTCCCCTCATACACACACACAGTTGCTAGGGGAACAGTGTTTTACTCAAGACTTCAACAGATAAGGGTCAGGAAGGAATGGAGGAAAAAGCCACAGTCTTTGAAAAAGGGCCTTGCCTGGGACACTTCTTGTGCAGGAAGGGGCATGTAGAAGAATAGTCGGGCCCAGTTCAAGTTTTGAGAGCCAGGTCAGGTTGTCAGCCAGTCCAAGAATCAAGGTTTCAGGAGTCAAAAGTAAACTGCAGGAATGATAGGACAGAGATAGATGGCTGTTACCAACAGAACAACAAGAGTCCAAACTGCTTCTTAAATGTACTGCAGTCTTCTGCCTCCAGTTAGGATGGTTTCTTGTTCTGTTTGGAGATAAGCCTCACTGAGTATCTTTGTGCTGTTCTCCATACCAATCACCTGGTCTGAGGACTTGGGACTGGCACTTCATCACTTGAGTCCTTCAGCTGCCCTGATGGTGCTTGTGTAGAATCAGCCTCAGTTGAGTCCAGGTTTGGTGTTTCATGAGGCTGACACTCCACATGTTCAGCCTTGGCCTTGTTTTCTTCTGAATCTGAAGCCTGGGCTCTGACAGATGGTCTCTAATATTGGGCAACATAACTGAAGATGCAGCCACAGAAGAATTCTAGCTAACAACTACAATTCTAGCTAATAGAAATCACTCCCAACATTTTGGGAGTTGTAATCATAAAAAGTAACATTTCCAAGGGCTGTACAAAAGATACCCTGATATGAAGGTACTGGAGATAGTCATGAAAGGGGAGACAGAGTCACTATAGGACATTTATCTCCTTATCTGCAGTTCTTGGGGTGGCTGAAGAAACATTATCAAATGGGCAAGCCAATGATGGAAGTAGATCCTTTTCTCCTGGTATAGCCAGTGGTTGAGGATAGGACTTGGGTGCCTAACTGGTGCAGACCCAAGGCTGAGAATAGTTGTCTCCAAAGCAAAGGTGACTTAAAGCTCTCTCCACAAATGGCACACTGGAGTATAATTATCTGAATGGCTTAAGTATCACCTGGACTAACAATTCCTATAATAATCATAGAATATAATCGAAAGGAGAAGCAACTATAGGGGCACATGGGAAACAAGCAAATGGCTCACACAGGCACAATCAGACTAAGAGTCAAATGCAGTCGGAAATGGAAGAAACTTTAGGATGCCATTATGAATTAATTTTCCAATGCAGAATGTGAAGGTTCAGATGAAATTAAATGCACTTTCCCCCATCCCTAAAGTAATTAAAGGAAGTGAAACATGGCAAACACACCACTCAATTTTCAGACATGTCAGAGCTGTCCATGTACTTGCTACATCACCCTTCTCATTTTTTACAGTTTTTAAATATGAAAATCAATCCCCTTTATTCATAAATGTAACCCATAAGTGCCACAATTCCCTTGGGAGTTTTTCCAGGCATTATTTTATGCCCACAAGAAATGCTGTAAGAGGAACCTTTCTTTTGTAAAGTGATCTTATAATTCTGTTCAGTATCTATCATTTTCAAGGCCAAGTAATCATATTTAATAGATCCTAAATTACACTCTGTCAGGCAAGGACTCCCTTGATAATATTAACCAGTACAGAGAGATTACAGGCTGTGGGGGAGAGAGGGTTTTTATTAAAAGAAGGCTGAAAATACTTTCAGTGGGCAGTTTTCCAAAAAAAGAAAGAGAGACAGAGAAAGAAAGAGAAAAAGAAGGAAAGCTTTTTGATAAACTTTATGTGTGGCAACGTTCATACTGGCACAATCTCTTCCAGTGCTCTTGAGTCTCCTGATTTAGCCCAAAATGCTGTTACTGCTGTGTGCCTTTTCTAGTATGGTGTTATCAAATGACTAGAAATTATGGCTCAGGGATCCGAAAAAGACAGACACCAGTTATAACCCAGATATTTTTGGTGCCTCATCCCACACCACCACAACTATTTTGAGGGAATTTAAGAGTAGAGAAGACTCAGAAGTGACATGATAGCTATCTTTAAATATCTGAGGGATGTCATGTAGAAGATGGAGCAAGCTTGTTTTCTGGTGTTGTAGAACTGTAACATAACCCAGTGGATTCAAACTATATGGAAAGAGAATCTACCTAAACATTAGAAACAACTTCTCTACTGTAAGATCTATTTGACAGTGGAACAGATTGTCTCAAACAGTGGTGGACTCTCCATCTTTGAAAGTCTTTAAGCAGAGGTTGGATGAACATATTTCAGGACTGCTTTAGTTGTGTTTTCCTGCATGGCAGAGGTTGCACTAGATAGCCCATCACAGCCCCTTCCAACTCTATCATTCTACTCCAAAATCCTTTCCTGACCTGAAATGTCTCATTACAGCTTCCTATATCCCTCTTTAGACTTGGTCTGTTGAAGTATTCTGCCTGCCACCAAATGACCATTTCATTGTAAAGTGTAGTAAGACAAACAAGAGTTACTGGATTTTCTGGATTGTCTGACTACTTCTCATGGTTCTGCCATGGTCCTTTCTAGAAGAACAACAATGGTTTCGAAAGTCCAGGTATTTCATCTTATTTCCACTATGGTGTCTTATTAAAATATGATATGGGAATTAAGATGAGAAGCCCAAAGGCACATGGAAAAGGTGGGTCTTGAAAAGAGATTTGAAAAAGGAAGAGATTGGGTCTGCAGACTCCAAGTGGACACAAAAACAGCATCAAGAGATGCCAGATGGTAATAAGCAATGCTCTTTGTTGTGTGAGAGAGTAACCAGGAAGATGGAATGTCATGTAGAATTAACCTGGAAGAGCCCAGGGAACTCCATATGGTCATAAAGGCAACCCCATGCCTAGGGTAGAGAGTAGCAAATGAGAAGAAGTAGCGTCCTTTAAGGCAAGAAGAAACTTTCAGTCATCTGATGATGGAGGAATGGATTATGGGCAGGAACATATGGATGCCTTTAAAAGTAAGACACTGAGTTTGTATTGGATATAAAAGCAATCTGACAAGCAATCTCAGAAGGAACAACAATCAAGTCTACCTCAAGCAGAACAGCAATGGTGCTCCACCTCCTCACTCGCATCAAGATGCACAATACCCAAAACAGAAAATATCACAAGCATGTGTCCCTGTTCCTGTTAATAAAAATACTATGTCTGAGATTTTATATTAAGGAAACAAAGCATAACTCTATGCTCATATAGGTATGCACTGGCTGTACAATACTGCCTTATTAGTAAGCCATGTCATTTTGCAGCCAAATATGCAATGTGTAATGCACAGCTATGCTCAACATGCATGCATGCCCATGTACAATGGTACCACACATGGAACTCTGCTTCCCCAACCTTGAACTGAATATGGCTGCTCTGCATCAGACAAAAATCTTCAACTCCTTCCATAGGGGAACTGACAGATGCTTGAGACATCAACGGGATTCTGAGCTTTCTGATTTCAATTTAGGTAATTAACAAGATGCTTCCCATTCATGGCAGGAAAATGGATGGTAGGAACAACACTGGACACTACATGACTGTGTGATCTGAGCGCCAGGAAAAGTGAATTATTCTGACAGTGGAGTTGATGGGAATGAAATGTGAGAGATGAAAGCCAGAGTGCAGAATGATTTCGAAGTGGCATTGTTGGTTTTGGCAGTAAAGTAATGCTCTCTAACATTCATCAGACACCCTTGTGTGTTTTGTTATTGTTATGTTTGTATAGTTAAAACAGCCCAGGGGAGGCTCATTAGGGTAACAGTTGTATATTAAATTTTGTGTTGCCCTGGCATTTCTCCCTTAGGCTAAGACAAACTTCATTAATCCTAAATCTACTCTCATATTTTTAACCACAGCTTTTTCTCAGAAGTGCAGTGAACACCACAAAATTATCCTGTATTCCTTGTGTGAATTTTCTGCAGTGTCATGCACATTTTTGTTTCTAACAACAAACAGAAACCCCTCCCCCTCATATTTTTCTGTATTGTTAGACTAGAAGAATGGATTTTCCAAGATTCTGTTCTGTGAAGAGTTGTTCTTTGTTGAAACACTTTGTGATGGAGACTCCCAACACCCCATAGAATATCAAGTCCTTTCTTTGGAGTGAGGTAGGAATGCCACCCATTTCTGCCAAAATTGTCATTTTAATCAAGCCAGTAAGCCCAGAAAATACTACTATCCCCATCTCCCAAGGAGACAGGAGGACTTCAGTCTTCTGGAGGGGAAAATGACTTAGTGATAATTCTGTTTGTCAGGCTACTGTAGCTTTTCACCTATCGCACATGGCAGTATCTTGACAGACAGAGGTTCGTCTACACCTACTAATGTACACAAGAAAGCAAAAAAAAAAAAGTATGATTAATCATGACTGACATGAAAGCTTCAGCAATCCATACTGTTGGGAAATATTCAGAGTGATAAAATTCAAAGAACCAATGGCAACTACAAGATGTAACCACCTTTATGCAGATGTGGGAAAACAAAGTACAGATGAAAAATGGATGAACCATAGCAAATCAGTTGAGTAAATCAGTTGAGTAAATCAGTTCTGTCTGTCTGTCTCTCCCTCCCCCACTTCTTTGAATATGCACCTTCATGGGTTAAGTAAAACAGGTATAGGCAACGCAGTACCTCCTAGATGTTATCCTATGCTCCAGTCAGCAAGTGTCCCAAGAAGCAGATGTTTGGAACATAAGAACTGTAAGATAGTTAAGCCATGTCAGGTCAGTCACAGGTTATTCAGCAGGATGAAGGGAGAAGCAAGGGGGGGTGTCAGCCAGCCCAGAAGTTGTACAGCAAGTCAGTATTCCAAATAAACAAAGCCAGCAAGACATAAAACAGAGTTGGAAACAGTAGTCAGTCCAAGGTCCTGAGAATACAAATGCCAAGATAGATGATTGTGAGCAACAAAGCCACCAGGGAGTTGCTGGGACATTTATAGCCAGTTGTTTCAAGGCACTAGGTGTTTCATTAGTCAGGATTTCCTATTTAACAGTGCTGAGATTGGTGTACTTTCCCCTTATCTTTTCTTTGCTCTATAAATTATGGTAGTGTGTTTGCCACCTTCTGCTGGAAAGTGGTGTCCCTCTCTGCCTCAGCCACCAGCTCTTCAGACTCAAAGAGATCACTAACATCAGGAGCTGTAGATTCCTGACACTCTGACTGTGTCTGGATCTTCCAACTCCAGAGAGCACATTATGACAGATCAAGAACATCAAGATCATGATTCCATAGCCCTCCATCATCATGCCCAATAGTTAGAAATCTGTGGAGATCCAGTCCCAAACATCTGGAGGGTATCAGGCTTCCTATCTTTGATAAAAGATGTGTTGAACAGAGAAGATTTTGCCCCAATATTACCACCCAGGCCATTTAGTTCAAATTTATGCCAGGGAGCTCTCACACATCAAGATGAGCTGGGGAGCTATCTAGCAGGAAATACAAAAGAATAAAGTACTGGTGTGTTAGGATCAGCTAGGCTGCAATGAAACAGTTTTGCAGCTACTTCTGCTGTGCTGCCCCATCTCAGTATATTTTCATGGCCCTGATCCAGAGTATGCGCTGATTCTATTTTTCTCCTGTGAACAATGTTTGGCAATGAGAGACCTTGTGCTATGAGACCAGTGTTGCAGATTTGGCCTTCTGGTTGAAGATCCTATTGTTTCTGCTATTGGGCTCTACTGGGGTGATCTTGGCAGGATGGGTGGGACAAATCAGAGCACATTGGTCTCCCCTAAGGCTGTGGCCTCCTAGAACAAGGGATCTGTGGTGTACAGGCTAGCTCCAATTGTGGAATGCCCTCCCCTTGGAGATCTGACTGATGCCAACACTTGGTTCTTTATTAGCACATTTGGGAGACTAATTTATTTAAAAGTATAAAAGTACATATGGCATTTTATTAGCACATTTGGGGGCTAATTTTCTTCACAGTATAAATGTACATATGGCCTAAAAGGCACCAAATCCTGTCTGATTTTCAAAGCTAAGCAGGATCAGCCCTCATTAGTATTTGGATGGGAGACTGGCAATGAACACTAGGAGCTGTAGGCTATATTTCAGTGGAAAGAACAGGCAAAACCACCTCTGAGTATTCCTTGCCTAAGAAGACCCTATGAAATTCATGGGATTGCCAAAAGTTGACAAGTGACTAAATTGTTGTAGTTTTAAGAGTGATTTTAACTGTTGCTTCTAAAGTGTTTTTAACTGTTGCTGTGTTTGATATGTTTTACCTTGTTCAAATAAATTATGTCATTTAAATTGATTGTCTCAGCGGTTCTCAAACTTTTTCTCCTGTTACATTTATGTGCAGACATTACACACATACCCACTCAATATCACATGTCCTGTCCTATGCATCTCTCCCCCTCCCTCTCACAGGCCCCTCGTGCTATACACACTCTCTGTCTTAACACTCAGCTCTTGTGCTCTCTGCCTCTTCTCTTCACTTCCATCCAAGAAACTGTCTCATGGTCGCTAAGGGGCAGGCACCTGCTGTGCCAAAAATGGAATGTTCGTAGAAGCTGAGTGGGAAAAGCAGAAAAAAGGGAAGGTTATTTTTCCTGTATTGGAGGTTGGGGGAAGGCACAACAGGGGAAGGCACTTTGTATTGCTCTTTTGCAGGGAGCAGTCAATCCTGGTACACACAGAGAGAGAGAGGTTTGCTCTTCTTTTTCACATTTGCTGTACTTGCAGGCTGACTGTTCTTGGGCCATTTCCGCACGACACTCTATAGCGCGATGATTCCACTTTCAACCTCCTATGGAATCCTGGGGTTTGCAGTTCCGGCCCCTCCCGGAACTGCAAACCCCAGGATTCCATAGGAGGTTGAAAGTGGAATCATCGCACTATAAGAGTGTCGTGCGGAAATGTTCTCGGACACGCCTTGGGCAGGTATTGCACTCCCCCTTAGGGTCCTGCCCCACAGTTTGGTGACCACTGATGTATATGGTATGCCATCTGGAGATGCTATGATAAATGGCAGGATAGAAGTGGTTTAATAAAAATAAATAAATAATATATATATATATATATATATATATATATATATGTATGTATGTTATCCCAGGATTAGCTTCTTCTTCACTCTTCTGCTCTTGCTACTAGTTTATAACAATGAAAACCACAATTGCTCCACAATACGGAGCTGTAACAACCACACAATCAAGCCCAACATCTACCTTGTAGGCCAAGCACTTTTGTAGCACAAGTGAAGATGTTGCTACCACACCACCTACCACAGTGGCATATACAAAAGTGTCTTGGTTCAGATGTTTGTGAAGATCCTTCTAAAAAAGTTGTCTCAAGATCCAAACAGAAAACACAGCAACAGAGCCAGTTGAAGGAGGATACAGTACAAGTTATTCTTTAATCTTCTGCTTGGTACTGAAATAGGTTGCTTTGATGGGCAGTGGTCTCTCCTTTCTTAGAGATATTTCAGTAGAGTTGGCTGGCCATATTTTGGGAGTGCTTTAGTTGTATATTTCCCCATGCTAGGGAGTTGGACTAGATAACACTGGAGATCCCTTCCAACTCTATGGCTCCATGATTCTGCAGAAGTGTGGATTCTTTATCTTGCAATAGCATAGGTCAGTTCAGTGAAGACATTGTAAACCAGTAGTTCTCAAACTTTGGTCTTCTCCCTCCCTCTTGCTATTGCCACTGCTGCTTCTCTTTCTCATCCTCCCAGAATCCCTAGCTAGCTTGGCCAAATCTCAGGAAATCTGGGTGCTCTGGAGGACCAAAGTTGAAGAACAGCTGTTACAGATAATTCAATTTCCATTAATGCACAAATTGGTGAAAGCTCTGCCTCTAATGAGAGGCTTGCTGAAATAGTAAAAAAGAAGGAGTCCTTACATATCAGCCCATCAACAAGACATCTGAGCAACAAAAGCAATGCAGCCAGCATTTGTAGATACTGTGGTTTCCAAGACATTTTTTTAAAAAAATGAGTTCAGGTTGGTGCCCCCTTCAACCCAGTGCCTCAGGGGACTGCCCAACTCATCCACACATAAGTAAGCTTGACATTAATTACTAATTGTTTCAAAGACATTCAAAGATTTGGAGAATGGGACTATGCCAGTCCACACATGAATGGGCCTTGGGTTTCTTTTCTGAACAGGTATTAAAGTAAACGTCCATTTTCTCAATCAAATTCCCAGCATCTCACAACCAGCATGCCCTTTGCCCAGGCTGGCTGGGATATTCCATGACTTGTAGTAAAAAGAAATAAAGTAACATTTCTGTGCTCTGGTTAAATTTGAGTGGGACCTTCCAGCAAGGATGTTTTCTCCCATGGATTATAACTCTTTTGGAAACTCAGTTTTATCTTCCACCTCCATAAAAATACTCTGACAGAGGCAGAAAATAAACTAATGAGTCTTGAGAATAATTACAAGCCTGTGTGAATATATGCCCTTTTGCAGAGAAAAGATAATGAAATCACATTCAAGTGCTGGGGAAAAAAAGGTGTTCCACAACTAATGAAGGGTGGGGTCCCGTTCATTTTTGTGCAACTGTATTTCACTTTCACAAGCAGGATTCAGCATAACAGGCATTATTTCAACCACAAGCATTTCAGTAATAGGATTTGCTGTGTCCCAGCATAGATCACCTTCACAAAACATGAAGCTTTCACCTGATACCGCTCCCTTAGAGAAATCACAATTTTAAGCTATTTCTGGTGGGTTCAATATAGGTTCCCAATTAAGCAAAGGAAATAACATTATTACTTGCAAAGCAGGTCTTGCTATAAATCTTTGCTTTCTGCCAGAAAGAATAGAGGTTATACTTTTCTTTTTCTCTCTTTTTTTTTTTAGAAAAAAAAATACTCTGGCTTGGTATAAGAGGAACAACTGTATAACCTGCCAAATGTATTTTATTAAGCTTCTTAAATCTTGCTAATAAGACTGAAGAAATCAGTCCTGGTGATTTATGCATTGTGTAAAAGAGGAAGGAAGCCAAAAGGCACTGGCTGGCAACTTGCTGGCATGTCACAGGCCTGTAGGATGCTCATAGGAAATAGCTGCTATTATGGTATGTCTCCAGAGGGTATTTTGCCAGTATTCTATGGGGGAAGAAAGTACTTCTGGAACCACTTCTTTCTGAATCATCTAGCTGCAGATCAAATGCAGTATATACATCAGCGCCTGAGTGGGAATTGCTGGTAGGTCACTGATATGCAAAGCTAAACTTTAATCGTCTTCAAATGTTTTCAGGGCCATTTAGATTGCAATTCTGAGAATCCAGGGTGGGAGAGGAGTCAAGGAGAGAGGGCAGGGAGAGAAAGAGAGATAGACAGAGAATCGATGGGCCTGATTCATGAAAAAGTTACAGATCATTTACGTAGGAAAGGAATGCATGGAAAATTCCTGACTGTTTGCCTTTGTGATTTATGGTGCTCCTCCTCCTCCACTTTTCCCCCCTGTGCAAGCAATTAACTGCACTCCAAAGGCTATGGAAATCTAGCAGGGAGTGAAAGGGGCTGTAGAAAAAGGGGCACAGCTTCCTCACCTATTAATCATGTGTCCTCAAGCACACAACCAAGTGTTCAAGCCTGCATAAAAAACATTGCCTTTGCTCATCCTTCACAGTATTTATGTCTGTAATGAAGGCTTGAAGCCCATTCTTATCATCTGTGGAGGACTGTATTTTTAAAACAGTTTCTGCACGTAAAAAGAACCACCAGCATTGATCCAGTTAAAGGTAAGAACCGTGCAGCCCTTCTATATCCTCCAAGTATGGCAGGAACTGTCCCAGTTAATCCACTGTCACCCCACTTTTTCAGCAGCTTTTAAACTGTTCCAGTTTCTCTCTCTTTCTTCCACTTCTTTTATCCTTAGCTTGCTTTAATTGCTGCATACTGAGAAGTTTCCACTCAACTCAGCAGAGGGGAGGGGGCAAAACCTTGCTATTCCCAGTTGTTGTTGTATGACTTTTAAGTTGTTACAACTTATGGCAACTCTAAGGTGAATCTGTCATGGAGTTTTCTGGGGCCTGCGAGTGTGTGATGCATCCAAGGTCACACAGTGGGTTTCCATGGCCAAAGGGGAATCAAACCTGGTCTCCAGGGTTGTAGTCCAGTGCTCAAACCACTACATCACACTGGCTCACTATTTACATTTAAACCTCCAGATGAGTTCCACAAAATGACTGTTAAAAAGCACAGGGTCCATGATGGAATCCTGGGTCACACGACAGTCAATGGAGCTCACCTATAGCAACTTCTGTACTCTTCAGACATTTTTGGAATTAACTTCTCCAGACCATCAAGAATACTATGATCAGCAATATCAAAGCCTGCTCAGCTGTCCAAGAGAGCAAACAAGGTAGCTATGAGTGTATGACACACCCAAGGTCACCCAGTGAGTTTCCATGGCCAAACAGGGAATGGAACACAGTTCTCCAGGGTCATAATTTATTGCTCAAACCACTACACCACACTGGCTCTCACCACTCCCAATAGGGTCAGGCAACAGCAAACTGCTGCAGCATCTCCTAGCTTATGTGTCCTTCCCATTAACAATTTTTGCCATCTTGACCACACTCTGATGTTACTTGGCCACGTGTGTTCCAGTTTTCATTGGCGAAATATTGGAGAGTATGCCCCCCAGTTGTTGTTGCACTGCTACTCCTAGCATTCGTCATCATTGACTGTGGGGACTTGCAATCCAACAGTATCTAGCGGGGCCATTTGATTTCCACCCTGTTTTATTTGCATGTATTAAATAATGACTTTGAAGCCAAGGGAGAGTCATTTTCCTGATGTACCTCTTTTTTATATGCATGTAGGTGTTTGTGTCACCCCACGCCTTTTTAATACAAAGGCTTGTGTACTGAATTGCAGTCTCTGTCTGCAATCTGAATGACTAGGAGTCCCCAAAGTACTTTGCCATATGGTTTTGCTGAATATGTGTTGATACTTGTTTTAAAAATTAGATAGCTGTGGAAGGAGCAGAGTACATAGCTGTGATATGTGAGTGGTGTTGTTTTAAAAATCCCCTCATGGATGGAAGATTAGCAGGATATCCACAGACAATTCAGCATGAGTTTATGGGTGCATGGCTTCCATGTTCTTTCATGCAGTAGCTCAGGGTGACTTCTGAGAAGCCATCTGGTTACCTTACACAATTTATAAGAATTTTCAAATGAAGCGGGGGGGGGCGGGGGACAGAATTACACTCATTTTGCTTAGCAACAACAGTGAAGAGTGCTCAACAGGGAAAGTCAGTTGCTTAGCTTATTTAAATATTTAGAGGGAACACATCTTATAAGAGCATTGAGCCTTCAGAGCTGCCAAACATGTCTCCCATCGTTCCAGAAGCTAGGTTGTTCCTCTGCCTTGTTTTACCTCCCTTTTTAATGTCCTTGTGAGCTGACAGGGTGCAGCTCCTGTTTACAAGCTACCTTTCAGTAACCTGTATCACAAGCTGAATTCTTCTAGTGGTTTTTGAAGTAGAAAAATTAGCACTTTTTCCCTTCACATATGAGTTTGTTATCTAACTTTCTGCTGCAGGAGTGATTAATTTTTTTCTTCCATTCTATTTCTCTCCAAATCATTTGCTCTGTTCTAGTTATACATCTCAGAGTAACACTGGCCCATTGTCTTCTGAACATTTCAGAATGGATATAATTCACGGCCATTTCAAACATTGTAAATGACCTGTGAATACCATAAAATGCACTTCTGCATGGTGAGGAAACAACAGTAGGGGCATTCACACCAGACAATTATACTGCTATGGTTCCACTTTAATTGCCAAGGTTCCATCCTATAAAATCCTGGCAGTTTAGAGAAAGATATTTAGAATTTTCAGCCGAAGAGCTCTGGTGCCTCGTGGAACTACAAGCCCAAGGTTTTCATAGATGTTGCCATGACTGTTGAAGTAGAATATACCACTACATTGATATGATGTGAATGAGCCTAATGTTTGCAAACAACTTACCATATGTTTGAGGATATTCACTTGAAGCATCTCTACTAGAGGTTGGCAGCTGTGGCATCCAGTTGATGCCAAACTGCAGCACTCATCAGCCCTGGCCAAAAGAGCCAATGGTGAGAGTGGTAGGACCTGCAGTTTAACAACATCTGGAGAGCCTCATTTTCCCATCTATGGACTCTTTGTTGTTGCTACAGTGCTCAAGTGACCATTGACACTAACATGGACATTTGTTTTATTGGTTATTTAAATATTTACATGCTGCCTCTCTAGACTAAGCCCAACCAAAGCTATAAGCTGCTTAGAATCATTGCAGCTTTTTCCATGGCACACCGGCTAGACAGAATTGTTTCTCACTGGCTCTTGGATATGGGCTGAAGTGTTTCAGCCAGCCTTTGGAAGCAGGCCACATTAGCTTTTTAGCAGATGTCCACTTTTTGTGGGTATACAATTCAAATAATTTAAAATCCATTTCAAAACAATTGGGCTGTGTTTTTCCTATTGGGTAACTCTTAGGCCATTTCCACACTACACTGTTATAGTGCTATTATTGCACTTTCAACATCCAGGGGCATTTAGAATTCTCAGCCAGAGAGCTCTTTGGCTTCAGTAAACTACAAACCCCAGAATTCCGCAGGATGTTGAAAGTGGAAAAATAGCACTATAACAGTGTAGTGCAGAAATGGTCATAAAATCACACATAAAAGAAGTTAAGCCCTAACTTCATCTCTTGCCTTCCTTCTTTATCACTTCTGATTAACTTCTGGTTTGCATTCTCCTCATGTGAAGTGAAGTGTAGAAACTGGAAAATACTCTGTCAAAAATTTTATGTAAAAAATTCAGGATAAAGACTCTTTCCCAGCTGTATGCATTCCTTTTTAAAAGCTGTAATATTCTTTTCAAAATTTTATTTGAACCCTTTCCTGGTACTCTGTATCTCACTAAACCTAAAAAATCAGAGATGTAAGATGAAAAATAATTTACTAATTTATACGCACACACACATACTCAAACACATACAAAAGTATGTATCCTGGATTTCATGACAAAATACTCTCATGTCTGGTTAGAATATACAATACACTATGATAGGACTAATGTTTATTTTATTTTTATTTATTGAAAGATTTATATCCTGCTCAGTGTCACAAGATCTCAGTGCAGTGTACAATCATAATTGATTTAAGCAGTAATTTAAACAAGAAAAAGTGTTCCATCTAGTATTGTGATCCCAAGCTGTTTAGGACTTTACATGCCATTACAAGTGCCATAGCAAGCAGTTAACATTCCATGTGTACAACCCATCAGTTATCTCACTCTATACAGGCACAACTGTTTAATTGAAAGGTTAGTTGGAAAAGGGTGATTTCCCTATTGAAATCTGAGGAATGCTGGAGCCACTTTAACTATTGGGGAGGGGGAAGAGTGTTCCATGATCTGGGTGCCACCATCAAAAAGGCCCTACCATGTGAGCTGTAAGTCCAGACTTTGGCTCTTTCCTCACAATGTCACTGTCTCATTTCTGCCACAGGATGGCAGGGGTCAACAGGTCGCACTTTCACATGACATCGTCGCTGTCCCACTGCCATCCTGTCATGGAGTGTCGCGCTTGTGCAGTTTTTGCAAAACAGAAAAAATCCGTTTCGCATCTGTGATCGCGCTGCGGGAGCACATTGGCAATGCTTCCTTCCATAGTGCAGCAATGGAAAAAGCCTGGCTGTGCTGTGGAAGGAAGAAATGGCACCACTGCGTTCTCTTCCCCATGGACCGAGCGGGTGCAGAGAGGAGCATTGCTGATGTGCTCCCTTCTGGACCTGGGGATGCAGTGAGATGACATGGAAGAGTGCCATTGTGTGGAAATGGCCTCAGTTAGGAGATCACATGACAAAAAGCCCTATCAGATGAATCTCAGTTTATGGGTATGATAGAAGGAGATATGCTTCTTTAGGAAATCAGATCTAAAGCTATTTGAGGCTTACACATCAAACCCAGCACAATGATTACTGTCACAGAGTGTCGTACAACTGAAATGGACAACACCTGCACGGCTTCCTTTGGCATAAGTACCAATCTCTGGGCTATCTTGAAGGGCAACCACACATTATAGTATTCTGTCCAAGAGGTTACCAGACAGTGAATCAGTGTGGCCAGGCTCCTGCTGTGTATTGCAAATTTGGATAAGGGCATTCAGTACCTGTACTTCTAGGGAAAGGTACTATCATGGAATATCTCCAGACTATGCACCTGTTGCCTCAGGTTAGAAGATTAAAACTTCTGCTGGTTGTGTAATTTATACTCGCCAAATGACAAACTCTATTGAGTGTTTAAAAGGAATAAAAATATTTATTTTAATTGAATGAGAGCAAAAGCCATTGAAACTCTTCATATTTATGTGTGTGTGTGTATACACACACACACACACACACACACACACACACACAAGAAACCCATTGTTTTTAATATTCTGATCAATAGCAGAAATGAGCACCATCTGATGGAAAGCCAGGATGGAAATTTAACAAACAAATCAAATATGGCAATGAGATCTCAATGCACACCTTAGTACCCTACAGTCCCTGGCCATTTCCGCACTAGCCTGTTATAGCGCTATGATTCCACTTTCAACATCCTATGGAATCCTGGGGTTTGCAGTTTCGGCCCCTCCTGAAACTGCAAACCCCAGGATTCCATAGGATGTTGAAAGTGGAGTCATAGCGCTGTAACAGCTTAGTGCAGAAATGGCCCCCATCTCCAATGACTGAAGCTCCAAGTCTTTTAAATCATTCCCTTCACTACTTTTTGTTGTGTGCCTTAAAGTTATTTCTGACTTGTGGTGACCCTTAGACAAACCTAACCTGGGGCTTTCTTGCCTTTGCCTGAGAGAGTATAGTTTGCCCAGTATCACCCAGTGGGTTTCCATGGACAAGGGAGCACTGGAACCCTGGAATCCTGGTGTCCAGAATCATAGTCCAATGCTCAAACCACTACACCACTCTGGCTCCCACTTTGCTAGTAGTTCCAGGGGGAAAAATCTCCAGCTGGTGCTAATAGGAGTTTTACTAGGTGTAGCAGGAGTATAGAAGAGCCTGTGTGGGGAGGTACAGCAGGGAATGAAAGGGTTAAACTCTCTCCCAGACATGGAAAAAAGAAGTGAAAACCCAATGAAAATCCTCCAGTCCCAATGACAGTATGTTGAAGAGTTTTTATGCAAGACTTCTCAGTTAGAATTCTCAGATCTCAGGGCCTAGACTCTCTTGTTTGGGTCTCAGGTGAGGGGGAAGAATCTTAGTACAAGAAGATTGCCTTGGAAATACTTGGTTTCTACTGTTTTATCTTCAAGGCAGAACTTGGAAAATCTGGCTAGAGTAAAATCCCAGATGTTCTTAAAGCTGATTATTAAAAACAGAGCTGGAAAAGTGTGCCCCCTCATTCAGTGTAAAGCATGAGGGAAAAATAGGTCTCACAGCATCAGCAGGGTCAGTTCGTACATCTCAGATTTACTCCTGAAATCTTAGCCCCTGGGATGCTCCTGACCTGGCTACCCTAGTCACAGTGTAGCTTCCCATATCTTTATTTCTATGGATAATTCAAATGAATGCTACATGCTGCCTCCCCAACAGAAATCCTCCCGACCCTTTAAAAAACCAGAAATGCGGCAGGCTCCCAGGTGATGGCTTAGAACCGGCAGTGTGACTTCTAGTTGAACAAGCAAGTTACAGTAAATAATGAGGGGAAAAGCAAGAACAACTGGAAAGGAATAGGAATGTATGTGGGGGAGGCCATAGATCCTTTTATATAAGTGGATGGCCATAACCCATAATGCAGCTACCTCCAGATTCATGACTTGAAACTGAAGGAACTGCTCCAAAATAAGTGGGTTGTAGATAATGACCTCCCTCATTATTCTGTGTCTGTGTGACAGTGAAATCCTTTCTGGATTTTAAAATATAACTAAATATTTCATCTGCTAGTAGATTTTGTTTTGAAATTTTTGCATTTTCAGGATACATGCATATTAACACTACAATTCTGTAGAGTTCTACTTGGAGCTTGTTTACAGGTAACTGTGCAGGTACTTTGAGTTAAGGGGACTTGCTTCCAGCTAAATTGTGCTTAGGACTGCAGATTAAGTTACTCACAGCCAAGATTTTGCTCATCATAGTGGAAAGTTAATTACATCACCAAGCAAAATCTCAGAGATCCTTAACATAATGTGCCCAATAGAAATTGCAAGTGTGGCATATTACAAAAGCAAAACCTAAGAGTGTTAAATCACAAGGGTAGCTGAGAAAAAACTATTTGAATCATTCTACCCATTTAGATAGAAGTTCAATATGTAATGTGGACAAGCTTGCAAAGCAATGGTTAAATCTTCCCTTCTTCACCTTGAACACTTGGAGGCAGCATTGCCCAGTGAATGCATCAAGAAAAGATCAGAGCAGCAAGGCTTCTGAAATGAAGCCAAAACTGTGAGATGTACAAGATTACGAAACCCAGAAACATGCATGAACTAAATTTCAGAAAAAGATACCTAGTGAATATCAAATTCTATGACTTCTTTATTTTATCTGTATTTATAAACTGCTTACATCTAAAGATTTCAAAGTAGTATACACAATTCAGAAAAAGATACAGGAAGCAATATTTCTCTACAATGGTCAGAATCCTGTTGATGAATGGTGGGATTACATGAAAATATGTTCTTTTTTGGACATTGTTAAAAAAGATATTCAGTGCCACCTTGTGCAATGTCTCCTCCAGGGGCCAGTGTCAAATGCAACAATTTGCTCCTATAACCATTTACTGGTGGGGTAGAAGAAGGTTAGGCAGTACTCAGGAAATCAGGCCTCCTGTAGTTTCACATCTGGAAGAAGATTGCTAATATCACCTTAATATGTTACAGATCCAGGAGGGTAATCTCAGCTCTCTTTTTCCAGCTGTAGAAATGCTGCCAGATGCTACCCAGGAACCCCTACCCTCACCTGGCTGCTAGGTGGTCAGGGTAGCATGCTCCAGTGCTTGAAGTCTGCCACTTTCAAGCACTGGGGCTGCCTTGGAGGAGGAGGAGGAGAGACACAGAATGGTGTGGGCAGAGTGTTATGTTCTGTACTACCCATTAGCTGCATTATCCATAAGAATGAAACTGTCTGAGCTTGGTCTGGGTTGGCAGCCAGGAGAAGCTGATAACAAACACAGGTCAGAAAGTCAGCAGTAACTTAAGTGGTCAGTTTACTGAAGAAAGGAAACAGCTTTGCAAATGTGGAGCAATAAAGGTCCCAACAATGTCCATAAATCAGAGGCAGACAAAAACAAACACAAGTTAAAAGCAAAAACACAGGTAAGGGAAGCAAACAGAAGCATGCATAGGAGAAATGGTCAGTTGATTGCTGACAAAGGCTAGAGGGGAAAGGCTCAGTTCTTATAGACTCCAGGGGCAGCACAGCTGGTGACTGATTAATTGGTGCTTGGCATAAACTCACTGGGAGCGACATAGGAGACCCTTTTGGTGTCTACACTGGGCAAAGGTAAGTACGGCTAGATCATTCTCTGTGTCAGAATGAGCAGGGTTCCCTGCTGGGGCTGACACTTCTATTCCTGGGGTGGGTGGTGGTACTGTCTGCTCTGCAGGTTCTGCTGCAATAGTCTCTGTGTCAGGGCTCAGAGCAGGTTTTGCTGCCTCAGACACTAAGTCTGAGTCTAGGTCCTGGAAGCCCATGACAGAAATACACAGTAATACAAACTGTAAGGCTTCCATAAGGAGGTAGAATCATAGAATTATAGGCCATTTCTGCATGGGCCATTTCTTTATGGGGCGAGGGAATCGCCCCGTGACACTACTCACCGGACGTTTGGGATCTCTGGTCCGGTCCATGCTTCTCCAGAGCAGTGTGTGACCGCCGCTCCGCACTGCTCCGGGGACGAAAATGGCAGCTTCCGGTTGGTCGAGGGTCTTGACCAACCACTGAAGCTCACCAGCCTAAAGCCCGCCCCCAGCAGATCGCAGGCTCGCACCAATGCGAGCCTGCGAATCTGCATAAGGGAGCAGATTCTCAGTGGCGTGCTCCGTGCTTTTGAAAGACCTGTTTTTAGTGGTCTTTCAAAAGCACGCTGGATGACCAATTGGGGTTGTTCCGGAGTGGGCTGGGGTGCGGATCTACATTAAGTAGGTCCCACTCAGTCCACTCCCAGGTGCAGACGTCCTCCCTGGAGGACGCTTTGCCCCATGTTAAAAACCCAGTGTGGAAATGGCCATGGTGTCACAGTCCTGCCATGTGGACAAGATGGCAGCAGTCCACAGGCCGTGCTTCTGCATGACATCCTGGTCACGCTGCCATCCCATCCTCATGCATTGCAATCACAGAATATTTGCTTAATGGATTAAATCCACTAAGCACCACAATTGTGTGACACTCCCATACTTACCTTCCCCAGTGCAGCATGGGAAACAGCCCGACTGCACTGTGGAAGGCAGATGTGTCCTTCGTGCTCCCTTCTGTAGGGAGCCAGTTAGGTGCAGAGGAGAGCGTTCCTGTTGCACTCCCCTTCTGGCAACGGCACTGCTAGGATTGCAATGGGACAATGCAGGAGAGCATCATTGGGTGCAAATGGTGATAGAGCTTGCAGAAATCACAGGGCCATCCACTCCAGTGCCCTGCCATGCAGGAAGATACAATCAAAGTACCCCTGGCAGATTGTCATCTAGCCTCTGTTTAAAAACCGTCAAAGAAGAAGACTCCACCACACTCTGAGCTGTGCCTTCTTTTTACTTAAGCAGGAAAAATGAAATGTACAAATATAGGATGGATGACACCTATCTTGACAATAGTACATGTGAAAAGGATCTAGAGGTCTTTGTAGACCACAAGCTTAGTATAAGTCAGCAACGAGATGTGGCTGTCAGAAAGGCCTGAGCAATTCTAAACTGCATCAACAGCAGTATAGTGTCCAAATCAGGGAATGCAATAGTACCACTCTACTCAGTTTTGGTCAGACCTCATCTGGAGTACTGTGTCTAGTCTGGAATGTGTTTGTTTATTTTATTGAATTTCTTTGCTGCCTTTGCTCTCAAGATGGGGCCCAAGGCATTCACAGGAGGGCAACCAAGATGGTAAAGGGTCTCAAAACCAAGTCCTGTAAGGAATGGCTTAGGGAACTCAGAATGTTAAGCTTGGAGAAGAGAAGACTGAGAGGTGATATGATAGCCACATTGAAGATGGAGCAAGCTTATTTTCAGCTACTCCAGAGACTAGAATATGAACCAATAGATTCAAATTCCAAAAAAAAAAAAAAGGGGGGAGGGAATGCTGCCAAAACAGTAGGTGGAACTTCTGTCAGTACAAGCTGTTCCCAGCAGAATATACTGCTTTGGATGGTGTTCTCCTTCTTTGGAGGCCTTTAAACAGAGGTTTGATTACTATCTTCCAGGATTACTTTGATGGTATGTCCTGCATGACAGGGATGGGACTAGATGGTCCTTGTGGTCCCTCCCAACCTATGATTCTTCCATATGCAACTAAAAATATGAAGAATTGTCACATTTCTACTGAATGAAAGTACACTAAATGCTATGCTCTAAACTACCGTAGAACCATCTTCTGAATTATGTGGCATAGCCAAGAGAACCTCTGCAGACGATCTCAAAGAATAAATGATGGCCTAAATCCAATTTTTAGTCCAATTCAATCAGAGTAGATCCATCAAATCAATTAAATTATATGTGTTAATCTACCGAGTTCCCACTGATTCAATAGTTGGAGTTAACAATTGGGTTTCAATCAATATGAAGGAGAAATGGGAATTCATAGAGAAAAAAAATAATGTCAAGTGTTTCATTCCTTTCTTGTATCAAGATCTACAGAAGAAAATTGTCAATATGGAACAGCTCTGAATTTTCTGAGGTTACCTAAACACATGTATTGAGTTTTGAATCATTTCTTATCCATAAGTACAACAAAATCCAGGTGTCAATATTAAATTAGATATTTAGGTAAAGATCAACAATTTTAAAAACTTCAGTGTGAATATTCTTGGGAGCCAATGAGACCATCATACCTAAAGAAGTAATTGCCTTTTTCTACCTAATGGTAAGATTAGAAATAGCATGCCACTGGAAAGATGTAGTGAACTGGTTTATTCCTAGTTGGAAAAAAAAGAGATTCAGTTCTCTAGCCCTTATGGAAAATCTATGTATGTGCATGAAAAAAATAAGGACCAATCACATAATTTATTCTATGTAATACGAGCCCCATTTATTAATTATTCTAACTATAATAAGTAGATAATATTGCCCATCTGGTTTATATAGTGATTTATTAATTGGTAAATACTAGGATTAATCTGTGTGGAGGATGTTGTGTTCTTTGTGGTTCTTGCTGTGTTGATCTTATGCATCTTGTGGCTCTTTTTTATTTTTAATTTTTTTAAAAAAATATTCAATATTGTAATTTCCTTAGAAAATAGTGCTTCTTTAAGTACTTTAAATATAATCAGTGTGTATACATGCTGGCAATAATACAAAGATCTTAACATTTCAATTACAGATTTTGGCATTTCTGATTTTGAATACTCTTTGAACCATCTTCAGTTCAAAATGGAATGAGAGCCCCTGGGAACTACTGAAGCCCTGAAGACAACCAACCTTGAAGCCAGGCAGCAATATGTAGCAATAAGGAAATGGTCTAGGTCACAGGTTCTCAAGGTGGTAGACTCTGGACTGGTCCCATTTCTTGAGCCATTGACTATGAATCAACACAAGAGTTTCCAGGAAAGAAAGAAACAGTTGCAGCCACTGGTCACAAATATGATACCAGTTACTGGCACATTATAAAAAGAACTGCCAATCCCACACATCAAATAGCCTGAGGAGGCTTCGTCTAGGTCCTTAGAAATGTGATTGTTTGGAATAGGAGAGGCCTGAGAATTCACTGCTTAGGAACATCTTTCTTTCTCATGCTATCATGATGTTAAAAATGTAAGAGAACAAGAAGCTGACTCAAATTATTGGTCTGTTTTTTATTATGTATTATTATTATTATTATTATTATTATTATTATTATTATTATTATTATTATTATTATTTATTTGTATCCCGCCTCTCCATATGGATCGAGGCAGCGAACAACTTACAAAT